>OZ022510.1:51028258-51549174 GCA_963989385.1 Ctena decussata | reverse complement strand
AGTGCTCACTGTCTTATATGATCCGGTTGCTCTTGTAAGGGAGGAGAGTTGGGGGGCGGGGGGGGGGGGGGGGCGGGGTGGGGGGGGTGTCCTCCTGGATTTTTCAATAAATAATACTATAAGATAAGATGAACAGGGACATATATAATATCATTAATCTTACTGTTTTCTTCAGAAAAAATGCGTTTTTTCTACCAAATTGTCTGCTCGGTAACGCTTGTTTTTCCGCTGAAATGCATTAATTTCGTCCGACATATAAGTTCGGCAAAACCAATGTTTGGCTTCTGAGACCAGAGTTGTTAGCTCGGTTTGACAAGCTGATTAACCATATTAATTCGGCCATAAGAGGAGTTTCATTCTCCCCCCCCCCCCCCCACACACACACACACAAACATAATGACCCCAAACATCTGAAACCTACAGTAATTGTGCTGTAAGACGGGAGTTCTCTTGCGGTCTAAAACAACTCAAGATCCATCTTAAAAGATGGACCTAGAATTTTGTCTTCTTCTTTGGAGGATATCCCGTCTTATAACTGAATAAAAGTTTCATTATGTGCGAACAGAGAAGATTCAATTCCAACATTTATGAGAATGTTGTTCTGTAATGTGCGTTATTAGCTCTTGGATTGGGAACCTGACTGCCAGATTAATTCGGCTATAAGACGGGGCTTCCCTCCCCACTCCCCCCCCCCCCCCACCCAGTAAAAAACCCACACACAACAACCTCCAATGCGTTCAATAGTAATTTTGCTATAAAACCGTTAATCTCGTACAGTCTAAAGCCTACATCCATTTTAAAAAGATGGAACTAGAATTTTGTCTACTTCCTTGGAGGGAAATCCGCGTCTTATTACCGAATAAAGACATATATCATGTGCTATTAGCAAAGACTATGATCCGACTCATATGTACAGTCTGTTCTGTGATGAACGGTTTCACACCGGGTAGGCGGCAATCCTGAACACTCGCGGCAATCCAGAACGCGGATCAAATATTTACGCGACGAGTTAGGGTAACTCAGTTTAACATGTTTTATTTCATTTAATCGAACGGTTTTGGCTAAAACATTTATTACTGGCCTGAAGCAGCATGTCTGAAAATTTCCCTGAAGAAAAATTTTCTTCACAAAGTCTTTACTAAATGTCGCACTGCCTACTTACATTTTGACCATGAAATTTTAGACTGGCAAATTCAGATTTCTGGCTTATATTCCAAATTATTCAAGATCAAATTAAATAAAACACAGTCTGCTGATAAACTTGAATGTCTTTCCTAAACACCTGTAAAAGTTCTAGGTTCTACGTTTAATTTTCACCGTACTTGGAGGGGGATGAAAATGCAAGGGTAAAAACTTCTGGCAATCGAAAACGCTGTTTTCTAAAATCGGTTGCAATCGACTAACGCAGGGCATGGCAATCGATGACAAAGAAGCTGTATAACAAACTGTTTCTAGATAAAGCTATGCTGCATTATTTTTCATTTAATGACATGCGCCTTCAAGATTGAGTTTTTCTGTTAACTGACACGAGATGGCACTGAAATCCATGTATGTCTTGAAGAAGAGTTATGCCTGGAAACGTTCAAATATATTCTATAGGGGTAAAAGCCTTTTGCTTGTTTTTGTCGCCGAAATTGTTGTTCTTGTTATTGATTTGTTGTTGAGAATGTTGTAATTATTGTTGCCGTTGTTTCAGGTCATTTTCTAAATCAGGGGGAGGGCTGTAACTAATGTTGTGAGAACTTGTAGCCCGACCCCATTGCTACTATTTGAGCAATAAAATATGTTTAAACTAAAAATTTTCTAAATCAGCCTCTCGAAAAACACAACGAAGCGCAGTACATGTATTATTGCTCTAAATACCTGTCGTTCCCTAATATAACACAGAGCCAACTATATATGGTTGCTGTTGTGATTATTATTATTGCTGTTGTCAGGCTCAACGTAGATCAATATACGAATTCCATGAATCAATTTGCTAGCATAAGATTTGCCATTTATCAACGAATACCTTGGCAGGTATTCGAATCCCATGCATGGTATTGTCCAGCTTGGTATCGGGTACATGTACCCTAAGGTTCGCCATTCGACAAATTCCATACATAGTATCTGATTCTTATGCATTATGTTGCTCACCATGGTATTGTGTAGCATTGGATGTGCCATTCGATGGATGCCATGAATGGTATTCAAATCCCATTCATCAAATTGCACAGCATGATGTCGACTAGCATGGGGTTCATTATTTATGTATTCGAAATTCCTACATAGTATTGCCCAGCATGGTATTGGATACTTGGGAGTTCACCAATCGACGAATCCCCCTGCATGGTATTTTGCTCAGAATGTTATTGGCTAATATGGGGTTTGCCAGTCGATAAACCTCATGCACACCAGTATTCAAATCACATGCATGCTATTATTCAGCAAGGTATTGGCTAGCTTTAGATTCGTCATTCGATAAAATCCTTACATGGAATTTGAAAGCACAGCATGGCATTGGTTTGAACGTTTGCTTTTTGGCATTTGATGATGTCAAATTTGTTGATGGTGTGCAGAAACAATTCATACAAGGTCCAGCTAATCAAGATCTGTTTTACTGATATAAGAAATAAATAGTTTTACAATGTTCCAAATCGACGTTGCCATGGTAATAGAAACACCGAACCGTCAGTGAATTTATCTAAAAACATCATTTTCAAAGCAAATTATCTACCTTCAGCAAAGGTGCATACTAACAATCCATACAAATTATAGATAACCCATATCTGGTCTACCAATGCTCAAAACAAGAAGTAATACTTTGTGTCAAATGTACGTTGCCATCGCAACCAAAATGTCAAACTGTAAGCAACCGTACATAAAAATAGCATTTTAGTAGTATATTATTTCTCTTTAGCAGAGGTGTATATCAGTATTCCTACAGAATCAAAATAACTCATATGTGCTTTTCTCATATTGGAAATAAAAGGTTTTACAATGTTCCTAATTTACGTTACCATGGCAACGGAAACGTCAAACCATCAGGGAATTAACCTAAAAACACCATTTTTCAAAACAAGTTATCTACCTTCAGCAAAGGTGCATTCTAACAATTCATACAAATTCTAGATAACAAAAAACTTGAGCTATTCCCACAGAATCTAAATAACACAAATTTGATTTTCATATAATGATTTTTTTTTACAAAATTCCTAATTTATGTTACCATGACAACAACAAAATCGAACAGTCAGCGAATTTACTTCAAAATTTCATTTTAAAAACAAATTACCTACCTTCAGCAAAGGTGGATACAAACAATTTCATTCAAATTCAAGATATCCAATATTTGATTTACCAATGCTAAAAACAATAAGTAATACTTTGTTACAAATTGACATTACCATGGCAACCCAGGTGTCAAACTGTCAACAATCATACATAAAAACAGCAAACTAAATGTGTATTATTTCTCTTCAGCAAAGGTGTATATAAGCTTTTACTACAAAATCTAGAAACCACACATTTTCCTTTCTCATATTGAAAATTAAAAGTTTTACAATGTTACTAATTTACGTTACCATGGCAACAGAAACATCGAACAGTCAGTGAATTAACCTTAATAACAACATTTTTAAGACAAATCATCTACCTACAGCAAAGGTGCATACTAACAAATCATACAAATTCTAGATATCCCATATCTGGTATTTCTCTTCTGCAAAGATGTATATGAGCAATTCCTACAGAACCTAAATAGAACACATTTGATTTTAACATACTGAAAATAAATTTTTTTTACAATGTTTCAAATTGTTGTTACCATGGCAACAGAATCATCGAATCCTCAGTGAATTTACCTAAAACTTTCATTTTCATATCAAATTAGCTATCTTCTGCAAAAGTGCATACTAACAATTGATTCAAATTCTAGATAACCCATATCTGATCTACTAATGCTAAAACAAAAAGTAATACTATGTAACAAATTGACGTTACCATGGCAACTCAAATGTCAAACTATCAGCTGAAGAGAAATGATACGCTTTTATTATGCTGTTTTTATGTATGATAGCTGACAGTTTGATATGGGTAAAAGAAATGTTTGTTATTTAAACTTTATGGGAACTTCACATACACCTTTGCTGAAGAGAAATGATATGCTAAAATGTGCTGTTTTATGTAAGATTGGTGACATGTTGCCATTTGGGTTGCCATGGTAACGTAAATTTACAACATTCCATGACTTCTTATTTTTAGTATGGGGGGGAAAGTAAGTGTGTTATCTAAACTTTTAAAGTTTAGCTTATATATATATATATATATATATCATTGATGAACAGAAATAATGTGCTTTTTGTATAACTTTGGTGACAGTTTGCTGTTTTAGTTGCTTTGATAATGAAAATTTTGAACATTCTGTAACGTTAAATTGTTTGTATGGGTTAAAACAACTGCGTATTATTTCAATTGTTTTTAGAACTGCACATCAGATAACCTCTTTAAAAAGGAATTAATGTGTTTGAAAATGCTGTTTATATAAGATTAAATACGGTTTGATATTTGGGTTGCCATGGTTACGAAAATTTAGTACAGTGCGTAACTTTTTATCATAGGTATGAATGAAAAAGGAGATGACTACTATAAGCTTATAGCTTACTCTCAGATCCTGATACTTGAGATTGTAAATCATATAATGTGAATTGATTAATAAAATATTGTTTAAACCGAAAAAAAATTACTTAATTTTTATATGATTTGGCCATCAGAGACACATTTGCTGAAGAGATATAATATGCTTGTTTTTATATAAAATTGGTAAATAAGTTGACCTTTTGGTTGCTATGATAATGTAAATTTGGATTATTGTATATTTATTTATTTATTTATTTTGATAAGGAAGGAAGAAACGTCTTTTATTTAAATTTTATGGAAAATTCATATTAACACCTTTGCTAAAAAGAAGAAAATATGGTTTTATTGTGCTCCTTTTATGTAACATTGGTGATAGTTTTAGCATTTTGATTGCTATGGTAACGTTTACCATGCACAGGATTCGCCAAATGGAAAACCACATAATAGCCGGCACCATACTGGGCAATACCGTACATGAAATTCAAATGCAATGCAAGATATTCTTCAGAATATAATGGCGAACCCTATGGTATCCAATATCAGCACTCAAACATGCCTGCATGCACACACGCTCGTCAACATACACCACAGGTAGTCCATACATTTTTATGCCAGTTTTACTGTCTTACTGTTTACCGTGTTCTGTTAACTGTCACTGCAGCCTGTCTATTTTAGGTCTACTGCAAGATCGAATTTGTGCATATGCAAGAACATGGGCAAAAGCTATGGATGTATTTGCGTACTAATGCACATCACATATGCACACAATTTATGTGGTTGTTGGAAGAAGGTAAACAGTAGACAGGACGCAGTAGAAAGTAGCAGTGAACAGCACACATCAGAGAGTGAGAAATACGGAAAAGACAGCATATGTGCATGCTCATGCAGATGTACAAATTTCTACCGCAGTACAATGGACAGGAAACAGCAACGTTTTTCATTTGGACATATTCAGAAACGACAACCGGTGGCTGAATCACAGCGTCTCTACTGATGCCTGATACGCCTCTCTTTTGTTAAAACAAACAGTACATCACATTATTGACTATCCCTCGTTTTCCTTCCTATAACGTACATAGAAAGTAGAGGGTTGTAAGACTGAACATTGGTTTCCATAATTTCTGCGTAAAGCATATATGGTTGGTTCTCGTTAAATTGTCTCAATGGGGCAATTATAATGAGCACCACAGTTTATGTTTTAAGAGAACGTTCTTACAAGGGACATTTATCATATAACAAGAGTATTAGCGAAATGAGTCAAAATATCGATGGTTGAATAAGTTTGTTTTATTCCAGAAGTTAATCAGTTTTGGAAAGAACATGCTCCACAATAGTAAAATTTATCCCAAGTGTACATGTGTTGCACGTTTAATGCATGGCGCCATTTGTAGTACTAAATAGATTAATAAAAAAGAACATTCTACAGGTTCTTGGCTAAATCTGAATTAAAAGTTGGCAGAAACTATAAATGTTCATCGATTGCCTTTCAAACATTTGTTTGACGTTAGGCGATTGCCATGAACACCGTTTTCGATTGCCACCGTTCTCTACCCCATTGTTTTCAAATCGATGTAACTTCGTTTGTGTATAAGACAGAGTCAAATGAATACGCACAGTCTGTATAGAAAACATTATATTTTATCTGTATATCATGGAAATTGTCAAAATGTGTAGCAAACTTGAACATTTTGGTCTATTTTGTTGTTTTGGGGGTTGAAAACTCACAGATTTTGCGTTTACGCCTAAACTACAGGCAACTTAATAAGAATTCAAAAACTAAAACTTGTGAGGCATATCTTTGAACATACCTAAAAGTCGTGACATAGTTACCTTTATTCGTTAACTGATTCTTCCTGCTGAAAAAAGAAGTTTTGTCGACTTATCCTAAACAGTCGCGTAAATTTTTGACCTGCGTTCGTGATTGCCGCGGGTGTTCAGGATTGCCGCCTACCCGGTGTGGGTTTGTATATTCCAAAACGCATGCACAAATCAAAATTAAACATTTCAGGCGCGTCATGAAAAATGTATATGCATACATAGGATAAACGCACGAGTTAAGCTTGTCTGAACCAGCCTGTACATGGTACTGCACAGTCTGATCAGACCTGCACAGTTCCCTTTCAAAACTGTGCATGCCTAGATATTTTCTTTGCGAAGGTCTCACGCTAAATCAGTATATTTTGTATGTGTGCAGGTTGGCAGTGTTTGTATATGCAGACGGTAGTTTTTGCAGGATGCGGACAATAACACCTTTTAATGTACAAAGTGATAATTAATTTGACGCTCGATTAACTTACCAATATACCTGTCTTCTCGATGCGAATTTGACCTTCCAATAATGCTTTTATTCGCAGTTTGTGATCAGCATGCACAGTTTTTCGAGACTATGTACACTCTCGAAAAAAGGTTAATATGTGCCATGCTGGTCTTTGCTGGGTATTCACCGTATACACTCAAGCAGGATTTCATAGAGGTACTCCCTACATGCAACCATACCAAGCAATTTGATCAGCATGCACAATTTTGTTCGAGACATACATAGACTCTAAAGGCGGCTTTAATTGTTACAACAACATGGTACCGACGTACCGATACAATCAGGCTGCGTCAAAGATGATTGGCACCGCATAAGCGCAGTCTGACTAGAGTGCATATATGCGCTATATTGCATATGCCTCAGGGGAGGCTTTCTTCGGATAAGATAATAAACGGACATTTTTATTAAACAGCAATACACACTTCTAGTAATCATGTCACACTAAAGACAAAATAATCACAGCCGGAAAACCAATACAAATACACACTTTGACAGGTTTGAAACCTGCTCAAATTCATAAAATCAGCAACTTCACCATACACAATCAAATATTAGCAGTTTGGGAATGGAATTGCGCTAATTTTCGCTTCCTGCAGAGACTGAACATCATATTTGGCTTCCGCCGAGACTGTCCGCGATCTCTTGCATCCTGCCGAGACTTCTGTACATGATAAATGGCTTCCTGCAGTTACTGTCCGCGTGAATCTGCTTCCTGCAGAGGCTCTCGGCAGGAAGCAGAGTCACGCGGACAGTCTTGGCAGAAAGCCAATGTTCGAGGACAGTAGTTCCTGCAGGAAGCAAGAGTTCGCGGACAGTCTCGGCGGAAGCCAAATATGATGTACAGTCAAACAAAAATCCCAAATGGGGTCATAACCATAGAAGTTTTTTGCAGTATTTCAGTATGAATACATGATAAATGGCTTCCTGCAGAGACTGTCCGCGTGATTCTGCTTCCTGCCAAGGCTCTCGGCGGCAAGCAGAGTCACGCGGACAGCCTCGGCAGGAAGCCAATGTTCGAGGACAGTAGTCCCTGCAGGAAGCAAGAGTTCGCGGACAATCTCGGCGGAAGCCAAATATGACGACAGTCTCGGCAGGAAGCGAAAATTAGCGGAATCGATGTGATCAGGCCTATTTCTCTCCACGAAGTTGTCTGCTGTGATTCGACATATTCGCCGTTACTTAGGGGTTTCCTCTGACCACAGGGTTTAATCGATTCCGCCAATTTTCGCTTCCTGCAGAAACTGTCCGTCATATTTGGCTTCCGCCGAGACCGTCTGCTGACTTGCTTACTGCAGGGACTACTGTCCTCGAAAAATGGCTTCCTGCCGAGATTGTCCGCGTGAATCTGCTTCCTGCCGAGAGCCTCGGCAGGATGCAGAATCACGCGGACAGTCTCTGCAGGAAGTCATTTATCATGTACAGAAGTCTCGGCAGGAAGCAAGAGTTCGCGGACAGTCTCGGCGGAAGCCAAATATGACGGACAGTCTCTGCAGGAAGCGAAATTAGCGGAATCGATTATACCCTGTGCTGACTGATCCTGACTAGTAAAGCTAACAGCAAATTTTCATAACCAGTTCCAAGCTGAAATAACTACCCTTTCTACAACCTTACAAATTAAAGAAATATTAAAAACCTCAATTTATTGGAGCAACCATGCTTTTTCTAAGCCTCTACCAAAAAATATCATTTTCCTGACCACTGCCAATACGAAACTATCCCGAGACCAACGGTATTTGCAGAGTCAGTAATCTTGTCATGTCTTTCAAAGTTTTACCTTATATTTCAGTAAATTTCACAGCCTAGTGGTTACAGCTCTAGGCTCCTGATCTTCGGGTCGTGAGTTCGAATCTCACCGCTTTTATTTATCTTTTTCATTTTTTTTTTTCATTAGATTTTTTTATGTTATTATATGATGTTATTAAGTTTTTTTTATCATTTAGCTTCTAATTTTACTTAATAAGTCACATGTATTAGCTTTTGCAACACCACGATTAGATTAACTTCCATGGGCAACTTTTTTCCTCAGCCCCGTATAATCTACCTGTAAACGACGATATCGCGTGAGCTTGAAATAGCATTGAATTAGATAGGACATTGACAGTTTTTCTTTTTTTTTGTCTTCCCTGAATAAAAAATGAAAAATGTTGTGTTAGGTCAATATAATGCTCTTTTTTAGCTGCACATAGATATTTTTTTCAAAATTTTAAGTTTACATTTAATGCGGTCATTTTTGCTCTGATTGATATGGCCATCATTTCCTAATAGTATATAGGGAAAATAGAGAAAATGAGCAAAAAGTTACTCAGTTTTCTACGTTTTTCTTAAAGCACGGATCTTAAGTCAAAAATGTTGTGTTATCCTAGTATTCTACACTATCTTACAAATCTTTTGATATATTTTGTAGGAAAATCAAAGAAATATAAGTGCGGTCATTTTTTACAAACTTTATACTACCCTACATCCAAAAACTGAATTTTCAGTACCGCGCGTGACTATATCGAGGTGAGGAGAATTGTTGGGGACGAGATACAGATGAGCTGTCTCATCTGGACCTGCACTGTTTGTCCTTTGGATCCGCAGTATGAAATAGCTTGGACGAGGCATTTTTTTTTTCTTTTTTAATAATTTAGTATCCGTAAATTTTGTTGTTTTGCAAATGGTCAGGAAATTTGCTTTAGAAAGCATAATTCTGGTGTTGCACAGGCTGGTCAGATGCACAGCAAAAGCAGTACACCGCGTATGCAGTCTATCTACCGGAAGACAGCTTTAATCCAGCCATAATTGGTTTGACTGTTAAAATTTTAGGCTGCACTTTCTATTTTAGTTGGTTGTTTAGAGTTTAACGACTCTCTGAGACAGTATTTCAGTCTATATTGAGCCATCTCCCAGACACAGAGAGAGAGAGAGAGAGAGAGAGAGAGAGAGAGAGAGATAATATGCGAGAGAAAAATACCCAAACAACCCACACCTACTGTAAGCACAGTAGGCCTTTGCACTACTATTATCTAAATTTATAGGACGCCCCCCCCCCCCCCCTGGGTTTTAATGGCTCTTTGAGACAGTATTTCAGTCTATATCGAGAGGGAGAGAGAATAGAGCTATAATAGGCGAGAGGAAAAATACCCAAACTACCCCACCCACACTTACTGTAAGCACAGTGGGCCCTTGCCCTACTATTATCTAAATTGATAAGACACCCCCTGAAGGTTACACAGCACTATCATTCGACCGCAGCCACTCACTTTAGCGGTACAGTCAACTCTCGATATCTCAAAGTCGAAATTCATCTCAAACTACTGATATCTCAAAGTAAATTTTCTGGTCCCAGAAAATTTACTTTGAGATATCAGTAGTTTGAGATACTAGGAGTTGAAATGTGAATAAAGATAGGAAATAAGACCAAACATTATTCTTGAAATAAGAGGATACTTTGAGATATCAGTATTCGAGATATCAAGAGTTGACTGTACTTGTTCAAGTTTGACCCGCTTTTTATCTAGTGTGTTCTCTGCTCCTAAGGAACCTGTTAGATTTTAATTTGTCTCCATCCATTTCTAGTTTTAGTTATTTCTGGTGAACGTTTCCACTTTTATTGTATTTTGCATAGAAATTACTCCTTGCCTTGAGGAGCAGTATGATCTGGCCCCGAACTGTTTGTCAAGGCCTGTCTGTCCCAATACTTATAATTTTACGGTATTCAATTAACCCTTTTCAGACTAAAACGCCGGGACGCGTAGCGCAGTCGGTAGCGCGAATGACTCAAGAGCCAGAGGACCAGGATTCGATACCCGGTCCGGCCACATACTCCGCTGAATCAAGAAGGGCAGTTGTCAGTTACTAGTTACTGGTTAACCGCTTAGGAGGTCTAAGCCTGCCCAGGAACAGTGTGGTTAGGGTAACTGACCGTCCCGACATGACCATCGCTTTTTACCGTGGACGTAAAGGAACAAACAAACAACAACAATTCAGACTAAAACCCTGTTTTCGGGATATATGCAAGACATAATAATTAAGTCCAAAAAGGGGATAATTAAGTCAGAAATTTATAGAATTGGCACAAAAGCTCATCAGGCACCTTTGAATCCCAGCGGTCACATGACGTCGAAATGACGTCATACTGACGTCGGTGCGACGTCACACTGACGTCAGTACGACGTTATTTTGACATCATGTGCCTGGTGGGATTATGATACAACAGTCTCAAGGAGTTCTCGAGGTATTTTGCTCCCAAGGTTTATCTGACAATTTGAAAAGAGTCATAATTCTGTCAAAATTTTTACAAAATTTGCTCAAACGTTTTAATCAGATAACCCTTGCTTTATTTGAAAACAGAATGCCAAATATCACGAACCTAGTTCAAGTGGGTCACTTTCGTATTAATTGTATTATGCATTTACTTTTTTTGTCAAATTATTTGAATATTATAACATATTCTGAAAGAATTGCGAAATTTTCCATTTTCAGTGCGTATTTCTGATAATTTCGTGCTATCCGGATTTTTTTATAGACTCGACCATGCTGTCTTAGCAAATCTAGGTCTATAGCCTATTTAGTTTCAAAGAATGTGTTGAGGCGTTTATACGACATATGACCACTTCTGGGCTCCGGCTCCGCCCAGAAGTGTTTATATGCCGTATAAACGCCTCAACACTTTCTTTGAAATTAAGTACAGACCTAGAATTGCTAAGATAGCTTGGTCGAGTAGACGCGAATGAGAATTTAATATGGAAAGCCGTTTGGACATATAGTTGCAAAAAGAAACAACTCGGTCAAAGAGCTATACACTGTACTATAAAAAGTGATGTGTCGTCCGATTGATATTGAAGACTTTCTGATGTAAGAGCTGTCAAGTTTGACCTTTGATTGTATAGTTTCTAACAGTTTCTAAGAAATATTCTAGCATTTTCCTATATTTGACCTTGTCGTAAAAAAAGTCAAGGTCAAGCCAAGGTCATCGTTTGAACAATGTTGATGTACTCAAGTACCCAATGCTACACACCAAGTTTTAAGGCCATCGGTCAATTGGTTCTGGAGAAGAAGACTTTTAAAGGTTTTTACCCGTATATGAGTGCGGCGGCCATATTGGTCATGTGACCCAGGCCATTTTAACAAATTTTCATTCCCTTAACCCAGGATAAGGTAGGGCAAACGCCCAAGCGGGGTAAAACGCCCATGCCTTTTAATATCCATATGGTTTAGAGAGTAAAGTGTTAGTGAATTAAATATGTCAGAGTGTAGGACTTATTATCAACAGACACTTCGAAGAAGCACATCTACTTATAGCTTTTCATCGTGAATTTGAAGATTTTGTGCAGATTTCTGTAAATCGGGGTGACTCGATATTTTCTTGCAGTTCATCTTGCTGAGAGAACGTAATACTTTGCGACAGTCTGATTTGCAAGATAAAATCTAAGCGATGTTTACACTGTCGCGAAATCTTATTATTTGAATGTGTTAAAATCATCTATTAAATAGACTAGCAAATAATCCCCATATGGGGCAAAACGCCTACACTTCGGCTACTCCTGATAAATCATGAATGGATATTCTTTTGCAAAACAACTACAGCAAGCTGTGGGCGGCATTGCATGGTACTAAATATCACGGGGCGTCCTACTGATTTGGATAATAGTAGGACAAGGGCCTTCTGTGCTTGCAGTAGGCGCGGGTTGGGGTTGTTTGGACATTTTTTCTCTCGTCTATCACTTCTCTCTTCTTTCTCCCTCTCTCTGGGAGACGGTCCGATATAGCTGAAATACTGTCTCAAAGGGCCGTTAAACCAAAAACAACCAACCAACCAACCAACAAAATATCAAAGATTGGGCCTCTGAAGCTGGATGATTCGCCTTACATGATTAAAGGTGTACAATAGTGGGGGGCAAAACGCCCGCCTTGAGGTAATGTTTTTTTTTTTAAGTATCAAATAAAATATTTGATCTAACTGGAATATTCTTTTCGGGCAAAGGAATCAGTATTTTTCTAAAAAAAACAACAACAAAAAACAATAAAACAAAAACAATAAATCTGAAAACATGTTAAGAAATAGGCTCCAGGGTCTATTCTAGGATTGAAAAAATAGGGGAGATTTTCGACAGAGAAAAGGTATCACTCACACTCGTAACTCTAAAATTTGGCTTAAACTACATAAAAACTATTGTACCTAGTATTTTAGCTATAATTTAGTATCAATGAGTACACACAATGCTTTTAGATATTATTTAAATCTATTTTTATGAATAAAATAAAGAAAATAATCCCCCCTTCTGCTAAGAATTAGGGGGGAATTGTCAAAAATGGGTGTGAATCCCCCAATCCCCCTTTCTAGAATAGACAATGAAAAGCCCTGGGCGTTTTGCCCCATCTAAAAAAGGGTTTTGCCCCAATGGTGGGGCAAAACGCCCTGAGTATTTAAAAATACAAATTCTGTAATTATGTTAAAAACCTACTACATGTATATTTCCAGATTAAAGTGCCATATTTGTGGAAAACTTTGCTTCCTTTAGCAGAAAATCTTATTCCGAATAAGATCAGGGAGTTTCTTAAAAATGGCAAAGAAGTTTCCTTAATGGGGGGGGGGGGGGGGGTAGGGGGGGATAGGGGGGGGGGGGGCTTGCATTGCATTTCTTTTAATTTCAAGGGAGAATGGAAGAATACTCTTGACTATTTTTATTTATTGTGAAAATTACACCCATAGCATTTGCAGTAGGCCTAAATAAAGACTATTTTTCGGCTTTAGCCGTATAACCTTAGTATTGACCTACATTTTAAGTATTTTATTGGCCAATATAAATATACCCGGGATTTTGATGTAAGTGCCTTACTTTCGCTTTCTCTTTCTACTTTCAGTTTCATTTGCCTGTTGGCCTATATACCGTGTCGTGATGAATTCAGATATTTCGGTCCAAATCGCTTTTTGCCAAAGAACATTTCGCCTGTTATGTCGCTCATGTGAAACTAACCAACAAGATTAACTTCACACAGAAATCGAAAACGAAATTAAGTAATTGTTGTTGGCTTTGTTGCTGATGTTGTGTTGGAACTGCGACACTTTTAAAATTATATGTGGGGCGGTCAGCCAACCAATCCTCACTGTTATGTGCAACACAGACAGACCCCAATCAAAATTCAACAGCAATTCCGAAATCGAAACCCCAACACCACCAACAAATATGCATATCAACATGCGCATCCAAACAATATGATCAGCACATTCGATATCTTGCATGTACCTGACTCATGCATATTACAATACACCCTTCTATTTAATCTAAGCCGATTATCTTTTTTCAAAGATATTTCTTGTTCTTATTAATTTACCCTTCCAACTTCGAAAATCAGTGTTTATGCTTTGTCACAGTACAAAAGGTAAAGTATAAAAGGTAAAGGTAGGGGTAGTGGGTGTTAGAGCCCAGGATATGAATGGCAAAGCCCAAACCACTCCTTTCGCTTCTTTTATCCGTTCCTAATATGAAAAATGTACTCATTTACTGCTGGGGTGACAAAGAGTTTTTCAGCCACTGCCGGGTTCGAACCCGTGACTTTCAGTACAATAGTCGACCACCGCGTGTCACAGTATATACTATCTAAAATCTGATATGTAGATAACTACTTTTATCTAATCGGACTGTGCATGCGTGATCTTGCCATGCGCAGTTTGCATATGCCTTGCACCAGATTTAGGAGCGGCTGTAGTGTAGTGGATAACACTCCGGACTACCGATCCAGGGGTCACAAGATCGATCCCCCGCTTCTCCGGTCTTTCGGATGAGACTTTAAACCGAGGTCCCGTCTCCATATGGTCTCGTTGTTGGTGGGACGTTAAACCCGAGTTCACTCACTACACCAGATTTTCTCATAATAAGGGTGAAACTTCGGCCATGAAAATGCAAAGAACCATGGTTAGAGCAATGCAGAGCAAGGGTGTAGCTGCCTGTACGCAAATACGCCGGTCGGCATTTGGAGAGAGAACAAAAGCTGTAAAAATTACGGATGTGGGTAAAATAAAAGGATGTTAAGGTCAAATAAATAAGGATCTGACAGTTCAGCCTATAAAATTAGAATATAAAAATAAATTGTTTGAGATAGTTTGTAATAAATAAAGAAATTGGCACCCTCAAGGTGAAAAAAGAAGAAGAAATTGTTTACGGAGGCCAATGAAAAATAATAACCTTTCTCCACCCAAGAATCGGTCACTAAACCAGTAGCAGTAGTTCAATTCAGTTCAATTCTCTTATCGCCTCAACGGTCATCATCATCATATTTCAATTCTCGGTACTTCAAAAATACATTAAAGATTTTTCAAATTTCAAAGCTACATGTATACTGAGTACAAGAAACGATGATTACTGTCAATCTTCTGAATGTATCACTACTCATAGCATTAAACTTCATCATCTTAATAAACAATTATATTGATGAATTAACAATATGCACATAATTAAAAACTACTAAGGATTTACTGAATAAGCATCCTTTGTTGCTTTAAATTCAAGGGAGAATACTCTGAATCAGGAGAAGCTACGGAAGCCCGGTCATATCATACATGCCTATCGGTAACAAATGATATACTGAATTTTTTCTACTTCAGATTCTTAAATTACATGTACTATAATTTGCTGAAATTGCAATAATTTTGCAGGATTAACAAGAAAATTATTGATTAAGTGAGATTGTATAGCTTTACGACAAATATATTTTTCCATAGAAATTTATTACCTCCAATTAGTGGAGCAAATTTGATTGCATAAGTGGCCTAGAAAAGGAAGATAGTGGTCTACGGAGTGTAACATTTGTTTTTATATACCAAAATGATCGTCTGGGTCTCTAGTTATCGAATTCAGCGTTTGCCACCTTGGCAAACCTTGCATAACTCTGTGGTGGCCAGTTATTTACGTTATCCCTTTAAGTTTTGAATATCAAAAATATTTATTGAAGTCAATAAGAAATGTATCTAAACTATACAAATGTATCAAATCTAAATATTTTCCGTAAAAACAGTTAATATGCTATACATAAGGCTGCTCAGAAAACAGTTCAGAACTTTGGTGTTGTTATTTTCGTTACAATATAACATGTACCCCTTGAAAATTTAAAATTGGAACATAAGTTGTTGCATTTTACAAAGACTCTATTACAATGAGGCCCAAAATGATCATTTTTACTTACTATTCAATTGGCCCCTTTCAGTGCGATTCTAGCAAAACAAATATGAGACCTCTAGCTTTTATACTTTGTCCACCACGTCCTGTTGAACAGTTACACCTTTTCCCTGTTTTTGGCTGAAAAGGCATTTTTCGTATAATTGTTCGTACAAAAAATGGCTAACAACCAATTTAAACTTGACAAAGTGGGGTCTTTTGCAAAAAGAACATGTTAACCAACCATTACATAACACAATAGTTTAAAAAATATTTTTTGAACTTACAAAACATTTTAGCCAGAGTAACGTACTTAACACATTTAAATGTTTGCGTAAAGCGTCTATCATTCCTGCCAGAAAAAAACAAACCATTTCTTTTCAAATTCTGTTTTAAACAACGTAGTTGTGATATATATGTATATTATCTATTGTAAAATGAAATCTTTGCATTGTTTAATAAACTAATCGGGCAGCAAACAGTGTTATTTACATGACATGCAAAGTTGAGATTGTCATAAAACTAGAAAAGAAAACCTTCGTGAATTAATCTACCCATAGAACACTTTTATTTTTTTCCATTAATATCCAAATGACGTTAAAAATATCAGACCATAAGAAATTTACTAATCAGAACTTACTGGTTTGTGCTCAGAAAGGTAACGTTTGTAACCATTATTTGAAAACAATCACTGAGATTATGTATTGTTACTGAAAATATGCCTAAATCTCATTAGTTTTGATAAAAATATTTTTTAAACGGCACTTTAGACTGGTTTAAACCCACCCTATGTAATTTATCAGTGTCATTTCCATGGCGATGCATCCGTTGTTGTGTAACGATGTTATAGTTTGTGCTGGCCACTTATCTGTAATGTTCGAAAAATTGATTTGTTTTGTCTGTTTATTCGCCATCATTCTGATGTATATAAAAACAGAAAGAAAGAAGGTGAAAATGTACATTTTGTGTGCCTGGGTATGCTTGATGAAAGCTAACTTGTAGACATATGCATGGAATGGGCGCACATATAGTTTGCTACCCACTAGTATCGTTTGAGTACTTGTTATATGCTTTGTTATACTATTTTTAGATTGGTGTTGTGGGAGGGTTGTGGCAGTAGTTGAATCAGTTTCTGATCGTTGCCCTTTTACACTTCTTTGCCTGTAATGACCTTTTCCTATAAAAACAATACAAGAAGCTATAGTTTAATTACTTTTGGCCGTATAGAATATATTTAAAACGAGGTAACGAATATAACAGTTTGTTTTACACCACTGCTGCAAGTGTAAAGTGGCATGTGGCTAAGGTAAATTGCTTCCTTGTACTTCATGTTCTGGTCATTTGGAATCATCTGGGCTCTTTCTGAGTCAGTTTGAAAAAGGAAATAGCTGGTGCTAGGTGGCATTGGCAGTGTTGCAACATTACATTCCTTGGTTAAACCGAGGTTGCTGTTATTTTTTGTGATACATCCCTTGCTTCCAGAGACTCATCCTTCAGAAGTTAATTAAGTTTTTATCAGTCTTAGAACTTCAGAATTAAATTAAGTTTTTGTTAGTCTTAGACTTTAAGGTGAAGGATACAATTTCACGTAAGTTATTCTGCCAATTTTACTTTGGCCTCCTTTCTTAATGGGAAAAACTTTTAACAAGAATTTGCTGCTGTAAAAATGTTTCCTTTAAGAGTAGACCATTTTTGGAAAGGTTATAGCTTTCTCATAAGCGAATAGGAAAAATCTACGGAAATAAATATTGTTTCTTTCTAACAAATTGCAGTAAAAAACTGAGGTATGTCCTTTCACATTAATACAGTACTGTTACAAAGACTTGCCAGAAGATCATGTTGAAGCGAGGAACACACACGAGAAAGAACATAGCAGACTCAGTTTAACTGATTCCTTTCAAAATCGGATGATATTGCCTGGAGGCACGGATAAGATGATTATGACATATTGTTATTACTTTTAAATCATTATCAAAATGTCTTTTTAATTGAGTCAATGATAATTCAATTACTTTGACTACTTGGTTTGGTATTTAAAAGGGTAACATATACAACATTCAAATGTAAACGATTTGTCAGATTAGATTTATGATTTTTAATGATATTTTCGATTTTTAATGATATTTTCTGTTTGATATAATGCAATAAGGTGTCCCTAACGCCAGCTTCAGCTTAACTGACTCAAATTGAGCACAGGCAATTCCAAACATAATTTTCAATATGATGAAGTAAGAGGAAGCTTTCCACAGTAGCCCAACGGTACTTAACTGTAGCTGCAGTAGGAAAAAACTACACATACTTTTTAACCTGTTATGTACGTTACTTTGGTTAAAATATATGCTACAAGGCAACTTTGGGTTTATACATTGTTTTTATAGAAAAGGTAAATTAGAGTATAGGGACAATGAGCAGGAATTAATGTTATCTGCGCAACAATCCTACCAAGATACCAAACTGGAAATAGGTGCATAAAGCTATAAGACAAGTATTAAGACGATACTAGCAGCTAGCCAGATAAACATGCAGCCCCTTACAAGTTCATGGGTACAAAGCTAGCCTTGAACAAACAAAATTAGGCATACAGAATTTTTCGTCTATTTTCTTTCCTTTTCCATATATGCCAGTTATACACCAGAATGATGGAAAATATACATATGGAACAAATCGAGTTTTCGAAGACGACAGATAAGTGGACAACACAAACTATGATATAGATACACCAGAACTGATGTTCCACCTTGGGGCTTTCAATAATGAGTTACATTAGTTGATATAAACCGGCCATTCTAAAAATGTTTTTTTACTCAAAATAATAAAGGTTACGCATATTTGGCAGTAGCAATATTTAATCTCGGGGAGTTTTTTTTTTTTTCAAATGTTACAAACGTTACCTTTCTGAATACAAAACTGTAAGTTACTATAAGTTATTTGATATTTTATGGTTTTGTTTAAACTTTTAAAGTTATTTGGATATTAATGAAAAAAAAAATCTTGTACAGATTAACTCATGAAGGCTTCATTTGACATCGGGGCAATCTGAGCTTGCGTGTCATGTAAATAACACTTTTTTCCGTCTATGTAGGCGACTACTATGCAAACATTTATTTATTATTTCATTTAATGATAAACAATTAAACATATTTATCACAACTGAGTTGTTTCAAAGTCAGTATTTGAAAAGAGTGTTTTCCTGACGTGAATGACAGATGCTTTACGCAAACTTTTAAATCTGTTAAGTACGTTACTCTGGCTAAAATGTGTTGTAACGGTCAAAAATAATTTTTAAGCTATTGTGTTATATCATGGTTAACACGATCTTTTTGCAAAAGGCCCCAATTTGTCAAGTTTAAATTGGTTATTAGCCATTTTTTGTACGAACAATTATACGAAAAATGACTTTTCAGCCCAAAACAGGGAATAGGTGTTACTGTTCAACAGGACGTGGTTGACAAAGTATAAAAGCTAGAGGTTTCATATTTGTTTTTTTTTTTCTTGAAACGCACTGAAAGGGCCAATTGAATAGTAAGTAAAATGATCATTTTGGGCCTCATTGTAATAGAGTCTTTGTAAAATGCAACAACTTAAGTTCCAATTTTAAATTTTCAAGGGGTACATGATATATTGTAACGAAAATAACAACACCAAAGTTCTGAACTGTTTTCTGAGCAGCCTTATTTATAGCATATCAACTGTTCTTACAGAAAATATTTAGATTTGATACATTTATATAGTTTAAACACATTTCTTATTGACATCAATAAATATTTTTGCTATTCAAAACTTAAAGGGGTAACGTAAATAACTGGCCACTACAGAGTTATGCAAGGTTTGCCAAGGTGGCAAACGCTGAATTCGATAACTAGAGACCCTGACGATCATTTTGATATATAAAAACAAATGTTACACTCCGTAGACCACCCCCTTGAAAGATAGCCCATCAAGTTTGCTCCACTAAATTTCACAGATGAAAACAATAGACTTCGCCTTAAAAGGTCTGTTATAGGTCGATGTGTATATCAAGGGTCATAACTGTGGGAGAAGGCATGTGATTATGACCATGGAAAATATTATCTATTTTCATTGATGAGAACAAATATTTGAAAGTCTAACGAAAGTTATTTGAATACTGCAGAAAATATTGCTATCAGAAGATTTACTTCAACAAATTGATCAAAGGTTGTAACTGGCAAAACAAACAAACAAACAAAAAAATCTTACCCGGACCAGGATATAATCCATTTTGATGATGAGAATAATGTCTTGAAAATTCCATGACAATCAGTTGTAACGACAAGATTTGAGTTGCAGCAACTGGACTGGCCCATAGCTGTAAGTCTGCATAAAAGGGCTTTCCCTAACTCCAATAAAGTATAATCTCTCGTGCTCTTGTGGAAATTTTGAAAGCCCGTATCACTTCCTATTCGTATGCCCAATATGAAATAGGTACATGTACTTGCCAGCTAACTTGCAAGCATTTAACACACGAGAGCTTTAATTAATATGGGAAGCAGAACTTGTCAAACTTAGAAAACGAAAACTTATTAGATTTTCTTATATACTCAAAAAGGTTTGTAACAAGACGTCAGACATATCTTCACCTAGTCTAGTGTATGCGTATTGTGGTTTTCGTTGAGCATATACATAGTTTCCTTTCATTTAAACGTTTACCAGCAGGGTTTCTGTCCGTGGTGTCTGTCTCTCTCTCTCTCTCTCTCTCTCTCTCTCTCTTTCTCTCTCTCTCTCTCTCTCTGATGTTGTTTACTAGCTTGCAATATAGTTTGATAGATCTATTCTTTGTGCCTATAGCCATTCACGCATATTGAATTTTTCAGATTGCTTCAGGAGATGGCTTATACATAAGAATTTTGCTTACTGTCAGATCCTGTGTCATTGTATATTGTATTTATATATATTATATATTTGTATTTTCTTGCGAATAAAATATTGTTTAAACCAAACCAATAAAGTATAATCTACATCAGACAGTCAAAATTTTGTATCGTTGAATAGATCAAGGGCTGTAACTCCTAACAGAAAAAAAATTCGAACATGCCCCGGTAATAATATGGCTTTCTCCAGAAACTGACAAAATACCTTGAAATTTAAATTGGATGAGAAAAGGATGAAGAGTTGTGGCCACAAGAGTGGTGTCCCTTGACAAATCAAGGGCTGTAACTACAAAAAGAAAAGGGCCCGATCATCCATGGCTGAGATAAATTATTAGCGAAATCAACCCTGAAAGTGTTGAGAAAATCTAAAAATTAAAGCAGGAGTTAAGGTTACAAGGTTTGTCCACAGATTTACAGATCAAGGGCCGTAACTCTAGCAGAAAGTTTCGATTTTGACCCCCGATAAAATATGATCCACATCAGATTGTGATCTAACAATGTCCTGAAAGTTTTACGAAAATCGGATGACAACTGAAGGACTTTAGGCCACAAGATTTGTTTATGGACAGACGGACCCATTTCTATAGCCCGTCGACTACGTCGCGGGACGGGCACTTGATGCACTGGCAATCGTAACACCGCTCGGCCAATTCCGTGATTCACGGAATTGGCTGAGCGGTGTTCCTGGTACCGCTACATCGAGCGCCAGCCAGGCGTTCAAGTTGTTGAACTGGGCCCAGTTGTTCAACACTATCGATAACGAGGCGTTATTTCGGCCAAAAAAGGCTGTGTTTTTGCATCCAAGGCTTTAAAAATGTGAAGATCTTTTACATTACAAAAGCACATTTAACTGTTAGACTTAACAAATTCTTGATTAACGACCTCGTTAAGATAAGGAGGCTTTGAACAACTGAGCCCATGGTCTCTGGTGATGGGCAACAACGGCTCCTCTCGATGTATATATTTCATAGCTAAACTACAATTGTTTCAAAAGTACAAAGAGAAGAAGTACAATGTGACTGATTTTTGTCTATCCACTTGTCTTCAAGAGCAAAATCTCTGAACCATGATATATAGGTAATTGACCTTAATACATTGTATATACTTTCAGATTAATGGTTGTGTCACGCTGTGTCAATATCTCCTGTGCAACATTTCGTCAAATAGTCTTAAAATATGACAAAATCACTGGACCATGAAATATGGGTCACTGACCCACAAACTTTCGGCGAGGTCTATGTTTGCATCACAAGGAACTGATAACCCAGTTACGACAGTTGTCCCTTTAATAATATGTAAGACAAAAAGCAAAATCACTGGACCATGAAATAATGGTCACTGATCCACGAACATTCGGTGAGGTCTGTGTTTTCATCACAAGGAACTTATAACCCAGCTACGACAGTTGTCCGTTTAATAATATGTAAGACAAAATTTTTTGTTCAATCAGCCCCTGGAGGCTCTATATGAAATGTGTTTACAATTGGCCCTTTGTCCTTAGAGGAAATGTTTGAAAATGTCAAAATATGAGAAATCTAGGTCAAATGTCAAAGAATGACCTTGACTTCTTGTACTCATAATTCTTCATGACCTCATTAAGATGACTGTATATACCAATTTTAAGGCCAAAATCTTCAAAACTTCCCATGAAATCTTATGTTATATCATTTTCCTATATTTAACCTTGCTGTAAAAAGGGTCACGGTCAACCCAAGGTCATAATTTGGATAATCATGATAGAACTGGAGCACACAATGCTACATACCAAGTTTCAAGGCCATCGGTCAATTAGTTTTGAAGAAGAAGATTTTTAAAAGTTTTTACCATATACGGGCATGGCGGCCATGTTGATCATGTGATCCAGACCATTTGAAGAAATTTACATTCCCTCAACCTCTGAATGGTCTATATGATATTTGGTTACAATTGGCTCAGTAGCTTTAAAGAAGAAGTTTGGAATTTTCAAAATATAAGAATTCAGGGTCAAAGAACGACCTTAACCTCTTGTATACATGACTCTTCATGTACTCATTAAGATGACTGTCTTTATCAATTTTTAGGCCTTAATATTCAAAACTTTCCATGAAATCTTATGTTCTAGCATTTTCCCATATTTGCCCTTGCCGTAAAAAATGGCCGAGGTCAACCCAAGGTCATCATTTGAAAAAAACTTAGTACTCGAGTACCCAATGCTACATACCAAGTTTCAAGGCAATCAGTCAATCGGTTCTTGAGAAGAAGTTTTTTTTTGTTTTTTTTTACCACATATGGGCATGGCAGCCATGTAGGTCATGTGACCTGGACCGTTTGAACAAATTTTCATTCCCTCAACCCCTGGAGGCTCTAGATGAAATTTGGTTACAACTGGCCAAGTAGTTTTTGAGGAGGTCGTTTGAAATTTTCAAAATATGAGAGTTCTGGGTAAAAGGTCAAAGAATGACCTTGAACTCTTGTACCCACGAATCTTCATGTACTCATTAAGATGACTGCATATACCAATTTTTAGGCCTTAATCTTCAGAAATTTCAATGAAATCTTATGTTGTAGCATTTTCTCATATTTGACCTTGCCGTAAAAAAGTCAAGGTCAACCCAAGGTCATAATCTGAATCATCTTGATGGTAATCCAGTACCCGATGCTACATACCAAGTTTCAAGGCCATCGGTCAATTGGTTCTGGAGAAGAAGATTTTTAAAGGTTTTTACCATATATGGGCGTGGTGGCCATGTTGGTCATGTGACCTGGACGGTATGAATAAATTTTCATTCCCTCAATACCTGTAGGCTCTATATGGAATTTGGTTTCAATTGGCCCAGCGACTTTTGAGGAGATTGTTTGAAATTGTCAAAATATGAGAGTTCTGGGTCAAAGGTCAAAGAATGACCTTGACCTCTTGTGCTCATAAATCTTCATGTACTCATTAAGATGACTGTAGATGCCAATTTTAGCCCAAAATCTTCAACAATTTCCAAGATATCTTATGTTCTAGCATTTTGCCATATAAAACCACAAGGAAGCAAAGTTGACCTTACCGTAAAAAAGATCAAGGTCAACCCAAGGTCATAATTTGAACAATCTTGGTAGTACTCGCGTACTCAATGTTACATACCAAGTTTCAAGGCCATCGGCCTATTGGTTCTGGAGAAGAAGATTTTTGTAGGTTTTTTCCATATATGGACATGGCGGCCATGTTGGTCATGTGACCAGGACCGTTTGAACAACTTTTCGTTCCTAAGGCCCCAGTAGGCTACATATGAAATTTGGTTACAATTGGACTAGCGGTTTCAGAGGAGAAGGCATTGAAAAGTGTGGACGGACGACGGACGGACGGACGACGACGGACGACGGAGCCTGCCTATACTATAAGCTCCCCCGGAGCCTCTGGCTCAGGTGAGTTAAAAAGAGTAAGACCACTATAGTAAACTTCGCGGCATACCTTACAGGACACATTCAGATCAGGGTTCTATTACATACAGTCTTTCATTGTCACCCTGTCATCGTCTTGGTGTGACTGAAATACTGTTGAAAATGCCATAAAATCGCAAGACATCTATTACATTCGTAGTGACACAAGATTTGACAGTAAGCAATTTACTTCTGTATCTGTAAATAAGGGTATACTGAACGCAAATTCTTTCTATTGGTACTGCTTGCCGCATGTGTTTTTGTTTTTTTTATCAATGAAAAGAAATCATTGTCTTATGAAACAGTGTAGACTCTGATCAGACTGATCTGGGCCCGCTCTGTTTTCTTTGACCTACATGCCCTAATACTTGGAATATTTTCGGTAATATGAGAAAACCAACAAAGTGGTTGCGCGCCCAGCGCAGACTCAGTTCAGCCTGGGCATCCGCCCAGTCTGATCAGACTCTTCGCTAAGCGCTTTTAAAAATGGCAGCTAAGGTTCTAAGCTACCTACAGGCGGACAGCGAAGGCTTTGATCACCCCGGGTGGATGCCTAGGCTGATCTGAGTCTGCGCTTGATGCGCAACCACTTTGTTGGTTTTCTCGTGTCGCGGCACATATATAGCATTTCAACAAGATCATACGTTACTGCGGAATTCGAACTGAGGATCCCATGATTATAAAGAAGGCGCATTATCACAGTCATGTACGACTAAAAATACTAAGTTTACAAACCGAAAAAGATATGTCAGAGAGTACCTTTTCTCCCCAGTCGTCCATCCCCCCCCCTCCCCCCCCCCCCCCCCCCCAAAGAAAAAATGACTGATTTTCCCATAGTAGAATATCCCACCGGAAAATGGCTATATAGTAGAATTCGCACCCCCCTCCCCCGGAAATATGACTTCATAGCCAAGTGTAGATCTAGATATGGCGGCTCATCATTATAAGCCGCCTCAGCAGGGTCTACGCTGTTTACTAATTTTGCTATTTTCATCAATGGCGCTTAACTTATATACTTATACTAGACTTATAGACTGATACACACCTGTTCTTTTTCAGTGCCCGGGCGTCCTACTAATTTCTATATAATAGTAGGGCAAAAGGCCTACTGTGCTTGCACTGGTGCAGGGGCTGGTTGTTTGGACACGTTTTTCTCTCTCCCCTATCAGATCTCTTTACTTTCTCCCTCTCTCTGGGAGACGGCCCGATATACATAGGCTGAAATACTGTCTTAAAGGGCCATGAAACTCAAAACAACCAACTAACCACATCTGTCCTCCATGTTATCCTTTCTTGATGTGGTGTCACTATTAGAAGCTGGGGCCAAAATTTCAAAAAAAAAAAAAAAAAAAAAAAACATTGGCTAGCTGGTTGTTTTGGGAACAACGCTCTTTGAACCAGTATTTCTGTAATGAAGAGGGATAGGATAGATGAGATGGATGAATGACTTGCGATTTTACGTCCTTTTTAACAGTGCTTTAGTCATATCAGGACAATGGGTGGGTGATAATGAAAGGCTGTGTGCAATGGAACCCCGTTTACGACTGAAAAAAATTCCCGCCCCCGCCAACAGCGGGGCTCGAACCCGGGAGCTAGATCAGCAGGCCAGCGCTTAATCTACTGAGCTACGGGGCTCCAGGATAGATGAGACCAACCCTCATCCCGCACCTGCTGCAAGCACAGCCAGCCCTTGCCGCCTGCTATTATCCTTAATTAGAAGACGCCCCAGCGCTGAAAGATACACAGCGCCAGCGTCCGACCCGACCACCCCACCCCCACAGAAATGTGAGTTGACTAGGTAAAAGGACTACAAAGTTCACAAAGGCTTTATGGTAGGAAACCAAATTACAGCGATTCCTAAATAGAAACGGCTCGATGTAGACCGAAATACTGTCTTAAAAGGATGGATGGATGGATGAATGGTGATCTTACGTCCTTTTCAATAGTACTTCAGTCAAATCAGGTCGATGGGAGGATGGTAATGAAATGCTGTGTGCATTGGAACCCCATTTACGGTAGGGGAAAGATTCTCGCCCCAAGCGGGGCTCGAGCCCAGGTCCACTAGATCAGTAGGTCGGCGCTTTACCCACTGTGTTACCGGGGCTATATGTCTGAAAGAGCCGTTAAACCCAAAGCAACCAACCAACCAACCTACGAGTAAATAGAAAAGTACTATACAGCTACTTACAGAACCAGATATGTTGAATTAATCAAGAATTCAGCAGGGAAAGTCATAAATCCATGATCCACCGTCACCATTTCTAGCGCCAAATCTACGGTCAAACACAAAGTACACGTAAGAAGTACTCACGCACATGACCAATGAAAATGCACAGATTTAGCCAACCATGCTTTGCAATTTAACAATAGAATAGCCTTAAGCGTTTTCCCACACTCTGATTTTTCTTCTTCAGTTTATTTGTGTGCATTTCGTAACGACGTTAACCCCCCCCCCCCCCCCCGCATGCTCCCACCCCGCACCCCAGCGGAGCGTATCCATAGCCGCAGTAAAGGAGCGCCGTTCGTCCTTCCATTATTGTATATCTTTCCTCTGATTCGTCCTTCAGTCTTGCCCTTAACGGCTCTACGACTGCTTGCATGCGTGGACAAGGAGTACATTAGCAGGGCCCGGAAATAGAGGAGGAGCGTCAGGTAAGCCAACCCCTGCGGCGACATCCAGAAAACCACCAGGCCCCAGGCCGCTCCCAGAGGCAGCGCTGCGCGAATCTCAGGTTTAGTGGCCGTAGGCAACTTTACCCCTTAAGATTACTAGGAACCGATTAGGTTCACTTTGTTGCTAGCCTCTAAATGAATTCCTCTCCCCGACTTTTGTATTTGTTTATTTATTTATTTATTTATTTTGTATATTGTGAAAGCATTTTAGTGCTAGCAATAATTCAACGATACAATTGAATTTCGCAGTTTTTCTCGTTTTAAGTGTATTAAAGTGTTTTAGCTACATGTATACCTTAAAAACAAATAAATGCCACCTTAAATGTTGATTTTAAGACAGGTTATAAAATTCTATAGAAATGCTAAGCCAACAATACTTTAGAAAGTTACATGAAGTTCAAAAAATAAAAGAAAAAGATATAGATCTGAGCCATTCAACAAAGATTTTTTCGTTTTCCCATCATGCTACATCATCTAGTCTCTTATAATTTTGCGCTATGAACTTTTGTGATAGAAAATATGAGCCCCGACGCGACAAAACCAACAATGTGGTTGCACGCCCAGCGCAGACTTAGATCAGCCTGGACATCCGCCCAGTTTGATCAGACTCTTCGTTAAGCGCTTAAAGGGTAGCTAAGGGTCTAAGCTACCTCTATGCGGACAGCGAAGACTCTGATCAGACTGGGCGGAGGCCCAGGCTGATCTGAGTCTGCGCTGGGCGCACAACCACTTTGTTGGTTTTCCCGTGTCGCGGCTCAATATATAAATTTTGAAGCGTCTCAGCATGCAAATAAATCATGAAATTCAATTTCTTTTTAAAAAAAAAAGTGTAAGCCTTACACCTTATCTGCCAAAAACATCAAAATTTTGCCGTTTCAAATTCATATTTTACTCAAGTATGCGCATTAGGTGTATACGAGGGATGATTGAAAAGTTTTGAGCCTTAGATACTTCTGCGTGAATCTGCGCATGCATGCTTAATACGAATTTAATTAATTGTCATTCAATAGCTTTCCGTGGAAGTTTCAAAAATTTCTTGCAAAAGGTTTCTTTTATACAGCGCCTTATACACATGTGGGGTGGCATATTTTTTAAAGTAACCTTTAAAATCTATTTGTCTTCCATGCATTACTTTGATAAAATCAGTCTATACACATTCTACAAGATTTAAATGGTTCTTGTTGTAGCACATGCTAAAATGACGATTTGTCAATGAATTGATGGAAATGCCAAACATTTAGACACCTGGCGGCTATACCCATGATACCGTAAACCCTTAAATTTTGCAACCCTGAAATTTGGAGACACACGTCTAACTTTCGTGTTTGTTAGGAACATTATGAGCAAAACCAAATAATGTTTACACATAAAATAAACATTGACATCGTACACAATTTATGTCAAAAAGAATTAAAAGATATTCACTCCTGTGCATGCACAGCATGCGACTCTCATTGTGCACTATCTGCAGAAACTCTCAAATTGAAAAATGTACTTTCGGATTATTATTTTTTTGCCTTTTGATACAGTTGCATGTATTTGCTTCACCTGAAAATTGCTAGACAGCCACTTATTACTGTATGTATAAGGTTCCATATGCTATGCATGTACATGTAACGTTTGCATTTCTTCATTTGGCACTACGTTACAAAATTTAAGACCGATGTAAATGCGCATAACAATTTTATTGTTCGAGGGAATTTAATCCCAATTTAGCAGACAACACAATTTTTGTGCCTTTTTTCAAAGGAAGGCGACTTTTGTTTACTCCCCTGGACGACAAAATATTTCCAAAGGGGTATCCACACCAAGAGGAAAGAATTTGCTATGTGTAGAGGACGGTTTTGCTTTGAGAGTTGAACTCCCACTGAGAATGGAGGCAAAAATGAAAATGGCATAGTTGCCTCCCCTGACCTGAACAGTGTATACCTGGGAAAACGTCCTATTGGACATACAATGCTGAATCAACCTTGATTCAACCTTGATTCAACGCCATAACAATTTTCATTGACATCTACTTAAAAAAAACAGTATGCACACAACGTTGAGTCAACTTTGAATCAACATTGATTCAGCGTCACTATGTTGAATCGAGGTTGAATCAATGTTGATTCAACATTGTGTGTCCAATAGGACGTTTTCCCAGCAAGCAATATTGATTCAAAGTTGATTCAACGTTGTGTGCCTATTGTTTTTTTTAAGTAGATGTCAATGAAAATTGTTTTACAATGTCTAGGACTTGAAACCAGACGGACAAAAAGCGGACAGACTGATATACATGTATTAGCCCATTTAGCACCGAAAACGAAGACGACAAAAATAACGTCTGCAAAATTACAGTAAATGTTTTGTCCAAGCTATATCATATTGAGAATTCAAAGACAAGAGGGCAAACAGTGTAGATCTAGATGAGGCGGCTCATAATGAGCCGCCTCATCAAGATCTAGCGGCTGTTTGCAAATTCAGCTATTTTCGTCTCTGACGCTTCCCAGCAGGCACATTACGTTGAATCAACATTGAATCAACCTTGATTCAACGCCATGACGTTGAATCAAGGTTGATTCAGTGTTGATGACGTTGAATCAAGGTTGATTCAAAACATTGAATCAAGGTTGATTCAGTGTTAATGACGTTGAATCAAGCTTGATTCAGTGTTGATGACGTTGAATCAAGGTTGATTCAATGTTGATTCAACGTAATGTGCCCAAAGGGTTAAAGAGGCTTATAGCTGCCTTATTTCTCCTGTCTTTGCGGTAACTTCGGTGAATAATATCGGTGAACTAGACATAAAAAAGGTAAGTTTGGATGATCTGTGCAGCTCAGAAGCTTGTCGAAATTCTAGAACTGAAACCATGCATGTTAAACCGATTCGAACGTATTGCTTTTACTCGCAGACTTAACCGTTTCGCAGATAACTGTGCCATATGTCAAATACGTATTGCTCAGACAGAGGCCGGCTTAGGAATACTGGTAGTCTTACATGACTCTTCGTTGATTGTTGCTTCTTCGTATGGCGCTGATCAAATACCGTAAAAATTCTAAAATTGGGACACCTTATATTATTTCCGTAATTGTCCAAAAAATGAAAAAAAAAAGTTTTACAATGCAGTAATGCGTCTAAAAGGTGCAGATGGAAAGGCAAACAGTGTAGGCCCAGATCAGACTGCTGATCTGGCTCTACACTGTTTGCTTAAACCTATTTGTCCAAATTATTAGAATTTTCAGGGTAAGTACCCTACAGAATACAATTAAGATGCCTGGTTTCTTGCGAAAGAAGTAAAGCTTCTTTTTCAGCGACACCACTCAGACGGGTTCTAGATTTTCATGAGTTTTCCGTCTATCAGCAGGTTTGGTTATCAATGAATTCCAACATGAGGAATTTGGTTAATATAATGATATAATTAAGTGAATTTACAGAATTATTCTTGACAATTTATAATATATTGATAGAATAGATAGTGGGATAAGTCTTTTGAACGGTGAAACTAATCAAAGTACCAGGAACTAACAACTGAACCTGTATGACCTGGGACATCATGGTTAACAAAGGGAAAGGTGTCGAATGTAAGTTAACTATTACCATTAATTATTTAACGTTGAAAAGTTTGAAAAACGTCGCCACAACACCGCGTTGCGACGACTTTGAAATGGCGTTGTTTCGGAGGCAAAGGCTGAACATATAGCGCGCAGAAAAATACACCCGAGGCAAACTGATCTGAGTTTTTGCTGTTCAGATATGGCTAGCATGTATATGGCGTTGTAATGACGTGAGCGTCAACACTGACATCACGATAACGCGTCGATATCAGTAAAACGTCATTACGACGTCATGTGCCCGCTGGGTACACATTTCTCGACGTGCTTCTCAAGCCAGAAAACTAATCTTTGGTATAGCATACAAAAACACATTAAAAATATAAACTGATAGGTCTGCAAAGTGACAAAGTAATTTAAAATGTCATGTTTTGAATGCCACCTCTCTCTCCCTCTCTCTCTCTCTCTCTCTCTCTCTCTCTCTCTCTCTCTCTCTCTCTTTCTCTGCTTGTTGACAAAAATGAGTCATTCTGCAAAAATCGTGGTGTAGCAATAACAAAACTGTAAACATCAAAAGTGCATTTATTACACGTGTTCTTTATCAGCATTCTGAAACTATTTTTGTGCCAACTACATCTCAGAACTGAGAAGATATTTGTAATTTTTCCGAGGTAACTATGCCAATATTCCTGTCTTCCCGCTGCTATGTGTTTATGTTATATATAATAGGCTGTAATAATCTACAATCATTGTTATAATGGGTCATATATAACTTGATGAGCTAATATATGTAGTCATTATGCTAGTTCCAGGAAACACTATCAATGGCGTAACTAAAGGCAACACACAGGACGTCAAAATGGTGTCGTACTGACGTCGATGCGACGTAGTGATGTCGCCTTGACGTCGGCGCATCGACGTCAGTACAACGCCATTTTGACGTCATGTGCCCGCTGGGCAACGTGGAACGCAAAATTTCAACAAGGAACTTAGTTTGACAAAATTTCAATACGCATCAACGTATTTGCGTATACATCTATAGCTACAAAATCATGTTATACGTCATTGTCTATGTGCATTGCTCTGTAATGAACAAAGGCGAACACCGGATTACTCTCATCAGCGAGCTTCGAGGAAAAAAAGGCCCTAGGGTGGAGCAGAAAATATCAGATCGCTTCAAGCCTAAGCATATGCATTGGCGACGTCGCAAGAGGACTTGGAATTTTTCATTTTCGCTAAATGTAATTTGTCTGCACGGAACCCCTCCCAGCGGGCACACAACGTCAAAATGACGTCGTACTGACTCGATGCGATGTCATCACGTCGCATCGACGTCAATACGACGTCATTTTCGACGTCATGTGCCTGCTGGGCTTGATCCCAGTTGGCAGATTTCATCACACTACAAGGATAGAACAGAACTTAGACTTTTAAAGAGTTCCTAGAACCCTGTCTCATGAGATTGTCCTGGTCTGGCCAAATACTTTCGTTTCTCCTTCCGCTGATTCAAGAAGGGCAGTTGTCAGTTACTGGCGAAAGTATGTGCACTTAGTATTGGTTAACCGCTTAGGAGGTCTAAGCCTGCCCAGGAATAGTGTGGTTAGGTTAACTGACCGTCCCGACATGACCTTAGTTGTTTACCGTGGACGTTAAGCATCAAATCAACCAACCAACCAACTCATGAGATTGACCAATTTAGATATTTAGTGATATTAATGACAATTTGGTAGTTAGTTTTTGGTAAGCGGAACCTTCTTTTCGGGGTCGAAACACCAACGTAACATCACTTTAAGAAATGCAAAAATGGTTTGATGGGCTTGGAAGAGATGGGGCGGGGTGGGGAGTTGGTCATCAGGCTTTCTGTTTCTCTAGAATATTTCTAATTTATGGAGAGCTTGTTTTATTTATTCATTTTTTTTTCCTTTACAATCTGTTATTGTGCTTTAATTTTTGCTCTTTCAGCCGACAATGATGATAAAGTAGTAATGACCGGAGGGTCATTTAAATCAGATGAACCTGTGACCTTCCAACCTCGGGTGTCAAGGTCAGAAAACAAGAGTCGTCCTTCGGTTGCTAGGGCACCGTTTGATGATACCCTCAGTGAAAGGAACTGGTCAGCACCATTATGTGAATGTAAAGGTCGTCATAACAACGGCAGTTGTAAGTAATATGCAATGACACGAAAATAAAAGGTTTTATGACATGTGCGAAAATGGGAGACTCAGATCAGCCTGCGCATCCGCGCAGTCTGAGAAGAATTTCCTATTTTCGTGGCGGTAGTGTAGCGGATAACATGCGGGACTACCAATCCAGGGGTCGCAAGATCGATCCCCCGCTTCTCCGATCCTTCGGATGAGACTTTAAACCGAGGTCCCGTCTCCATATGACCTCGTTGTTGGTGGGACGTTAAACCCGAGTTCACTCACTCACTCACTCACCTATTTCGCTTTGGATCCATGAAGTTGATGCGAACAGGGAAGACTGATTAGGCTGCGCCTGTTACACAAATTGAAGCTTCTGTGTTGTTGTTTGCCGATGCTTTGCAGAAGAAAATGGTGGTCACAAAAAAACGAGATGTACGCTTTGCAATGAAATAAAACAAGATACTGGTAATAAAGCCGTGGTTTCCAGGTGAAAAAGGCATACTAAACTAGTCTTAAGAACACTTAGGAGCCCTGGAAGCTCAATGGGTTAAGCGTTGGTCTGTTAAGCTAAGCTAACAGCTCGATTCTTTTCAACCGTACACTGCACACTGCTTTTTATTTTCGACGAATTACTGTTAAAAGGGTTGTAAAATCATAAGTCATCCAGCCATCTAGTTTTTCCCATACACGTAGTACAGAACTGATCGTACATTAATTAGATTTTACAATTAAGTTTTTACTAAAGAGGCTAAATATTTCTTGTCATTGTGCTGTTTTTCACAGACATCAGCTATCAAAAAGCCCTGTCATTCTGGTAGTAAAATTCAAAAGAAGTCACATTCACAGCGGGCAAATGACGTCGTAATGACGTCGTGTGCCCGCTGGGCAGCTGTTGGAAGTTTCCAGCTGAAACTTTCAGCAGTACTTGTGAAGATGCTATTGCGCAGGTTGTCATACTGAATAAACATTTGATTTGATTGAAACAGTAAAGTTGAGTTTTAAATTTCATCTCAGATAATGGAAGGGTTAGGTTTTAACATTTTTTACGTTGTACTCGCGGGGAACACTTCCTTCCTCGGTAACAGTCTTAGTACACCGGCTAATTCCATAATATGAAAAATGGCTTTTTAAATAATATACACTCTTTTACAGGTATGGGTTTATTTTGTTGCTGGTGCTACCACAAGTACATGCTTGCCACCAGACTTGGAGAAACACCCTTTATGGGACTCATACCTTGTGCCGCGTTTGCATTAAGAATACAAATCAGAACCTTATTTGGAATAAAGGTATTGCATGTGTTTTTGTTTGTTGGACAGTGTTTTGCCAACAACGATGTCCCCTCGGTTAGTTCCATGCTATCACACGTTTTCTCATCATACAGTTATATTATGAAGTACCGTTATTGTGAACATACTAATTTAGTGATGTTTTATACTGACAGTTTTGCATATATAGCAAAAATGCTCTATAAAAAATAGACTTTCATCGGACATCCTTCCCAATTTACGACTTGGGTGCGATCGGCTTTTTAGTAGAATATTGTGATAGCCCAGTGTAATATCTATTGAGTTGTTTGCAGTGGCGCAGGAAGGTTCTCAATATTTTTGGGGGTTTGTTGGGGAGGGGGCGGGTTGGGGGAGGGGGTGGGGGGTAAACTTTAGACAACCTAAACGTTTTGACGGGAGGGGGGGGGGGGTACAATGCATTTCAAAATTATTGAGGGGGCCTAGCCCCCCCCCCCCCCTTCTTTCTGTGCTTATGATTTAAGCGCATGCTAGTGTCATAGTGCAAGGATGTCATGCAAGTACCGCACATGTTAAAGTTAGGAATTTCTAGTTAATATCTGATAAAGCAGAGAACGAGCCCACCTCCTGATGTACATAATTTTTGTATATAGCCCTATGCGATTCGCGCAGGCCAAGACAAGTAAAAAGTATGCAAAGACCAGGAACTGAAACAATCAAAATCCAAATCCAGCCCTCAAACCATAGTTGGAAACAACTAAGATTACAAATAATCAAGATACAGAGAACATATGGCCAACCGAGTGAGCAGCTTGTTCCCAAAAGGTGGCCACTTAGCAACCCAAACCGAACCAAAAATAATAAGAACATACATAAGGTAAAACATCACAGAAACTCTGACACCAAAAACAGGCAACAGAGAACCACAACAGAACTACCGCCTTGGAACAAGACTCCTGATACGCTATATGACTCTGATATCTACTAGGTGCATTGTTTGTTGTTTTTAATCGACTGCGCAGTCTATTATGGCACTGCACATTTCGCCTAGCCTAACTACAAGTTTTATTTTCATAGAGGTAAATGAGCCACGACACGACAAAACAGAAAAAAGTGGCATGTGCGCCCAGCGAAGACTCAGAGTCTTCCCTGTCCGCATGGAACTAGCCTAGACCCTTAGCTACCCGTTCAGCGCACAGCGAAGACTGATCAGACTAGGCGCTGCACAGGCTAATTTGAGTCTTAGCCTGGAGCACGCTTTACTGGTTTCGTCGTGTCGCGGCCTAACTACTTCATTTTCTTGATTCCAGGGATCGGTGCTCAAAGACTTTGCCACAGCGATGTTCTGTGAACCATGTGCTGTCTGTCAGATGACCAAAGAATTAGATCATATTGGACTATAGTTTTTAGTTTTATTTGTATTTTAAAAGTTTTTTTTATAAAATAAAAAGCTCAGAAAAAATAAATGCTTGGGTTTCTCGATGCCAACGCCAGTGAACAGCGGTGACTGCATGGTACTGGAAAAAATCGATCGGATATGTGCCGCCCATGGAGGTCGAACCGGCGGTACCCTGCGTGAAAGGCGAACACCCCAATCGGAACACCGCTCGGCCAATTCCGTGAATCTGATTCACTGGATTGGCCGAGCGGTGCTCCGATATTCACTTGTCCAGGCACTCCGCGAATTGGATAATAAGTGTTCTAATTCTCGTACAAACCTATATGCATAAGTATGTAGACAATGTTGATTTACAGTCAGCAAGAGCACGAAATGTAAGTCAAGGATACAAAATAAAAAGCATCACAGAAGACCAATTAAAGAAGAAACTGTATGCATACATGGTTTGATGATTGTAGATAGAAATTTGACGTATCATGGACAGTCGGATGGACTGAATGACGGATATGTCGAACACTTGACAAGTACAGTCAGATCTGCATATGTGATAACCTCTGTTAACACTTTAAGTGCCAGATACGAAAATAACTGAATTTGCAAACAATGTAGATCCTGATTCACTGTTTGCCCTGTAGTCTTTGAAATCTCACTATGATATAGCTTGGTCGAAACATTTTTTTGATATTTCGCAGACGTAAATTTTGTCGTCAGCTTTAGGCATTGAAAGAGTTAAGAATCTTTTGCAAGCACCGTTTCAGGGTTCATTGAACCATAATACAATACAGTGTATCATATGACGTCGCATCTGAGAGTGTAATAAAGCCATGCATTAAAAACGATAATCAACTAGTGGATTAAATATGCAAATTACATCGTAACTTATGCGTTGACGTCCATAACAACGTCACGTTTTCCAATGGCGAAATCGTGACGTTTCAGTGCAAAATTAGCTAATAAATGCGATTTTAGTGTCATATGATAAATAGAATCTTGCATTCGTGCTCCTGTATTATTGAATTTCTTAAACTCGTTGGGGAAAACCGATAAGATGCTCGGCATAGCCTCGCATCTTGTCTTTTTTCCCAACTCGTTTAATAAATTCAATAATACATGAGCACTCATGTAAGATCGTCTATGTAATGTGCCTGTATCATAAGGGGCCACCTGTCTCGGGGTGTATTGGATACACCTCCATGTTTTCCCGCCATTTTTATAATAGGGGCAACTTTGTGACTTCCTTGCTTTCCTGGACAACGAAGCCTCTTCAAAGAATTTGGAGGTATTCCCTTAAATAGTTGACCAGGTTGAAAAGGGAAGCAAAAATGATAAAAATAATGCAGAGTTGCTTCCAACACAAAGTGTACCCTTGAGCAGTCATTTCTGTGTTCCCACAGGACGACCCCATAAGATAGGTTTTATTTATATCACACCTTGCTAAAGCAGGTACACCAAAACTAAAAAGTACACTGAAAAGGGTAAAAAGATTAGAAACTAGAAGTAAAAGTATATTTTAAAATCAGTAAATATGGCTGCTGTGTTACCTGCTTTGTATTAGTAGTCTGTTTTCTCTAAACGCTAACAAAAATGACTTAACAGCTTCAATCCCTTGCAATAGTCAAAACAACATAAGTGAGTTTTGCAATAGTCAAAGAAAAAAAGAAGAAAAAAAACGTAATGGAAATCTACAGCTTTAAAATCATAAATACAACGCTACAAAAATAAATGGACAAAACTATACCACGAACTATACAAGGAACAGGTGGCCGTAACACATTTGCTATTCTCTCTATCTTTCAACACGTAGAAGCCCAGCAGGCACATGACGTCAAAATGACGTCATACTGACGTCGCATCGACGTTATTACGTCGCATGTCGCATCGACGTCAGTATGACGTCATTTCATCGTCATGTTCCGGCTGGGCTAGCTGTGCTACAGACGATGACATGGTTGCTACTGATTAGTTGGTTGTATGGGTTTGACTGCCCTCCGAGACAGAGTTTTAGTCTTTACCAAGCTCTCCTCAAGGGAAAACGAATAACCCCATCCCGCACCAACTGCAAGCACAGCAGGTTCTACTAACTTTAGCCAACCATCAGTATGACCCTGGTTGCAGAACCTCATACGACATTTACGGTGCCGTCAGGACGAAACGAGCCAACTGAACATCCCTGTGATACCATGAGGTTGCATGGTATTCAATGGCCGGATCTCCTTCCGGCTTCTCCCCCCCTCCCGCCCCCCCCCCCACCTCCCCCGCAACCTAGCCCCACCCAGCTTCCCCAGAAGCGAGTGTTTTTCTGAGTATGAATAAAACACAGACCCTGATCAGACAAGGCGCGTGCATTCATTATCGGAGTTAAAAGCCGAGTGCGCTTATGGTGCATTCGGCATACAGTATGATACACACACTGGTAGTTATTCATTGCTAACCGGAATTAAAGCTGGCCTTTTGGATTATTTGTTAACTATTTTGGTGTTCGTCCAACTTCGTCTCAAGGTTTGAATTTGGGAGGGAGAAAATAAAAATTATATAAATACCCAGTCACTGAAATATTGAGACCGCTTAAAAATAAACTTCCAGCTTTCCAGTACTTATTCTCAAAGTTAAATGCACTAAAATATGCAAGCCATTAAGCAGAAGAGGAACATGAAGAACAATAAGTATTTTCATTATACCACAGACGAAATGCAATTTTGAGTCTTTGACACATATTTATCACAGATTTGTTTCGATTTATATATCTTTGCGAAAACGCATTCTGCCGAAAGTTCGAAAAAGTTTATACAAGGGCTTTTGCAGACAGCAACATGTTACTGCCATTAGGAGGACCATGTACAGAAAAGCGAAAATCAGAAGAAGAGATGCAAACAGGGATATCAGTTTTGGATGGTGACGTTCTCCGTTCTACTTCTTACGGGGTTTACATTTCTCAACTTATTCAGTTTGCTAGACTGTCTAGTTATGTGACTGACTTCATGTCCGTAATAAAATTTAACTGCTATGCTTCTGGTCATCTAGTGAAATAAACACTTCGCCTGGCATGGTACTTTCTTAACTGATTATTGTTTTGTTCATTTGTTCAGGTAACATACGTTTCCCAGCAAACACAAAGTAGGGTGGCACTCCACAGCCTAGAATTGTTGTTGTCTTGGAGCGTCCAGCTGTCACAGACTGAGGATGATAATCCTTTCCAGCAACAATATATGAGCCGCAACACGAGAAAGCCAACAATGTGGTTGTGCGCCCAGCGCAGACTCAGATCAGCCTGGGCATCCACCTAGGCTGATCAGACTCTTCGCTAAGCGCTTAAAGGGTAGCTAAGGGCCCAAGCTACCTTCATGCGGACAGCGAAGATTCTGATCAGACTGGGCGGATGCCCAGGCTGATCTGAGTCTGCGATGGGCGCACAACCACATCGTTGGTTTTCTCCTGTCGCGGCTCATATGGTGGATCATGATTTTGTTTTTCACCCTTTTCATCCACGTTATATACTAAGTGAGGTTTATTCTTTAAATAGTACTTCACCAATATCTTCTCCAATTCAACAGAGTAGCTATCAACAGCTGCACTGGATGCTGACTTGGCACGCTGAATATCTAGTGACCCTGGTTTTAGAACTCGAAGTTCTGGTCATCTGCTAACAAATTTTACAAACCAATTAAATGTTGATGGCTGATCTTTGGAACGTTTACCAAGTTCAAAAGCATAGTCACTGGCGACATCAACATCTTCTTGCCGACTGTACCCGTAGCCTAGTTTTGCAACTTTCTGCAAATGGTTCACAAGTTTAGCTTCCTCCTCAAGTGAAACTACAGTTGCTCTGCCAGATGTGCTGGAATCTAGGTCTATCTTGCCCAGAACTCGGTCCCTAAGGGTCTGAATCGGCACTTGATAAATCTTCGAGGCCTTGGAAACTGATAACTTTTTCTCTTCAACAGCAAAGTAGGCATCAGTCAGGGTTGAAGGTGAATATTGTCTGTACTTGACACTGGCCTTAAAGTTCAATTGTTAAGGTGCTTTTTATTACAAAAATGAAAGCAGTTTTCTCTAAGCAACTGAGTATCGAAAACCGCATCAAATTATCATTAATAGTTTTCGAGATATAAAGAGTTGAATTTGTAAATTTTATGACATCTGACAATCATTTTGAGCTGCTTCATTAATATTCATGAGACCTTCGATGACGTCATCGATGAACACTGAAATTTTAAATTTCATTTAAAATTTTTAAATCGTCAAATATTTTCATGTTGAACATTCTAAAATGGTAAAAAAAACTGTATTGTATTATTAGTGACACTAATAACAACTGCTCAAATTCAAAATATTGCTTATATTTGCAATTAAAGTAATTAAATTTTCAAATTTAAATATTTAATTAAAATTTGTTAAATTTCAATTTACATGCTTATCAGTAGATATAATTGAACATAGTAGCTTTAGATCTGTTTAATTAGGTCTCTGACAATGACTTCTGTGTACTGAAGTAAAAGAAAATGTTTTAAAATCTGTTTTTAATATTTTTTTAATTTAATTTAAATTTTGAATAAAATTTAAATTTGTGGATGAACATTCCCAATAAATTACCCAGCTAATAAACAAAGATTAAAATAATCAAAACTGTAAGATAACAATCATTTACTCTTTAGAATAAAGGTTGTTAATTAGTTTAAAAATTCATTTGAAAAATTAAAATCATCAATGACATCACAGAATAGTGCATTGTGATTAGAAATGCTTTAAAAAGTAAGGGAGATAAGTCATGTAGGAAAAAACAGCCGTGGGATTTTTAAACTGGCATAACTTTTGAACGGATAGGAATTTTTCTATGCCGTTTGTAGCATTATCATCCTCCCATTGTCCACGATCAATTTGCTTCAAATTAAGCATTTTTACAATTTCTTCGTAATTGACCTTTAAGAGGGTTAGCCTGAAAAGAAACAACCACTTCTTCGATTTTTTTCTTTACTTATTTTCTTTATTTATTTTTCAATATCTTTCTTAGCATGATTGTGAGTAAAACAGCTGAAAAAAACTGAAAAAATCAACAGATTGTTTTTCCTTGATAAAACAGTCAAAAACTGAGGTAAACTATAGCAGTGTGCCAAGTCTTGCATCAATATAGTGTCAGGGAAGCATGAGTTAGCATAATTGATTCACAGCTTATAATTAGTTAGGTGTCCATTACATTTATCCTATGGATGTTGACTCCTGATCGGAAGCGCTTCCTCACCAAGATGTAATAAATCTTATTGCGGTGTTTCCCATCGGGACTGTGCCATGTCCATCTTCTTGATGGTTTGTGAGGGCCAAGGGTGTTTGTCAGTACTAGGCTGTTACAGGTTGCAAACTCTAGAAGTCTGAGACCTCTCTCATTTGTCTCGACATTGCAGTAGGGTCCACAAACGTTTACCCAGTCTACAGGAAAATGCTGAGTTTTTGTTTGCACATGAATAAGGACACTTCACTGCTCTAAATCACAAAATTAATTTGCCTTGGACCTAAATAGGGTATAAAAATCACGTGACCCAGGCTGCCATATTGTACACCAAGTGCGTGCAACTATGGTAACGTACCGCTGAGCCACTTGGGGAACGTCGTTAGGAGAATTGAACTGAACTGCCATATTGTAAACAAACAGACAATGTCTGCTAGGAAGAGGTCAGTCTAGCTTTTTAAAATTTTACACTGTTTCCATTACATCTTTAAATGGGAATAGCAAAAATATGGACTTATATGGAGTTTTCTTGATGACTGTATATATCTTACCTGTTTTAATGCATTTTGAAGAAGTATTTTTGATGACAGTTGAGAAACTTTTGACAGCTTCCTGTTGTCTGCAGCGACAAAAGTACGCAAGAATAGCAGGAGATTAATTACGTCACGAAATAAGTATATTAAGGTGGTGATTTGTGGTATATACAAAAATCTCAATAAAACCATAAAAAATTATCGTTTCTCCCTGAAACTTAGCAGATTTCTTATTTTCATTGTTCTCTACAGTTTAGAATATAAAATTGAGGGACATGCTGTTTAAAAAGTGTTTTTATATGAAAAGATCAAAGGGTAATTTTCTGCGCAGAAATCTGAAAAATAAAATCCATTGTTGAAAATATACTTAGCTCTGAAGATACTTTGATGCATTAAAAAGAGCGTCCTAGCAATTATTTGTTCCAACTCTTTCTCAGATTGTAAGGTAGACCAGATAAAACAGTAGCTTTTTCTCAAATGTCTGACCATGTATATAAGTGCATGTAAAGTGGTTGCATTCATGAATACAGGTAGGTCAGGTATACTTATAGCATACTCACAGTATAAATATTACATTACAATGACCAAGACAGGTGTGTTATTGAAATTATTCAACCTTGAAAATAGACTCTACTGTGTATTTTGAGACAAATATTTGGACACAGGCCACATCTTTTTTATCTGCGCAGCCTGATAACGTGCAAAAAAAAGGAAAATAATTGCTAGGACGCTCTTCATAATACATTAATTTATGTTCAGACATAGTTACATTTTCAATAATGATGATCATATTTTAGATTTATGCGCACAAAATTACCCTTTGATCTTTTCTTATGTAAATCCTTTTTTAAAACAACAAGTACTGCATTTTGGGATTCTGAATTGTGAGAAACAACATAAAGAAGGCATCTGCTAAGTTTTGGGAGATCTGTTGTATTTTCAGCATTGTATGCAGATTTTCAGCAGATTGTCTTAGCCCCTAATCAGTGATAATCACCACCCTTAAGGTGGTGATTTATGGTAAATGTAAAAATCTGCATAAAACCATAAAAAGTAAGGTATCTCCCTGAAAGTTGGCAGACTTCTTATTTTTGTTGTTCTTTACAGTTTAGAATACAAATTAGACGTACATGCTGCTTAAAAAAGTTATTTTATAAGGAAAGATCAAAGGTTAGTTTTCTGCGCAATAATAAAAAAAAATAACATCGTTATTGAAAATTTACGTAGTACTGAAGGTGCGTTATTGCATGATGAAGAGCGTACTAGCAATTATTTATTCCAACTCTTTCTCAAATTGTAATGTAGACCAGATGAAAACGGTAGCTTTTTCTCAAATGTTCAACCATGTACAAGGTAATGTACACTGGATGCATTTATTAAATATAGGGTAGGCAATCGTACCTATGTAACACCTACAGTATAAATAATACATTACTTACATGATCACTGGTGTGTAGATGAAATTGTTCAACCTTGTTGAAATAGTCTCACCTGTCTCACCTGTGTGTTTTGACAAAAAAATTTGGACACAGACCGCGTCTTTTTTCATCTGCTCAGCCCGATTTTGAAAACATAATTGCTAGCTTGCTCTCCATTATGCAACAAGGAACTCTCAGCACTAAGTATATTTTCAATAACAATATTATTTTTTCAGATTATTGCGCACAAAATTACCCTTTGATCTTTTCTTATAAAAACACTTTTTAACGTAAACAAATGCTGCATTTTGGGAGTCTGAATAGTCAGAAACAACATAAAGAAGGTATATGCTAAGTTTTGGAAAGATCAGTGGTATTTTGAGTGTTTTATGCAGATTTTTGTCTTTGCCCCAAATCAGTGATTATCACCACCTTAAGGAATTGCGAGAGTATGTTTCGCATACTCATTAATTAAACGAGAAGTCCAGTCTAAATAGATATAATTAGACAAGAAATTCCGTGATGACGTCACGGATGTATTTTTATTCTCGTATATGATTGGCTGGGCAGAGATCTGCCGCCAAAAGTCTTCTTTCTTTGTTTGGAAATCGACATTGCTGAGTCGAGTCACCATCTTCACGTTGAGAAGAGAAATTTTGGTTTTTTAACCATTTTCATTCATTTTCATTTTTGAGCTATTATTAGCTCATATAATAATTTGATAACTGTAATAAGGCAATTCAGTTACACCAACATAGTTATGTCCAGTATTATTCCTAGACCTGTGGATCATCAGGTCACAGGAGATAAAGTCAAGCTAGTTAATAATAGACTCAAGCAGCTTTGCAAACAGAGAAATGTGAAGTATTTACATACTTATAAACCTTTTCTGAAGCATTGTCAGCCATTGAGAGAGCTATTTGCAGTTAGAGATCAGGGTCTACATCTAAATTTAGAAGGAACCAAAAGGTTGAGATTCTTCTTCATCAACAGTGTGGCTCATTTATTACGTGAAGAGTCTTGAAGTAGGCCAAATCCTGCCCGACACGCCACTCCGTATTTCAGTTGCAGTTTCAGGTTGACCCGGGGCAAAAGTTATTTCCCTCGGCAACCTTGTCTGCTCTTCGAAGACGCAAGCTACAATCTTCAGAGCGGGGGCCTCGAAAAGCTTAGCACGTCACAAGTTTTCTTGGTCCAGCTGATTGGCGGGGTGGCTGCGGGTAGGTTTGTTGGCCAAGCAGGTTATCTGCAGTGAATTAGTTACACTGTTGATGAAAATTGAGTCAGCACATTGTACAGGGTAACATATGGGTAACATATCCACTTGTTAGATGTTGTGTATTTGTTTGTATTTTCTTATTTCAAATATTTTCAGTGAACTTGCTTTAGCAGGGTGGTTACATGGTGAATAGAGTAAGTAAACCTACATGTTACTGTTCAGCATTTTTTGTTTGCATGCTTGCTTAGTTGAGCATTTAGTTATGATTATCAGCAAACAGGTAGTTTGCAGTTTCTGTATTGTTTATTTATACTTTGTTCAAATGTGTTTCAATCTCGGTTATTTTGGGTAATGTTTACTAGTAATTATTACCGTAAGGGGGAGTTTTTCGCGGGGGCTGGACCCCTAGTATTCAGTCAGTGAGCATATCTTAAGAGCTTAGAAATCTAGTATTTTTCTGAGCACTGATTGTTATGCCTCTGCGGGCCTTTTCAATACATCAATATTCCGTAGCGTTGATAGGCTGAGGCCGTCGCGAAGAACGCCACTTATGCGGTATGGATTGCTAATCAGTGCCATAGTTGAGAAGTACACATACCCAGGTGCATTGGGTTGAATTGTGTGTTTAGATTTTAGTTAGTTTAAAATCAGAATGGAGTTTATAGTCCAATTTAGAGAACAGCAGACAATCATATAGCAACATAAGCCTGAGGTTTTGCAAGCATTTGATGCTGCTTGAATGATCAGGGTATCACTTGAGTTGGATTATGAACCCAGGTCGGAGTATTAAAATATCTGAACACACGTAGACTGGTCTTCTCGTTTCCCTTTCTCTCTCTCTTCTTTTTTTTGGCGGACTTCGTTTTGGCGGTGTTTTTTCTCAGATTAATTTAACTCTTTCATAACATCCATTCTACTTATAAATGGTATGTTCAGAAAGTTTAAAGTGAATTATTGTACATAGTGTAAACAGTATCAGTAAGTCCGGCAAACATTAAAACTTTTAAAACAAGTTTCATCCTCTTGGTAATAATTTCTAATCCTGTCGAGAGTTTAATTGCGAGAGTATGTTTCGCATACTCATTAATTAAACGAGAAGTCCAGTCTAAATAGATATAATTAGACAAGAAATTCCGTGATGACGTCACGGATGTATTTTTATTCTCGTATATGATTGGCTGGGCAGAGATCTGCCGCCAAAAGTCTTCTTTCTTTGTTTGGAAATCGTCATTGCTGAGTCGAGTCACCATCTTCACGTTGAGAAGAGAAATTTTGGTTTTTTAACCATTTTCATTCACCCACCCACAACCGCCCTTTAATGACATATCTAGTTCTCGTATGGGTAAGAGAAATGGTGTTGATTCAGGAAAGGGTTAGGAATGTGGTGTGTAGTTCCTGAACAGAGTTGACAGAGGTATTAGTCCAATTGTTAATCTCAGTTCAGGCGGTGTTTTTTCTCAGATTAATTTAACTCTTTCATAACATCCATTCTACTTATAAATGGTATGTTCAGAAAGTTTAAAGTGAATTATTGTACATAGTGTATGCACGATTTACCAGTTATCGGTGGTCTTACACATCACTTGCAGTCAAACTTTTGAACAATAACAAAGCATGAAAATGATAGCTTCACAAAAATTAGTCGGGTGTTGTCTTTAAATTTATCAACTAAATTATTGCCGCCAATGACTTTCAATACATAAACAGAGAAGACATTATGCTCTGGGGTACATCCGACTCCGGATGACTGATGTACCAGTTATCGGTGCAGTAGTAAATACAGACTAATTATCCATGCTAAAACTTTGTGGTAGCACCGTTTATTGCCATATTATGACGTAACATGACCTCTGGTTTAGGGAAACTGGGTTTGCAGCAGACGAATTTAGGCATCATTATGCTAATTTTATGTTTGTTTTTAGATACATGAAATTTACGCATGCTTGGATTTGTTTAGAATGGTAAATATCCATGTTCTTGGTCTGAAACATCAGTCTCCATTACGTACCTTACTTTCAACAAGTTTTTAGTTTGAAATAGAGCAGGAGTTTCTTGTTCATGTTTATATCCATTATGGTTGAAGAAAACCAAACTGCACCAAAGAAATTCAGATTATTTCTGATTGCACCGATAACTGATAACCACCGATAACTGGGTGACTGGCCATAAATAGTATCAGTAAGTCCGGCAAACATTAAAACTTTTAAAACAAGTTTCATCCTCTTGGTAATAATTTCTAATCCTGTCGAGAGTTTAATTTGGAATACTCGACGATACATTATACCCGAGTGAATATGCCGAACACAACATAAGCTAGTTATATAGCCGAGTGAATTAGCCGAATGTGCCAGATGTTATATTTCTGGTTTCCAGCTTACGATCATGTCTGTATTGGAAGCGCTGTACGAGTGGAGTGTAATCGGAATCTGGGGAATCTACAACTGTGTTTTGTACGCCTACAAAAGCTTGTTTTTCGATGAAACAAACTACGTTGACGACATGGATATTTCTACGATAGCGAAGAACCTTATCAAGTCTGTCGCATCAGGAGAAGTAAGTCTAATACGTCGCCTGTAGGCGTGAAATGTGATGATATCGGACATTGCCCGAAGCATTTTTTTGTAAATGTAGTGAGTGTGAAGACCGAACAACGGCGTAAGCCGGTCAAGGAGCGGCGCATGAGCCAACGAGATAAACGGGTACCAGAAGAACCCGGATGAGACAGTTGGCGGGAGACGACGGAATTGTAAAGACCACGAGTCGATACAACGAGAATTATAGAAGTGTTTGGAGCGTGCGCTACCACAGTAATTAAATAGGTAAGCCCCGAAACACTTTAATGGTGGCAGCTTATTTCGAATTCACGCTGAAATTGCTTTGTATAGCAGCAATTGTTGTGCAAAGTCGCGTAGAACCTGATTCAAATTTGCAAACTGCAAAACAGTTTTTGCGGTTTTCTCCCGCTTGAGTGCTTCTGCAGCGCATTACTGCCACAGTCCCTGTATATTTGCACCATCTGTCTGATATTTATGTCCCGGCCTTGCACTTTGTTGACATTTCAACTGTGCTGAAGTGATTCATACCTGGAGAGATTGCACCTGGAAGGCACAGCCAAACTTGCTATCTTTGGTGTGTGGAGTGGGACAAAATACAGGTTAGTGCAAGATTCTGTCGGCTACATCTACTCTCCCTATACTCTTTTGACGTCTTAGTTGAAGCTCACAATGGCTCAAATATCTGTTAACTTTGCGTCACCAGAGGAATTGAAACTGATACCAGGGGTGGGGACTAAGACAGCGGATGCCATCGTGGCCATCAGACAAGACCATGGCAATATTACGCCAATATTGCTCACTGGTATTATGCGGAAACCAATTTCCCCGGCAGTCTTAGCTTGTTTAGATTTTACCCCTAATCCGGAGTATTATGGTGAGGGAGAGGGTGAGGATGTGGGTGAGAATCTGGGGGAGGAGCAGTATGAAGATGACTCAGATTCAGAATTAAGAAAATCCCAAATTAAGAAACAAATTGAAAGTACATTATGGCCTCACAAGGAGGGCCATACTGAGCCAAGCAAGAAGGGTGCTTATGGTGGTGTAGGAGCAATTCCTGGATCATCATCAGTCACCAAAGCTAAAAAGGCAACAGCCGCAACGGCTGACCTTAAAGGGCTTGACTCGGCAATTATTAAGACTAAGAGCAATGTTAAGTCGCAGGCAACAACAAAGGACATTACAAAGAGTAGGCGACGGCTCCAACTTGGGGACATTTCCTCAGGTGAAGAAGAGCCTTCGGAGGGTAAATCAAAACAAAAGAAGAGTACTTCTAGAGACAGAAGCCTACCATCTGCAGATAAGACCAAGAAATCCGAGCCGCAGGACTCTTCAGAGGACGAAGAAGACTCTGACAATGACCAAGGCCTTAGCCTACATACTGCGAAAACAGTGTCGAAGCGAGGTCGAGGCATACCCGCGTTGAGATCTCTTCCCAAAACTCTTCAGTATGATGGCAAGACTAAGTGGCTATCGTTTAAACACAAGTTTACACGATACGCTGACGCATGTCAGTGGTCAGCTGCGGAATGTCTGGACTGCCTCTGCTGGTGTCTCACGGGCAAGGCTAGTGATTACTGTGCCACCTTACTGCAGAGGTCAGAGCATCTGTCCTATAGAAAACTCCTGTCAAGGCTTGAAGAGCGGTTTGGGGACAGAGAATTGATTGCCTCAGCTCAGGTTAGGTTTCAGCAGGCAACTCAGAAGAAAGACGAGTCGCTGGAGGATTGGGCTGACCGTGTATTGGAACTGGCGGGAAAAGCTTTCAAGGAAGTGCCAGAAAAATACAGTAATCAGCAGGCTGTGACACGTTTTTGCCAAGGCCTGAGGGATCTGGATGCTGGGCACCATGTCTGTATGCAGAAGCCAAAGACCATGGATGATGCAATGAATGAGGTGCGTTTGTATCAGCATACTAGAGATGCAATGTATGGCCGGAAATCTGGACGGAGTGTTTCAACTAAAGTCACTGCGGAGGACTACGAGACAGATGTACCACAAGTCTGCTCTGTAGCTGAGAAACCTCGTCCTAGTACATCAAGTACTTTGGAAACGGCAGTTGCCAAGCTGCAAGAGGATATGGCCAAGATGTTCCAAAAGCTAGATAAGATGCAATCACAGCCGCAGACTCAGGGAGCTAGTGGCAGACAAGCCAACCCCAGGGTAGAAAGGCGAAGATGTCACAACTGCCAGGAAGTAGGCCATCTGCGTAAAGATTGTCCCAAGCCGAGGAGCAAGGATTTAAACAAGTCGGGGACGAGCCAAGGGGCCGGGGCTCGGGCCCAGACAAAAGAAGGTCCAAAAGGCGGAGCTCAGCAGCAATAAACGATAGTGGTCAGGTGGTTGGTAATGAGAAGACAACTGAAGTAGAAAGAGAAGACTGTCCATTGCATGTTGCATCATCGCATGATGGTGCAACGTCAGACGTGAATATCAGCACATCGCAGCAGTGCGGTGCAAGCACAGATGTACAAGAAAACGGCACACCTGAGACCCAGTCAGAAAACAGGGAGATTAAAAAGGATCCTGTCCCAAGTGACGTCCCACCAGTGAAAGTTTGTATGCTGAAATCAGTATCTAAGTTCACTGCTCCAGTGCAAGTGGGAAATTTAACAGTCGAAGCAGTCATCGATTCGGCAGCAGAAGTCACCATAATATCTGACAGAATTTATGAATCACTAACAAGGCCTCCAAAAAAGTTGCATGATGTGAGACTTGATACAGCAGGAAGGCAGATGTCCATGAAGGGTTTTGTAGCAGGGCCACTTAAGTTGAAAGTTGGCAAAAGTTACTACAACGGTCCTGTGCATGTTGCCCCGATTGAGCAAGATATGCTGTTTGGAGTCGACATTATGAGGAAGGGTGCTGCAGTTATTGACATGGGAAAGGGTACCTTGACATTCAACGGCCATGAGCTAACTATGAATATTGGCAGTGAAGATGGTACTCCACAGATAGCCAGAGTGACTGTGGCAAGACGCTTGGTGATTCCGCCAAACTCAGCAGCTCAGGTGAAGTGTAAGATGAACCAACCCATGCCTGACTATGTTATTGAACCAACACACAGAGAAAAAATCTATGGACCTCGAGTAGTGCGTGCTGCTGGGACAGACCCAGTAGTGTGTATTGTGAACTGCTCAGACAGATATAAGTTGTTAAAGAAAGGAAAGGAGATAGCAAGAGCACATTCAATCCAGGAGTACCTACCAGACACAGAAGAAGCAGGGGATGTGACACAGCTTGAAGACATTGGGGTTTGTGACATTTCACAGACACCAGGCCACATTGATGCTGATGAACCACAGGTACCAGACCACCTGAAGGAAACCTTTGAGGCCTCGGTTGAACATCTGGCTTCAGAAGAAAAGAATCATTTAGCAGCATTGCTGAATGAGCATGCAGATGTTTTTGCAAAGGATGAGTTTGACCTGGGTACCTTTACAGACATAGAGCATAGCATCAATACTGAGAATGCCAGACCGGTGAAGCAGAGGATGCGCAGAACTCCAGCCTGTTTTGTGGGAGAAGAAGAGGCTCACCTTAAGAAAATGTTAGATGCTGGTGTCATCCAAGAATCCACATCGGAGTGGGCTTCATCCCCAGTTCTTATCAGAAAGCGTGATGGTAATGTCCGGTGGTGCATTGACTACCGTGGTTTAAATCAGAAAACGGTAAAAGATGTCTTTCCATTACCGCTTGTAGATGACTGTTTAGATACTCTATCCGGGAGTATCTGGTTTTCAAAGCTCGATGCCAACTCAGCATATTGGCAGATTAACATATCGCCTGAAGACCGCCATAAAACTGCTTTTCATACGCGTTATGGTCTGTACGAGCATGTAAAAATGGGATTTGGTTTATGCAATGCGCCAGCGACGTATGCTCGCGTAATGAACCTCGTGCTTCGCGGATTGAATTGGAAGACGGTTCTTGCGTTTCTCGATGACGTCTTGATAATGGGCAAGACCTTTGATGATCATCTAGCGAATCTAGGTGATGCATTAAAGCGGTTCCGTCAATATGGGCTAAAGCTGAAGCCGAAGAAATGCATTTTCTTCCAGCGAGAGATTGAATTTCTCGGAAGACAGATCAGTGGTGACAAGCTATCCATGACAGAAGCGGACACACAGGTCGTGGCAACATGGCCTGTACCAACGTGCTCCAAAGAAGTGGAACGTTTCATGGGATTGGCTAATTACCACCGTAGCTTTGTGAAGAACTTCTCGCAGTTAGCTGACCCACTTTACAGTGTCATAGGGAAAAACAAGTTCAAATGGGGAGACGAGCAACAGCATGCCTTTGACACTTTGAAGAAAGTATTGACAAGTCCACCAGTGCTAGCGCTTCCGAATCACAAAGATAATCTAATTTTGGACACCGACGCCTCCAATGAAGCTATTGGAGCCGAGCTGTTGCAAGTCCAAGATGGTGTGGAACGAGTTATCGCATATGGTAGCTATGCTCTCACCAAAGAACAACGGAAGTACTGCGCAACCAGGAAAGAATTGTTAGCGATTGTTCGATTTTGCAGGCAGTATCGCTATTACTTACTGGGAAAACCATTTACTGTTAGAACCGACCACTCAAGCTTGACGTGGCTATTGCGATTTAAAGAGCCACAAGGACAGTTGGCCAGGTGGATGGAGGAACTGTCACAGTACAACATGGTATTAAGACACAGGGCGGGGCAAAAGCATTGCAACGCTGACTCTCTGTCAAGAATACCATGTGGGGATATACACTGTGATAACTTCATTCCTGGAATAAGGCCTACGGATCTGCCTTGTGGGGGCTGTAGCTACTGCGTAAGGGCTGATAGCCAGTGGGGAACCTTTACCCGGGAGGTTGATGACGCAGTCCCATTGACGTCGCTGGGATCTACTTCTGGTGTTGGGGGCGGGATGCATACCGCTTGTGCGCCAGGAGCCGGGGGCGGCAGTCATGGGGGGCTGGGGGACCCATTGGTTGAAGATACTGTGCTGGATGTGAAACAGAATCCAGTGGAAATGCAGCAGTCGTATCGGGATATATCAGCAGAGACATTTAGTGTCAGGGCGAATGGTCAGGTCAGAAGCGAGAGTGGCAAGACGGTCAGCAGTGATGTTAAAACCAGTAGGGTTTGTTGTCTGTCAGAAGAGGCACACTCTTCGGTGAAGCATGGTGACTGGGTGATAACCAGTTCACGATCCAATTTGCCAGAGGAGAAACTGTCAGCACAACAGACATGGGACCCTGGTGGTGACGTCTTTATTGAAATTGTTTCTCAGAAAGGTTCTTCGTCAGTTTCAGTGGTTTCAACGGAGGTTTCGGCTTGCGTCGTCAATGTGCAGGTACAGCAGCCTGTCCTTGCATGTTGGGGATTTGATGTGGCCGACATCCAGAAAGCACAGCAGGAAGACTCAAGTCTCACCATTATTTTAGACTGGTTAGACTCAGCAGCCGTTCCAAGTGAAAGGGACCTGTTCCTGTCCAGTCCAGCTGTGAAGAATTACTGGCTGACAAAAGAAGAGTTCCTTATTATAGATGGCGTTCTCTACCATCAGCGACCAGATGGATCAGAGAAGGATCTTGTGATGCCAGAATCCTTGAAACAGGAAGCCATGAGGTTGAATCATGACTTGCCGTCAGCCGGACATCAAGGAATTGAGAGAACAAAGGCAAAGATGAAAGAAAAATTCTACTGGTATGGCATGGGCAAAGATATCACGCAATATGTGGTAACTTGCTCCGCATGCAACCGGAACAAGAAAGCAAAGGCATACGGTCGGGTGCCTATGCAAGAATATCAAGCCGGAGCTCCAATGGAGAGGGTGCATATTGACTTCTTGGGGCCACTTCCGAAAACCCCAAGAGGAAATGAATATGTACTGATGATGGTTGACCAGTTCACCAAGTGGGTGGAGTGTGTGCCTTTACCGTCCCAAACAGCTGAAGTAACAGCAAAAGCAGCTGTCGATGGCTTCTTTTCGAGGTTTGGATATCCTTTCCAGATCTTCTCGGATCAGGGTAGAAACTTCGAGTCTAAGCTTTTTGCAGCTCTTTGTGAGGCGCTGGAGATCCACAAGACCCGTACCACTCCATATAGGCCATCAGCCAACGGCCAAGTGGAAAGGTACAACCGAACCTTGATGAACGCGGTCAGATGTTACATCAAGGACTCTCAGGACCAGTGGGACCTACACTTGCAGCAAATTGCAGGTGCACTTAGAAGTTCCGTCAACAGAAACACTGGTTTCACAGCAAACAAGTTGATGTTGGGTCGTGAGGTAAATACTCCTGCTTACCTCATGTTTCCGCAACCTTCAGTTCAGGCGCAACCAACTGATCAATATGTAGCTACGTTGACCAGAAATATTCAAGCGGCACATAATGCAGCAAGGTCACAACTAAAAACATCTCTGAAAAGAATGAAGAGGGACTATGACGTAAGGGTCCTCCAGAGATCATATGACAAGGGTGATGTTGTCTATCTACTTGATACAGCAGTCTTAAAGGGTAAATGCAAGAAATTGGGTTCACCCTGGAAAGGACCGGCTGTGGTGGTAGAGAAAATCTCTGCTTCCCTCTTCCGGGTACAGCTGCGCAAGTCCATGTTTGTGGTGAATCATGATCGCATGAAACTGTGCAGGGATCGTGAACTGCCGGACTGGGTGGCCAAGATGACCACAGGCTCTGATGCGAACCAGACCATTGATGAAGATGGGTCTGCGGAGTACTGTTTTTGCCGGAAACCTTGGCAGGGCAGGTTTATGATCCAATGTGATGGATGCGATGAGTGGTTCCATGGCTCTTGTGTTGATGTAACTGCCACAGAGGCAATGGATATAGATGAGTATCTGTGCAGGAGATGTAGGCCGAACTAAGGGAAATCGACCTGGGGAAAACAGGGGGGAAACCAAATGAGTCTATTCTTTATGCTTCCAGGATGGCAGAAGACAAAGTTCTCACCCCACGATACATCGCCATTGTCAAGGAGACAACAGAGAGAGGGGAACTGGTTAACCCTAGTGGGTTCATCTACCAGGTGATGATGACCAGGGGAGCCACTAAGGAAATGATGAAGGAAGCTGTCCAAGAACAGGCAAATCTGGCTAGGCAGCGAAATAAGCAGAAGTGGCTGCAAACAGTCGCTACTGATGCTGAGAACTACCAGTTCGCAGGCCATGATTGGGTTGACAAGAACCTGATTTCAGTGAGACGTGCAAGCAAGCCCCCCTCAGCAATGCCAACTGGACCCACCAGGGATCGAAGACTCAAAACTGATCCACAGTTGGAGAGTAGGCGGGAGAATGCTGCAACCTGTCAGCCCATGGACGTAGATGTGTCAATATCTGCGGAAGAAGAAGAAAAACTTCTGGCTGAAACAACACCTAGTCCAGAGAGGAAGACCTTGGACCAGGCTGCGCAAGGCAGCTTGAGTCCAGTAAAGTCAACATCTCAGACGGAGTCAGCGCAGGCTTCTGGTAGCAGCATTGTTGCTAGTAGTCATGCAATGACAGGTGCTAGAGGAAGGTCACCAGTCCGCTTTCCCAGTCCGGAAACCCGGAGACGTTCACCTAGGAAAAGGCCTCAAGCGGAAGAACCCACCAAGTCATCGGGAAGGGAGCCTTCAAGACCCTCCCGAAGAACCTCTCCCCGTCGACAACCAAGGTCAGGCAGGAGAAGTTCACCTCGCAAGAGGCCAGCCTCCACCAGTCGGAACAGAGGTTCACCGATGCCCTCTCGGAGGGGAAATGCTCCGTCCAGCTGTACTCGGGATCAGCCTAAGCGCCGACCGAGATCTCCTCAACGCAAGGGGCGTCAGGATCAGAGACGTGATGACTCCAGGAGGGAAACTTCCAAAGACCAGGGCAGGAAAGCTCAGGGCACAGCAGAGCCAAGGAAGATGGTGGCCGAGGTTTCAAGTGCCGATGACCTTGAAGTGACGGTAGCACGGGTACCTACATCTGGTGCCTGTCCCATTTCAAAGTGCGGTGGAGCTATCACCAGGTCACACGCAGCAACTCATTTGCCTGCCATCTTTAATGACCAGCTGGAACCCTCGGAAGACGTAACAAGAGGACGGGTGAGTGCCCTGAGGATATGTGAAAGCCTGCTCTTAGGGACAGTCACGAACTTGGATGGTCTGGTGAACTTTGTGAATGACCTGCGGCAAATCCAGAGAGGACATTACCATGTGTCCATTCAACAACGCAGGGCAATGGCTGCAATGTGTCAGTTACAGGATTACAAGATACCAGAGGAGTTCTCTACAGCGCCTGTGAACTCCCCAGCAGCTCTCCTGCATTGGAGAGTACTGCTGGTCATCTTCGCTTGCCTAAATGAGCGTGACAGACTCTCTTTGGTGGAAAGGTATCCAGTGACTGGTACATGGTCAGGGGAAGAAGGCAGACCAGAGGCTTTCGACAGCCATTTTCATCTTGACCGGAGTAGGAATGTCCTCCGGAAGAGGGATGCATCTGTGGAAGAGCTGTGCGAGATGATGCCTCCAGATAGGGATTATGCTGTCAAGCTGACCGGTGGTGTTGTGGTATTTTGTGACCCCGCAACATACCCAACCAGGGAAGATGTACAAACCCTCCAACAAGCGGGATTTCATATCGCCATTGGGATGCACCCCAAACAGGCATCATCATACACGGACGCTGATCATTCTGCCCTCCAGGAAGCTCTGTCCTTTCCCGGTGTAAGGATTCTGGGAGAGATCGGCCTGGACTACAGCGTGGAGCCAGTCAGATGGGCGAGCCAGCATGTACTTCTGGACAAGGTACTGAAGCATCTTCAGCCTTTCCACGTACTTGTTCTACATGCCAGAGCCATTCAAGGGGACCAAACGGGTGTTGGGTACATCCAACTTCTGTTTCAGTTAAAGGGTGTGGTGCCACCAAATCAGAAGATTCATCTTCATTGCTTCGAGGGCACCACAGATGTCATGAACAGATGGATTGTGGAGTTCCCCAACACTTACTTTGGCTTTACTGGATTGGTAGGAAGCTTCAACACAGCGAGCAAGGAGGCACTGAGATCACTCAGTCCAGACAGGTTGTTGTTGGAGACGGACTCGCCCTACTTCCACATTGGTGGCAGACGTCATTCTTCGCCAGGTTTGATAGGGATGGTCGCCAAGCTGGTAGCGGACATCAGGGAGGAAACCTGGAGCCATGTGTTAGAGTCTGCTTCGCGCAATGCGAGGCAACTCTACGAAGATCCTCAATAGATGCAGGTCCACCTTCTCAGCATTGAGGAGGGAGAGGAGTGTGGGGAGAAATCCTGGCATCAGGGTGACTCATTATTTTTTGAAAGACACCAACAGTGGTTTTACAGACAGTTGGCACTCCTTCAATTAAAGTGGGGAGGAGTGTAGTGAGTGTGAAGACCGAACAACGGCGTAAGCCGGTCAAGGAGCGGCGCATGAGCCAACGAGATAAACGGGTACCAGAAGAACCCGGATGAGACAGTTGGCGGGAGACGACGGAATTGTAAAGACCACGAGTCGATACAACGAGAATTATAGAAGTGTTTGGAGCGTGCGCTACCACAGTAATTAAATAGGTAAGCCCCGAAACACTTTATAAACATCAGCACGTGCACATTGCTTACATAATGCATATGAGGTCCCCAGTGGGGTAAATGGTTGTTAATATTACAGAGCAGATAATTGCACCAAGTGATTTGAGCATTTACAGCTCTTTCAGCAGTATTTCAGTCACAACACTGGCTATTGGTGTGTATACTGTAGTCTCATATGAGATTTCTGCTGTCAAATTAGGTAGATTCGATGTGCTTTTTTTCATGTTAGGGACGAGTCATTTATTATCAGGTGGGGGGGCCGGGTACATTTTCATATGGTTCACCAAAATTTTTCCGACCCCCCCAGTCTCACCAAAAATTTTTTTCCGACCCCCCCAGATAGGAGACAAAAATTTTTATGACCCCCCCTATCCTCAGTGCCAGCTACCCTTCACACACATACCATATTACCTATTTTATGTCAGACTGACCTCAATCAAAACCTAGCTGTATGAAACACAAAGAACATTTCTTATTGTAACAGGCTAATTACATGTAATCATGGTCTGTTTAAACTTTGCCTGCATTTCTTGCACCTTTTCTTCTGCTAATGGCCATCCGGAAATCTTTTGTCGAATGCTTAATAATTAAATAATTATAACTGTAAATAATATTAATTGGGCCTCTGGGTGGTGGGGGTCTTGGGGCTGTGATTTTGCTGATGAAAGGGCACGTGGAGAGCTGATATCACAAATGCAGGCATTAAATTTAATTGAGCACAAAATCATCTACATGACATGATTTTATAGACACTTTCATACTGTTCTAGCAAAGCAATGAAAAGTTTTGTTTTTGGATATGAAGCTGTCCAATTTTTTTGAGTCAGTTCCACAAAGACTTTTAAGTTTTAAGTTGTGAGTTTGAAAGGAAAGCGACTGTAATTGTATGAGTAAAGGGGGGTCTGGGGGGCGAAGCTGAGACATTTTTTAAAATGAAGACTGACGGAAGAATTCTGAACCCCCCAATATGCCTAATAAAATATATGACCCCCCCTGCTCCAAGGCTTTTTTATTTCCGACCCCCCCAGTACATCACCAAAAAAAATTCCGACCCCCCCTAAATGTACCCGGCCCCCCCAGCTGACAATAAATGACTCGTCCCTTAATCTTGTGTCATTTTCTATGGATTCCGGGACATCTCGGCCCATAACAAACTCGGCCCATAACACTGTCGGCCCATAACAACTCGGCCCATAGCAAACTCGGCCCATAAGACTAAAATAGTTCTGCTATGCAGTGTATACAAAGTGTTTTCTCAAAGAAGAAACATGTCAGCCAATGCCTATTTATAATTACTTATTTGTATAATAACTGCACACAGAAGATAGTGTTAAAATAAAAGAAATTGTCAAGATAAGTAGGCCAAGGAACTCGGCACATAACAACGTCGGCCCATAACAAAGTCGGCCCATATATAAATTCATTAACACTCGTGCTGAGGGTTATATTTAATATACATGTAAACAAATACTGATGTAATTAAACAAGATACATATGTACTTGTTGAAAAAGAGCAATTTTCGAAAATTCAGTTTACTTTCTCGGCATATGACGTAGCGCATTTATGGAAGAGACTAAATTCTATCTATCTATCTATCTATCTATCTATCTATCTATCTATCTCTATCTATCTATCTATCTATTTATCCAGTGACCTATATTTATAGGTCACTGATCTATCTATCTAGCATTTATGTTCTATCTATCTTTCTATCTATCTATCTATCTATCTATCTATCTATCTAGCATTTATGGAAGAGACTAAATTGTATCTATCTATCTAACTATCTATCTATCTATCTATCTATCTATCTATCTATCTATCTGTCTGTCTGTCTGTCTGTCTGTAACATTTTGTTCATTAAGGTGCATTGAAATTTAAAAAATATTTACGGAACAAAGCAAACGGTTTGATTAAGCAACACAAGCCTATTCCTAAACGAGCACTCTGAGAAACGAGCACTCTGAGCAGGGTCTGCACATCAGACAATCCGTGATTCATTTTGTTCTTGCAGATCCCTCAGGGTCCATAAAAAGTGTGTACGTACAGCAAAGGCTCTGACCTGACTGCGCGGATACACAAAGGGGAAGGCTGTCACTTTCATTGTTGCCTCTCTTCTACATGGAACATGGGGATTGGTGGGGGTGGGGTGGGGTCTTTCCTAAGGAAAGAGAACTTTCTCCCGTATGGGGGATCTCCTTAAAGGAAAAAGAACTGTCTCTTCTTTCCTCTAAGCGTTGATTCTAGTTTGGAAGGGCTAAATTTGGTGAAAAGAAAACAGAAAGTTGTTTCCCTTTGCAAAAATGGTGGAAAACATGGCAGTGTACCGATTCGGCTTAAGACAGGTTTGCAAATAGCTTGATGTAGGTTTGCAAATAGGTGGCTGTTTTAGCGATGTCAGGAGAATATATATACATGTATACGAGCGTTATAGCTCCTGGTAACAGTAATGACTAAAACCAGCCTGCACTTCTACTCAGACGCGTTTTTCCTATACAAACTCCTCAGGATCCATAGATTGTCGGTGTAAAATTGCAGGTTGATGTTGATCATCGCTGTTCGCACATTTTATAAGGTATCTGCTTAACTGCAGCTGCCATGATAAAGACGCACAAAGACGAAACTCTAGACCAGCCTGTGCTTGAAGGCATTCGTTCTCTGCTTTATACGTTCTGGAAGGGACAAGTATTTGATGGTCCTTTTCAAGCCAAACAGATGCATAAACTGGCAGTCTGTGAGGTCCAGGAAGAGACCCCTATCAGTCTCCCCCACTGGCCAGCGGGCCACTCTCCAATTGACAAAAAAGGAACGATAGCAGCGGCTAGCGTGTACCTATCCTGGAAATTAGCCTTTTTGTTTCAAACCTATGGTCTTACATGAAGTAGTCTCTGGGCAGGCTTGTATTAAAATTTGAGCACTTCAGTATTTTGAAACACGATAGTCCCATGTTTAAAAAAAGAGGTATTGCTTGCTCCGTCTGTCGTATTATTTAACACAATATTCTGATTTCTCTGGTGCCTCACCTCCAAATCTGAGTCAAACATTGATAGATGCATCATACACTATTATCACAGGAGAAAATATTGTATAGTTATACTTGCGACCTCTATCTGCTTGTGGGTGTATATGTCTAGGGAAGTTACTGGATCACACCTGGTAAACGCGCAGTTCCATTCCCATTGGGGGAAAATTCAAACTTTACAAATACTGATGCTATTCGATCAATCAGAGAGGCGCGGTAGCCGAGTGGTTAGAGTGGCTCGGTTATTGTGCAGAAAGTCGCCGGAAGGTCGTGAGTTCGCGGCTCACTGTCGCCATCCGACGACTGGAAAACTCTCTGTCAGCCCAGCAGTAAATGGGTACCTTATTCGAATTAGGGAAGGATAATGCAGCGAAAGGAGAGAGATGGGCCTTTCATCAGCTGTGCCCAAGATACAGTGGGTCTCTAACCCCCACTGCCCCTACGGCTATTAGGCTATGGGAAACCTTTACCTTTTTTATTCGATCAATATGAAGGGAAAGTACCTAAGTACTCAGCTTTGTAAACGATATACTGGTGGAGTTAACACAGAATTTCTGTTTGGGAACACTGAGGACTTTTATTTACTTCAAGGCCAATATTGTGCACAAACATGAAATGCGTTTTTGTATTTTGGTTTACTGTTTACTAAAGCCTGAATTTTCAGTTGCCAGGTGGAAATGGAATTGCGAGCTTATAAGCACCCTGTAAGGACACCGTACATATGAGACTGTTGGGTCCTCTACAACCTCCAATTTGGCTGTAATTCAGGTCAAGTCCTTTGCCTTATATTTCGGCTACACAAAGTTTGAGTCAAAGGGGGAATTAACTCTGCTTGACCTGGGGACGTCGGTCACATTTAAGGGGTCCTGACTCATTAGCTCATTAACCTAGCTAAGGAGACGTAAGGTTCAACTTAATGAACAAGTCTGAAAGAGTTCTTGAAGTTTCCAAAATTTAATGTTTCTTCTTCAAATAGATATTCAAAGTTAAGTTAACAAATTAACACATAAAAGTTCTTAAATAATAATGTATGGCGATAACAGGTAAATCTCGTATAACTCTCTAGCTGATTTGATGACAAGTCTGTTGTTCTTTAAACTAGAAATGTTCCTTACTAAATATTAAAGTTTCAGCATTTATTTGTTAAATATGTAAAAGTTACTTCCCTTGTTAATCTTTAATTTCATCAATCCAAGTTATGAATATAGTCCTTTATAGTTCCTGACATATAGTTCATATTATCCAAACATGAAAACACTGGTTCCAAAGTTCACATTAAACCATCCCGACATGCAAACCTATCGAAACAGATGGCTGAGTCTGAGACCTGATGTTTGCAGTGACTAGACTATGCTAGACTGAGACTCGACTAAAGATTTGAATTTTAACCTGCCTTATATATGGTTCTAGGTCTAAAAGTGTCATAATTACTTGGGGAAGTCATAAACGCCAAACTCCTTTGAGAAGAGAAGGTTTTGATTGATAAGATCATTATCAAGAGATGAGAAATGCCAAGTTCCACTATCTGCCAAATTATCTCCAAATTATGTCAATTAAAATATTCAAGTTACTCATCTGTGGAGCACAATCTCCAAGTGTCATTTTTAAATTACTTCCTACAATCTATTGATGCAAATCAGTTTCCCTTTGAGCAAAATTATTGATATTGAATGGATTTTCAAAAAGTGACTTTGTGAGCAATATTTTAACCTAAATTATGAAATATTATGGAAAATGAATTATATGATTTTAATGATTGTGACAACATATTAGAATCAAATGCAAATTCCTGAAATAGAAAGTACATGCAAGTCAAACTATTCAAATTATTATTATTCATATTCTATACATATTTTCTATATATTTTATTTATTTTTTTTTATTATTATTATATTTATTTATATTAAATGGGGCAAAATTGTCACTTGGTGACAGATTCCCCCTTCTTAAGGAAGTTCGTCCCGAACGTTCAACATAAAATAAATGTACATTAATATACACAAACTATATACAAGTTTTGAAGTCTTTCTAGTAGATTATGTCTAGCTCTTTTGGATGTGTTCAGTTTTCTTGACTTTTGACCATCAGTCACTACCGGTATACCTGAAAGCTAAGCGCAGCTGTTGAAATGCATGATGATACAACACCTACTGAACTGTGACCAAGATAAATTTTTCAAACACATGAGAACTTACCATGACTTAGGTTTTCGAAAGCTATAATTTTGATGGTGGATGTTACCAAATATCCCTTGCGAAAAAAATCCAGCTTTTCTACAGCTTTAGCGCAGCTTTAAAAGCTGCGCAGAAGCTTCGCAAAAGCCGGCGGTATTGGCACCTGCGTATTTAAGCTGTAGAAAAGCTAGCTTTTCCGCAGAGCTGCAGAAAAGCCGGCTTTAACGCAGCTTTATACAAACCTGCAGAAAAGCCGGCTTTTACGCAGCTTTAGCGAAGCTCTAACGCAGCTTTAACGCAGAGACACATAAAAGCTGCGTCAAACTCAAAAGCTGCGTTTAAGCTGCAGAAACGCAGCTTTTCCGCAGGTGCCAATACCACCGGCTTTTGCGAAGCTTCTGCGCAGCTTTTCTACAGCTCTGATTCAGACCTGCGTTAAAGCTGCGTTTCCGCAGCTAAAACGCAGCTTTATGACAAAGCTGCATTTCCGCAGCTTCAACGCAGCTTTAGGTCAAAGCCGCGTAAAAGCTGCGTTTCCGCAGCTTCAACGCAGCTTTAGGTCAAAGCTGCGTTTCTACTGCTTGAAAAGCAAACCTGCGTAAAAGCTGCGTATCTGTCAGAAACCTGCGTCTTTAAAAGTTCTGGATGAGGACAGAAAAACAGAAAGGTCAAAAATAAAAACAAATAGAATTTAATATAATAAAACAGTGCTATACAAACACCTTTAAAAGGTAACAATTGTGATATTGTAAATTATCAGATAGCTGACTAGAAATCATGCAGTAACAAAAATACAAACTGAGCATAAAACTATTAAATTTCAGAGCTTATCCCCATTCCCTTGACTTTTACTCACAGATAATGAGGAATTTAGGGGGAAAACAATCAAAAGGAATTCAAATTCAAGTCTTTCCCATTTTGTGTGTGTGTGTGTGTGTGTGTGTGTGAGGTCACTGGGGGGGGGGGGGGCTGCATGCATGCCTGCCTGTCTGTCTGTCTGCTTGTATGTCAGTTTATCTATCTGTCTGTGGTCTTAAATAATGCAAAATTTATAAGATTAAGAACAAAATGAAATTCTAGAAAAATTAAATCTTACCAGAATCCAAATCCAGTGAAAATGAACAAGTTACAAACATTATCTCCACATGTTTAGCCTTAAAGTCACTGTTTTCTTTTTACTTGACTCTTTATAAATGATGACTTAAAAAGTTTTTTGGAAAGATTTTTATGCCACATGGCCCCCCTCAGGGAAAATTGCCATAGCAACAAGGTAATATTGCTTAATATTACATAATACCAGATTAATGTTGATGAATTTACGCAGCTTTTCAGAGCTGCGTAAAAGCTGCGTTTCTTTATTATCTTTATAAAATATGCACCCAATCAATTCAAATTATTAAGCAAAAAAATGTAGCTAGGCCCCTGTGTCCATGTGTGATGCTAATGTTCAGATATTCATTTTTCCGTAATTTAAACCAAACATGTTGATCTTCATGCAATTCCAATTTGTAGAACAAATTTTCCCTTTGTGCTCAAAATCATTAGAAACAAAACATAGAAAATTAACAAAAATATACCATACCCAACCGACATGCCACAACCCTAGATATTGTATATAGTCCATGATGGCAAAACAAAATCTCAGTTTTAGGTGAGGCAATTGTTGAAAATTTAAATACGCAGCTTTTTAAAGCTGTAGAATAGCTGCGTCTTTATGTTTAAGATGGTTTGGACTTAAATTTAAGTAATACGCAGCTTTTCTACAGCTCTCAGGAGCTGCAGATTTTATCTTTATGATTTATTTGTTGAATAAAAAAGAATATTCAGCTTTACTACAGCTTTTAGACTTAAAGACGCAGCTTTCTGAAATTAACCAAATTAAATATCCAGCTTCTGCGCAGCTCACACAAAAAAGTACAGCTTTTGCGCAGCTATTTGAAAAAATGTACAGCTTTTCCGCAGGTCTGAAAAGAAACGCAGCTTTTCTACAGCTTTTTAAAAAATACGCAGAAAAGCTGCAGAAAAGCCGGCTTTTGCGCAGCTTTTATACAGAGCTGCGTTTAATTTTTGCAAGGGTTAAATGTAGTTTAATGTTGGAATAAATTTCAATAGATTTCTTTTTGAACACAAATAAAACTACCCTTAACACTAAGAAATGACTTTTCACACTTATATTACTTGAATAAACACAAAATATGAAAGAAACACTATAATACTTAAATACTAAGATTCTTATGAATTGAACATTGAAAATTAACACTAGAATGAAACACAAACATATTTCCCACTTTCGAAATTAAACACTTGACACTTGAAATTCCTATATCCTTAGAATAAACTGCTTCAATGGATGAAAGTCTTGAAAGCTGAAGTTGATTCGAAGATCTTATACCCTGGGGCTCTCCACCACTCTGAGACTGTTGGGTCCTCTACAACCTCCAATTTGGCTGTAATTCAGGTCAAGTCCTTTGCCTTATATTTCGGCTACACAAAGTTTGAGTCAAAGGGGGAATTAACTCTGCTTGACCTGGGGACGTCGGTCACATTTAAGGGGTCCTGACTCATTAGCTCATTAACCTAGCTAAGGAGACGTAAGGTTCAACTTAATGAACAAGTCTGAAAGAGTTCTTGAAGTTTCCAAAATTTAATGTTTCTTCTTCAAATAGATATTCAAAGTTAAGTTAACAAATTAACACATAAAAGTTCTTAAATAATAATGTATGGCGATAACAGGTAAATCTCGTATAACTCTCTAGCTGATTTGATGACAAGTCTGTTGTTCTTTAAACTAGAAATGTTCCTTACTAAATATTAAAGTTTCAGCATTTATTTGTTAAATATGTAAAAGTTACTTCCCTTGTTAATCTTTAATTTCATCAATCCAAGTTATGAATATAGTCCTTTATAGTTCCTGACATATAGTTCATATTATCCAAACATGAAAACACTGGTTCCAAAGTTCACATTAAACCATCCCGACATGCAAACCTATCGAAACAGATGGCTGAGTCTGAGACCTGATGTTTGCAGTGACTAGACTATGCTAGACTGAGACTCGACTAAAGATTTGAATTTTAACCTGCCTTATATATGGTTCTAGGTCTAAAAGTGTCATAATTACTTGGGGAAGTCATAAACGCCAAACTCCTTTGAGAAGAGAAGGTTTTGATTGATAAGATCATTATCAAGAGATGAGAAATGCCAAGTTCCACTATCTGCCAAATTATCTCCAAATTATGTCAATTAAAATATTCAAGTTACTCATCTGTGGAGCACAATCTCCAAGTGTCATTTTTAAATTACTTCCTACAATCTATTGATGCAAATCAGTTTCCCTTTGAGCAAAATTATTGATATTGAATGGATTTTCAAAAAGTGACTTTGTGAGCAATATTTTAACCTAAATTATGAAATATTATGGAAAATGAATTATATGATTTTAATGATTGTGACAACATATTAGAATCAAATGCAAATTCCTGAAATAGAAAGTACATGCAAGTCAAACTATTCAAATTATTATTATTCATATTCTATACATATTTTCTATATATTTTATTTATTTTTTTTTATTATTATTATATTTATTTATATTAAATGGGGCAAAATTGTCACTTGGTGACAGATATAAACATTGTCGTGTCGAATTTGAACAATATGTTCTGTCTATATACTGTCATTTTTACAAACAAGTTATTACTTGTTTAACATTTAGGATAACTACATTGACCAAGTTGTTCCAAGCAAACCATTTCGTGAGCGATGACCCCACCCCTGCCCCCTCTACAATTCATTTTGTCAAGGTCTTACATGTAGTGCAACCTGTGATAAAGCACAGGCGCTTGAAGTTCTATGCTAAAAAAGGAAAAACTGAAAACCCTATAAACCGTAGTCTATAGGCCATTTCTTCAAAATGGCTCATAGTCTGGATGTTTAGCACCATCATTGAAATATATTTAATAGCATAAAACTTCAAGCGCCTGTGGATAAAGTTAGTGTGAAAGTCCGGGTGGATGCTGGGTGTACTCTTTAGATCTATATCAAATATGCTTGAAGTTTAAAAAAACAAAAAAACAAAAAAAACAAACATTGTTACCTAGTTAAATTATGAATCATCTTAGGGTTTAGACTACGTTCAGTTCATACGACAATTTTATTTTCAGAGTAAATAATTAGGAAATAATAAAGGTAGGTCTTGTGTGAAGCAGCGATATAACACCAACCATACTTGGAAATATACAATTACCGAGTACATAATACAAAATCATATTTATAAAGACAAAAACAGTTACCCAGTAAATATTTCAAAAGCATATACCAAACCGTTGCAATTTTACAGGTATGGGCCGAGTTTGTTATGGGCCGAGTTTGTGTGAGACGACTTGGTAATGGGCTGAGTTTGCAATGGGCCGAGTTTGTTATGGGCCGAAATGTCCAGTTACCTTTCTATGTTTAGTGACTGCAAAATCAGGGTCATTAAAATCAGAAAGTGAAAATAACATGAAAACAATTATATACAGACAGTCTCATACATAGGACTATAGGTTGCATTTTGGGTTTCTAACAGTCATGTCTTGAGTCTTAGAATGCATGTTTTTTTATACAAACCATTTCTTCATTTTAATCTTACTGTTACTGCTATAAGCCCCACGAGTGACGAAATTGGCAAAAAAAATTTGCAAACAGCGTATATCCTAATGATGCGGCTCTGATGAGTCACCTCATCTAGATCTACACTGTTTGCCATCAAAGTCCTGGAATTCTCAATATAAAATGTCTTGGACAAGGCATTTTTTTAATTTTTGCAGACGTAAATTTTATCGTCTGCTTTTTGGTGTTTAAAGAGTTAATAAGAAGCCTTTTAGCGATATAAGAACAATTACTGGTTGAAAGATTTTCACTTGTCATACTAAATATTAAACTTGTCATCTCAGAGATACATCGTTGGACTACAGTTAACATTAAGGACTGGGAAGAAACATGTTCATAGGGTATAAACCAGTTGGCCAATTTTCGCTTCCTGCAGAGACTGTCATATTTGGCTTCCGCCGAGACTGTCTGCAATCTCTTGCTTCATGTAGAGACTTCTATACATGATAAATGGCTTCCTGCAGAGACTGTCCGTGTGATTCTGCTTCCTGTTGAGCCTCTCGGCAGGAAGCAGAGTCACTCATACAGTCTGCAGGAAGCCATTTTTCGAGCACAGTTGTCTCTGCAGGAAGCAAGAGATTGCGGACAGTCTAGGCGGAAGCCAAATATGACGGACAGTCTCTGCAGGAAGATAAAATTGGCGGACTGGTTTATACCCTGTGTTGTTTACAAAAAAAAGTGATTCACAAATTGAAAAAGGCAAAAGCAGAAAAATCAAATTGCTTAACAAATTCAAAACTTGAATTTTTGCAATCATATTCTAAATAGATTCATGTGAAGAATCTTTCAATCATATTAAATTTTGTCTTATAAGATTATTTCCCCTGCCACAATGCTTCATATACATCCCAAGAATCCCTGGTATTCTTGATGGAGACACGACATTTTATTTCACTGGCCTCTGGAAACAATTTCTTTTTTTTCACCTTGTGGGAGCTAATTTATTTTTTTTACAAACTAACTCAAACAGGTTATTTTTTTTTTTAATTTTATAGTTGAACTATCAGATCCTTGTTTACTTGACCTTAATATCCTTTTATTTTACCCACATCAGTATTTTTTACCCCTTTTTTTCTCACAAAAAGAACATGGTGCTGTCTTTAACCAGGCCAAGGGCATGGCTTAGCTTGCTTTTGCAAACCAGTGCCTGGAGCATGTTACTGTTTTTACTAAGGTACAGATACAGACATCCCTATATGAGTTTGGCAAAAATGTAGGCTTTAAATAAGGGATATTTTGGCCAAAATTTGGCGCAGCCCCCAGAAGCCAGAGACATTATAAAAACTCAATTCCAATCAGTGCTCCAGATAAGCAGCGTATTTGCGTAAATACCCAATAAAATAATTGAAAAACACAATTGACCTTTTCCTGTAAGCGTACCAATACGCAGACAAAATTCCCGGTACGCAAAGACCCAAAAGACAGAAGCGTAACGACGGTGTTATCCAAGGCTGTCATGTGTAAACAAAAGCGCCAGGTGTAATTCCTATGCCGCGTGTTCAACTATCTGTGTTGACCTCACAGATTTACCGCAGCGTTATTTATAGATATACTGGTACTCGTTCTGTACATGGTGCGCGAGAAATCGCGGGAAACAGACTAAACACAGCGGGAAAGAATTTAAAAGTGCACGAACCGAAGAAATCAAGTCACCGGTTTCCGGGAATTGCAACGACTTGGTCTTGCTCTAAATACAGTATAATTATCTTTGACGACCGCTTCTAGCAACTTGTAGCTACCGGTTGCATTTTCCAAGTTGAAAACTGATTTAACACACGTGTTATGCCCATCGAGCACAGCGCACGTGCGTAATACAAACAGTCAGGAAATGAAAAACGTGCCTCGGAAAAGGCTCATAACTTCGGCAGGCAACCTAAAAATCTTTTTTTTCTCGTGAAAGATTCTGCAAACTCTTTAATGAGACCGGAGTTGGTCGAGTTGCCTCGGGTTCATCCCTTTGGCCGTGATATACTGGTAATATAATTTTAATTTGCTGGCAAAGCCACTGTAAATGTCTCGCCTTCTGACAAGCTGACAATTATTGCGATGCGATACTTCTAAAGACGTAAACTGACCAATCACGTGAGGCGGTAGATCTAAGACAAAGATACCGTGTTGACCCAATTCGTTTATTGATCAAACAGTGATATACTGACAAGTGCCGTATGCTACTGCTGATTAACGACATACGGTAGTGGGGATTAAGAAGGTGCGAAATTCCAGGTAAATGTGAGGTGGCATTTACCATGATTTTATTGATTTCTGGTTCAAATAAACAGTCCCTCTGTAGCTCTCTCAAAGGTGCGAGCAATGCGTGGCTTCTTCAAAACTTGCAACAACTGACATCTGAGGAGATTTTAAAGAAGTACAGCCGGCAAAAATAACGCGTCCGCGGGAATCCTCGGAAAGCAAATATTGGCGTCCGGGCCGAAATTTTCGCGTCATGGGACGCTGAATCCGGCGTCCCCGAGATCCCTGGACTATATATATCAATAGATACCAATGCAAAATCATGGTGATGCAAAATGTTAAGATTGCAGCACTATTGCTAACTCCAGTTTTACCAAATTGCACAAATAAAAATCAGAATACCCAATTAAAAGCAAAATCAGTGGATAATGCAAGTTGCATTACCCAATTAAAATTCAGAATACCCAATTAACAAAAAATCAGTGGGTAATACCCAATTAACATTAAATTCTTATCTGGAGCCCTGTCCAATGGAATTATCAGCAGACTATATTTTTTTTTGGCGATCGCTATTGACAACCGGTTGTCAATAGCGAATGTTCGCTATTGACAACCGGTTGTCAATAGCGAAAGTTCGCTATTGACAACCGGCTGGAATATTTCCTATCAAATTAAGATGGGTCAGTTAAGATCTACTGAATTTTGAAGAAATAATTTGGTAACATGAAATTTTATAATATATTTCACAAGAAAATGTGAATATGCAGATGTCAAGATATGACTTCAACAAGCTTTTGTTTCATGCTTTTTGGAACTTTTATTTGAGCAGATATCAATATATACTGAGTACATTTAAAAACACAACACTTAGTTATTCGGAAATAACATTTAGAATTTTTAAGACAAACAGTTGAAACTCATAAAATATTTAGATTGACATCTTTTCTGTCATATCGCTAAATTCCATGGCATTTTATTAAGTATTTCATTAAGTTAACGTTCATTGTGGAACGTTACCCTTAAAATGAAAATTCACAAGATCAAATTGCAACGTAAGGGCCTCGCTTCCTCGATATCACTGATGTTTTATTTATCAACTGCTGTGGAATTTTGTTCCATTTATGGAGAAATTCTTTACCAGAGCCTCTGCAATATTTGAAGCCGATTCAGTGTATCCTAAAACGCATTGTTTATGTTCATCTGAGACATGTTGCTTTAATTACCAATCCAGTTGCAAAGATGGTCATTCTGGCATACTGATGTCATTTGTTGTCAGAAAGAGAGAGTGACTTTGGGTATGTGTGAGATTGTTTACAATCTACCTCTCCCAAACGTTTAACGCCGATATGGCAGTTGTATACCGTCCGTAAAAAGAAATTCATTACCAAATTTTGGCAAAGAGCGTAAAAACTAAATATCCTTGAAATTTTCATTTCTCCGAATTTCTTTCCACTTACGAAAGAGAAACATTCGCATGGGTCCCAAATGTCTGCTGGACAGCATCAGAGTGTTGAAAGCACCTGGGTTGTAATTGATAACAATGATTGATCTGTCTTGTTTATGGATGCATTCTCTTGAATGAGCTGGTCTTTTTCGATCTTTAAGGGTACCGGACATTAGAAAAGGCACCTATTGGCTAAAAATAGTGGCCATATGGCATTTTAACCATCCAATCAGCTCTAACTTTGAGACTTCATTAACTGGCAATCTTGAGGCGAATTTTTTTTCATTGTTAATTGTGCGAAAAAAATTTGTTTGTTGCAATTTGTTTGTTATTGGTTGTTTTTCTTTAATGGTGATCTACGAGCTATCCAATAGTGTTGACAAAACGTTTTAAAGTGTTTACATATACACGCACGGGCAAATCTTGATTTTCATTCTTGAGTGATTATCCACTGCAATACGGGTACATGTGAGGGTATTTTATGCCGAAACATAAAGATACAGTTACCTGACAAACGTTTAAATTCTATTCTTGATCCTGATGTTATATATTACACAAAAATTAAAAACAAAAATGTTGCGTTTTTAAATGTACTAAGTATAGTATATAAACAACAAAGGCATAAATGATGTTTTCTTCTATAGATATTTCTTAAAAATTCCTTCAAAACTCTAGATAGTTAAGTTTTGATAGTAATTGATTTCATTTTTTCATAAATACACGTTTGCCAAAGAATATGCTACCACTGAACTCCTGTTGAAAAGGCTGTAAAACTCCAAATAGCCATCCATCCGTCATTTTAGAGTAGATAATGAGAATGTTACTGCATATAATATATATTTTATTTCAACGTTCAAAAGGAAATAGGTCAAGATTCCATCCAGTGTTATGTTAAATTATTTGACATTTTAACTTTCTATAACCATAGATACCCTGTCTTAACAAGAGAGGTGTCTCAAAATAAATGGTGTAGAACCTGATCAGACTACTCCTTACTGTAACAGAAGGTGGTTTGACATGGCTGACTGTCACTGAAGTTGGTTTGATGAGGCTGACTCTCACTGAAGTTTGACATGGTTGACTGTAACAGGAGCTGGTTTGACATGACTGACTGTCACAGGAAGGTTGACATTGCTTACTGTCATTGGGGTTGGGTTGACACGGCTGATGGTCACTGAAGTTGAGCTGGCATGGCTAACTGTCACAAGAACTGGTTTGACATGGCTGATTGCCACAGGAGTTGCTTTGAAATGGTTTACTGTCAAATCAAAGGAGTTGGTTTGACATGGTTGACTGTCACTAAGTTGGGCTGACATGGCTGACTGTCACAGGAACTGCTTTGACATTGCTGACTGTCATAGGAATTGGTTTGACAAAGCTGACTGCCACACGAGTTGGTTTGAAATGGCTGACTCTTACATGGGTTGGGTTGCTGCACCTGACTGTCACTGAAATTAGGTTGACATGGCTGGCTGTTACGGGAACTGCTTTTACATAGCAGACTGTCACAGGAGTTGGTTTAACATGGTTAGCTGTCAGTCTAGGGTAGGGTGATGAATATCACCACTAGATCTCAGATTGCTTTCAAACTGGCTGGCCCTTGCTGAAGTTGGGTACTCAATGCTCTTGGTTTTCGCAAACAAGGGAAGTACAGTAGGACTTCATTGGCTCAAACAGGCTTTAGACCATGAAAATTAGTTCCAGCCAAGGGTAGTTTTAGCCATCCAGGGTTAGTTTCTATATAAAGTGACATCTAGGGACCCAGGAAAGAGTTCTTCTTTGGCAGGGTTAACGAGCCATCAAGGTTCAAGCTATTGAAAGTTCTACTGTACTTTGGTAACTGTTTCTGTCTACTGTACATGAAACTTCAGCACACAGGAATCTCATACCAGACGTGTCAAACTGACACCGCACACTCAGGAAGACTCATTCTTTTGTGGTGACTTGTGCTTTGAGGATTAATACACAAGTCGAGATCAGTGATGTTGAGTAAATATCAAGAAAGTATGATTAGGGCAGGGTATCTACAGTTAAGAAGAGTTGAAATGACAAATTTTATAGGCCCTTCTCGCTGTAGGGATGGGTATCGCCAGAAATTTCAATATTGTGATTATTGCCATATTTCACTTGATATTGCAATACATTGTAATACATATTTCCAATTCTTTTCCTGATTAAGAAAACTAAAGAAATATGAATTAGATAAGAACAGATGGGTCACATTTTATTGACAAAAGAAACTAGAGCAAGTGAGCAGGGGCTCACATATACCCCCGACCAGTGCCACCCCCTAATGAAAGCATACTTTACCACAAAACTACAATTCAAATGTTATACATGTACAAAATTTAAATGTTTGTGACCTTGACCTTATGTCAGCAGCAGCATCCATATGTATAAGCTAGTATGAAATAAACATAGTCATGTATCATTAGGCTGTATTCAAGTATATTAGAACAATAACCCAAAACTGTATATACAACAAATGGCTAAGTCCTAGTTATTGACCCCAGGCCCCATCCATGAGCCTGACCCTGCAGCTTAGGAAGTCCAGATCGAAAGTAATGCTACAGAGATATCATGAACCAAATATGGAAGAAATCTTAAATGCAGTTACCGAGACATAAGCAATCAAAAAAGTTTAACGCAAAACTTTGACATAATGAAAATGCCCCACCCTGGGGCCTGGCCCAGGGGCTAAGATAGTTTGCACCAAAGGCATTGCTATAGAGATATCATAAGCCAAATATGAAAAGAATCTGATGTGGAGTTACAGAGATATGGGCAATCAAAAAAGGTTTAACGCAAAACTTTGACATAATGAAAATGCCTAAGTCCTAATTACTGACCCCTGGCCCCACCCTGGGGCCTGGCCCAGGGGCTAAGATAGTTTACACCAAAGGCAATGCTATAGAGATATCATAAACCAAATATGAAAAGAATCTGATCTGGAGTTACAGAGATATGGGCAATCAAAAAAGTTTTAACGCAAAACTTTGACGTAAAGTTGACGGACGGACGAACAAACGAACGAACGGACACACGAACGGACGGAATGACAAAAACTATATACCTCCTGACATACCTCGTATGTTGGGGGTATAATCAGTTGTTGGATTGTAACTGTGTTTCCCCCTTTTTAATGGGGCTAATTTCAAAAGCTGGCAAGTTTAATGCCATGTTTTATTTTGCAACAGAAGTTTGAAATTGAAAGTAGCTTGGTGTATGTATCAGGGTTCTCGGAAGCGTGTTGTACTGCATAAAAAGACACCAATTTGTTGCCAGGTGACGCATAATAATTACCAGTCAGGAGTACCAGCCTATAGATGCTAATTTGGAGTTTTACAGCCTTTTCAACAAGGGTTTAGTGATAGCATAATCTTCGGCCAACATGAATATTTGAAACTAGAACGTGTTTATGAAACACTATGCCCCAAACTGTATGCTTGCCTCTAGAGAAGGTTCATCCCATAAAGTTTAAGTCAGAAAAGGGTTTTAATTGGTTCATCTACATTTTAGTCGGTAACTGTATGCCAAATATAAGGAACATAACTTAGATATTTTGTTTACAAAATTATTTATATAGCTTCTTCAGATACAAAATGCCTATGTCCGAAAATGGGAAAAATTCTACCAAACATTTATGAAATAGGTTCAAAAGCTAACCAGGTCATCTACACCTTGGTCCAAACTGCATGCCAAATATAAGGATCCTAGCTTATGTGGTTCTTCAGACATTTTGTTCACAAGCTTGTTCCTATACAAAATGCCTATGTCGGAAAAAGGGGAATAACTCATTAAACTCAACCAAAAATTTACAATATATGCTCAAAAGTTAATCAGTTCAACTAAACCTTGGTCCAAACTTGTAAGCCACATATAAGGATCCTAGCTTATGGAGTTCTTCAGATATTTGTTTACAAGCTTGTGCCTATTGTATATGCCTGTGTCCGAAAAAGGGGAATAACTTAACTGAAAATTTATGCAACATGCTCAAAAGTTGCTTAAGTCATCCACCGTTTGTAACTGTATGCCAGGTATCAGGATCCCAGCTTGAGCAGTTCTTCAGATATTTTGCTCACTTGCTTGTTCCTATATAAAATGACAAAGCTGAACAAGAGCTGTCGCCTGACAGTATGGCTCGCCTGAACTGGTGCTTGCCCATCTCACAGGCATTTATCGGTATGGCTTGTACTACATAAAACTTCATGCAAGCATGTCCAAGTATTGTCAACATGTTTATAAAATCAATGACCTTGGCTTGAGAGTCACCCAGTGGGGTGGGGGTAGTATTTTGTGAAAACTCAAGCCAATATCTAACATCAGTTCAAGAATAAATTAAATCCATCCTAAGCACTATGGAACAGTACTATGCTATCAGAATACTTCAGCAAAACCCCAAATTTCTAAGTCCATGACCTTGACCTAAAGGGCACTGAGTGGGGTGGGGGTGGTATTCTGTAAAACTTTGAATCAAAATGTAACTACAGTGCAAATATCAAGAGAATCCAATCATGAGAAATGGAGATATACTTGTTGAAGTAGTATCATGACATCTCCATATTCACATTTTCTTGTCAAATATACTATAAAATTTTCATATTACCAAATTATTTCTTCAATATTCCATAGATCTTAACAGGCCCATCTTAATTTGATAGGAAATATGCCAGCCGGTTGTCAATAGCGAACGTTCGCTTTTGACAACCGGTTGTCAATAGCCACTTCCTTTTTTTTTTGAAATTTTGGGTGGAGACAGGTTATTTTTTTCTCTTACTTTTGAGGCCAGATTATTTTTTTAACCCCCTTATGAGCCAGGTTATTTTTTTCTTGCATATCCAAAGACAGGGAATTTTTTTTATAAATATACCAGGCCCCCCCCCCCCCCCCCCCCCCCCCAGAATATCAAATGGTCAGTCCCTTAGTGTATACTGATTGGAATAGACAGACCCAACCAGTACACAGACGTCGATTTAACCATGTTTTACCTAGAATGTTTAAAACTCCATGCATTCGAGACAATCAGATTGGCATACAGTTGCAGAAAAATCCTAAACATAGACAAGTGCTAAACATAGACAAAAGGAGCACGCAAAGTAGCCAAGGGTGACTTGACTGTTGATATGTGTGTGTGTTAATGTGAATGTCCCAAATCAGCCACCTTATCGGTGTACTATATTACACTTTGTATTACCTTAATGATCTTGACCTATTTAGATGTGGTAAACATAAAAATAACATGAGCTCCATCTTGCATAAAAGGTCCCTAATAATTTTTTTCTTAAATGGAAAGTGTAGACTCAGACCAGCCTGCACATCTAAGGGCTCCACCTAAACTGGACTGATGATCAGTGCAGTTTAGGTGGAGCCCTTAGTTGCTTCTTAGGTGATTGGGTAAGTACATACACCTCAATTGTTTTTTTAAGGTGATTTGGTAATGTACTCCTCCGTGTTTTTCTCCCATTTTTACAAAGGGAAAATTTTTATGCTTCCCTGGGTTTAGAACCACTTCCAAAAATGGTCTGTTCTTAAAGGAAAGAATTTGCTCCTAGGAGCAAATTCTTTCTATTAGGAGTTGACCCCATTTGAAAAGAGAGGCAAAAAGAAAATGGTAGGATTGCTTCCCCTGAAAGGTTAGCTTTCACCTTAAAACACTTACTTTATAATATGGTATTAAATGCAAGAGTCTAGATGTGTAATTATTTTTATGAACCGTATTTACAGTCAAACCTGCTTATGTGGTCACCTGTATCAAGGGATCACCTGTCTTAAGCAGCCACTTTTTCTGGGTCCCTTGAACCAAAATACAGTGCTACTAATGAACCTGTATTAAGGGGTCACCTGTCTTAAGCAGCCACTTTTTGTCCTTCCCTTGGGCGACCCCTTAAGACAGGTTTGACTGTACCTGAAAATGGGACACCTGAGATTACCATTACTCTAGTTGGCCTCGACCATCTTGGCCGGCGAAATAGATGGGCTGCCTGGTGCCTCTGCGGCAGAGATACTAGTAGCTGTAACAGGATCTAGCTCTTCTATATTTTGTCTCCCTTGCCAGTAGGGGTTAACTCTAAAAGGAAAAAATTTGCTCCTCTAGGCAATGTAAGACCAGCATCAGCACAGCTCCAGCACTTAGGGATCGCCTCTTTGTAAGCATAGATTAAGCTTAACTTGAAATCCTTTGCTCTATAGTGGCAGCACAGTTGAAGTGCCCTTGGAGGCCTTCAATTGGGGCTCAAGTAGGGCAGTAGCGCAGCAGTGCCATGTCAGCATCTTGACCAGCGTAGCAAGAGCGTATAAGAAATGTATTGGAAGCGTACTTGAAGTGCATAAGTCCCTAGTTTTGGCACCTCCGGCACTTCTATGGCGATTTTAACCGGTTCCATTCAGGATACCCTTTTAGGGATATCTGGGCAAACAGCTTGGATCCAGATCAGGCCCCACAAACACAAACGTGGGGCCTGATATGAGATCCAAACTGTTTGCTGCCTAGACATCATTTCTACAAGAGTTAGTTAGACCAATATTGTCAAAATATTCTCTTGATTTTTGATGCAGACGACAATTTCAGCAGACGACAAAAATACCCGGAATGCAATGGGTTAAATGTTTTGAAGAAGAGCCATTATCACCATGAGCACATTCAAAGGGCCATTTGGTGGAATTGGGTTATTACTTAGTGAAAAAGCTATATGTCATCTTGTCTGTTTCTGTATTACACATATATGAGTCACGACACAACAAACCCAATACAGTGGCAGGTGTGCTACCCGAAGGCTCAGATGACTGTGGGCATTCATCCAGTCTGATCAGAGTCTTTGCTATGTGCTTAAAGGGTAGCTAAGGGTCTAAGCTACCTCCATGCCAACAGGGAAGACTCTGATCAGACTGGGCATATGCCCAGGCTGATGTGAGTCTTTGTCGGGCGCACATACGACTTTCTTGTTTTTTCGTGCCGTGGCTCATATGTAATCTTACTTATACAGTTACATTGATTTTTGCTGTCAATATTTACAGAATGTTGCCATAGAAACGCTATGGGCCAATCAGCCAGTGGTGATCACATTTCTACGAAGATTTGGATGACCTTTCTGTCGCCTCGGAGCGAGGCACCTCAGTGCCCTGAAACCTCGGCTTGATGCTAACAATGTTCGATTTGTGGGCGTCGGCCTTGAGGAACTAGGGGTTGAGGAATTTGTGAAGGGAGAATTTTTCACTGGAGGTATGAAAGTTGATATTTGTATGCTAATGAATCAGGTTTTATCAGGACCAGGGTCAAACAGATAGTAAAATTATCCACAAAACGTCTTTAAATTTGAATTATTAGACACAATCACAGCAGTATTTAGCAAAGTTCTGCTGAATCAGTACTATGATTACGATTGGCTGTCTGGATGGCAATAAGTAAAATATGGTCCCAGTTATGATTAGTATCGTTTGGTTTAGTCTCAGACTGACCACTAGCCCAGTCTGATAATATTGACCAGCTTTTTCCAAGCCATGACGTGGGGCCACAGTAAATGGATTAGATGAAAACCACAGGGTATAATCGATTCCGCCAATTTTCGCTTCCTGCAGAGACTGTCCGTCATATTGGCTTCCGCCGAGACTGTCCGCGAACTTATGCTTCCTGCAGAGACTACTGTCCTCGTAAAATGGCTTCCTGCCGAGACTGTCCGCGTGAATCTGCTTCCTGCCGAGAGCCTCGGCAGGAAGCAGAATCACGTGGACAGTATCTGCAGGAAGCCATTTATCATGTACAGAAGTCTCGGCAGGAAGCAAAAGATCGTGGACAGTCTCGGCGGAAGCCAAATATGTTGTACAGTCTCTGCAGGAAGCGAAAATTAGCGGAATCGATTATACCCTGTGAAAACTAAAGCATGTAAAGCAGTTGGCTCTTAACCATTTTAGTTTCGTACATTATAATTAGAAGCCTATGCAAAATTATCTTAAACCAGATGAGATGGCTCATATAATGAGCTGCCAGAGTTCTCATTTTACTCCAGTTCTGCAGACCCAAATTCTTGCTTTTTTTTAACCTTGGACTCTGATTTTTCGGGAAATTTTAAAAAAATTACCTTATGACTATTTTACTGTTCTCAAAATTTACCACAAGCATTGCAGTAATAGAGGGCCTGGTCTGTACAAGTTTTGAGCTCTGTTGCATTGAACCCATTAATAACATTCAATGCAACCAATACAGTACTTCTGTAATGAAATTTATCCCTTTATCATGAGGTCTGTGTTCATTCTATACAAAGTCATGTTTTTTGTTTCAGAGCTGTTTATAGATACCAAAAAGCAGGCATACAAAGCGCTAGGATTCAGAAGGTATATGTAGAACAAGATACTTCATTATTATTTTCATGAGACCTCTAAGCTACAGAAAGAAATGACTTATAGAAGAGTTTGTATATTTGAGCAGCATTACAACAAAACCAACAAAGTGGCATGTGCACCCAGCTAAGACTGAGCACATGCCCAGGCTGATCAGAATCTTCACTGTGCCCTTAAAGCATAGCTAAGGGTCTTTAGCTACCTGCATGCCAACAGGGAAGACTCTGATTAGGCATAGGATTGATTTGAGTCTTCACTGGGCAAATTTGCCACTTTGTTTGTTTTGTCATGTCGGGGCTCATTTGTACATGCTACATGTAAATGTTACCGTTGTTAAATAATGATGCCCTTTTGAAACTAACCCAGCAGGCACATGACGTCGGAATGACGTCGCACCGACGTCGATGCGACGTCATCACGTCACATCGACGTCAGGGCGACGTCATTTTGACGTTATGTGCCTGCTGGGAAGTCTTTACTACTTCTTGCATGATGTTTTCTAGCTAAGACATCGTGACATCACCAGTGTCACATGGCGGAAGGAGTCATCTTCTCTTTACATGGGTTAATCATGCATATTTGCTACTTTAAATTGCATCTGACTGGTTGTAAGTTTGTAGCATCTGCTGTTTAAAAACACTTCCTTACTTGTGATGTTGTTACAGATAGGCTAGGCCCCCACCCATTGAGGTCTGCAAAATAGATTGGCTGCCTGAAGCCAACGCAGCTGAGCTGCAAGTAGCTGTAGAAGGACCTGGGGCCGTATTCATAAAGCCACTTAAGTGGTTGCTATGCTGTTGCTAAGGCTAAATTTCTTTGAAGGAGATTCCCTACAACTATGAAATTTGCTCTGGAGGAACAGTCTTACAAGACTGTTCCTCCAGAGCAAATTTCATAGTTGTAGGGAATCTCCTTCATAGAAATTCAGCCCTAGCAACAGCATAGCAACCACTTAAGTCGTTTTATAAATACTGTCCCTGAGTGTGATTTATCTTAGTTTGGGTAAAAATCTGACTTTGGAAGCAATATCTTGACATGACTGAGATATTCAAGATATGACTGAAATATTATTTACTGGGATAATAAACCACATCTCTACCACTGGCTCAATACAAGTAGGTTGCCTTTCCATTTTTTACAGGTTTAGTTTATGATATTATTTTGCATGTGTAAATGGAGGCTGCTAATGTTGCATTAGTTAGTTTTAGCTCTGGATCAAAATTTCAACTGTTAATATACTCTTAAAACTGATGGCATCATGGTTATAGTCTAAATGCCAAACAAAAAACAATCCTGTATAAATACATGTAGACTTGTCTGTTGAAGTTTATAAACAGAAGTTTCCATCACAGAAATACAATGGCTACAGTTTATATATATGTTCTTTTTCTTTGCTTTCAGGTTAAATATTTTCAATGTATTACCATCCATCTTGTCAAAGAAAGCTAGGGAATTTAATGACAGGGTAGGTGAAAGCATTTCAGAGCTACCTTCAAGAATGGGTAACAGGCAAAATTTGGAGAGAATTTCCTTATTTTTTCTTAAAAACATATGTTGTGACACTTCATTAGAATCGTTTCAGCAAGATGGTTAGAATGAGGGGTCACAACATGTTTTCGATCTTAGATTTGCCCTGAAAACCCCCCTTACTGGACCTCTGTGAAACATGTCTACTATGCTTGAGAATACCATATTTATTCCATTACAAGATAAGTGTGAGGGGTGTGAGATGTGTGCAAACCTACAAACCTTGGATCTGAGATCCAAACTGTTTGTTGCTTAGACATCATTTCTACTAGAGTTAGGTACACCAATTTTGTCAAAATATTCTTGATTTTTGATGCAGACAACAATTTCAGCAGACAACAAAAATACCCATAATGCAATGGGTTATTACAACACTGCTTTGGATATAATGCTATCACATCATGGCTTCCAAAGAAACATAAGGCAAATGAGCATTTAATATCCTCATATTGTTATTGCAGATAAAGAACCTTGGATCAGACTCTGCTGATTTTGACCTACTTTTAACACTCATTTGAAAATAGCCGAATTAAGGTTTACCCACTGTGTAAAGCTCCATTTCTCAGAGAGTAACAGATCTGTTGTGATGAGACTACACCCAAAGATACATCATAACATTGTCTCTGCAGCAGCTGTGTTGTTTTCTGACCTTGACCTAATTTTATGCCAAAGCAAATTTACATTTACCCACTACGTTTAGCTCCGTTTCTCAGAGACTAAAGATCTTTGTGATGAAATACACGCAAACTTACATCATGGCATTATCTCTGTAGTACCCTTGTTGTTTGACCTTGACCTACTTTCAGGCTGTATTGAATATACATGTAGTCAAATTTATGGCTACTCACTATATTTAGCTTCAGAGACTAAAAGACTTTTGTGAGGAAATTTCATGTAAGCATATATCATAACACCATCTCTGTATTGCAGGTGTCATTTTCTGATCATGACTTACTTTTCCTTCTGTTGAACATAGCCAGTAGTGTAGTCCAGATAAAAATACTTTGAAGTTGCGACATGGTCTGCAGAATTCTTGTCTTAAAGTGGAGTCACAGGTTTAGGTTGTGCACAGCTATAAAATGGGGGAATACTTTGACACGATATTAAAAATATTTCAGCTTTCAATTGATGACAAGCTAGTAATCAACAGACATTACACTACATTACATGGTAAAACAGTCTTTATTTGTATTTGTCTTGTATGTAGGTGAAGAAAGAGAACATTCCTGGGGATATGAAAGGTGATGGGTTCCAGAATGGAGGAACTTTAGTTGTTGCACAGGGTAAGTTAAATTATTACTAATATTCACTAGCCTGCTGACTTACAAAATAAAAACTCTTAACATATTAAACAAGACCTGTTCGCGTACAGGGTAGCTTGCCTGATAGTGCCTTGCCCATCACACAATAAAAAGTTTGTTGCAAAACTTAAAAGTTTGAGGCCCACGCCAACGTCGATGCCGACATCAGGGTGACAACAATTGTTCTCTGTAATTTCATACAGGTGAGCTAAAAATCAATCATTACTGTGCAACCTCTCAACACAGGTACCTTTGGGAAAGCATGAGGCTGTCGTATGGAGTGACTGCTAATGTGAGGTCAAATATTTAGTAAACTGCACATTATTTGTAGACCATATACTGGCTATATGGCATATACTAGAAAGGCGACTGTTGGAAAGTGATTGATTGATTGATTGATTGATTGATTTGATGCTTAACGTCCACGGTAAACAACTATGGTCATGTCGGGACGGTCAGTTAACCTAACCACACTATTCCTGGGCAGGCTTAGACCTCCTAAGCGGTTAACCAGTACTAAGTGCACATACTTTCGCCAGTAACTGACAACTACCCTTCTTGAATCAGCGGAAGGAGAAACGAAAGTATGTGGCCAGACCGGGTTTCGAACCCAGGACCTCTGACTTATGAGTCAGGTGCCCTACCGATTGCGCTACGCGGCCTGGCCTGTTGGAAAGTGACTGTTCATGGAAAGTCACGACTGTTTAGTGGCAACTGCTTTGTCAAAACTTCTACAAGCTACAACAGACTAGCTACTTGGCAAATTAAGGGACAAAACATAGTATGCGTCTAGGAACTTGCACAGAAAAATTACTCATCTTCTAGGTTTATCTTCATTTATTCCGGCATCAAGGTAGAACAAGGCAAGTTTGTAGTTGTCAAATAAAGCAATTTATTGTGGAAAACTTTGATATGAGCTTTTTAATGTTGGTTAGTGTTAGAAATGAGTTTCTTGAGAGACAAAATTTTTGAAATACTAGAAGTCCAGATAAGATGGGATTTTGATGATAGTTCTCGAATAATTTCTTCTTAAAATAATTGAGCCGCGACACGACAAAACCAACAATGTGGTTGTGCGCCCAGCGCAGACTCAGATCAGCCTGGGTGTCTGCCCAGTCTGATCAGAGTCTTCGCTGTCCTCATGAAGGTAGCTTAGACCATTAGCTATACTTTAAGCGCTTAGCGAAGACTCTGATCAGACTGGGCGACTGCCCAGGCTGATCTGAGTCTGCGCTGGGCGCACAGCCACATTGTTGGTTTTGTCCTGTTGCGGCTCATATATGCTGTTGCCTCCTCAGTAGAACTGCCTCACTATATAGGGGACATAGAGGATCTTACACGAGTGGTCATTTCATATGAAATTTAAGTAAGACCCTTAAAATGGGATTTTTCGCCTTGAAATTCAACAGTATTTCAATAGGAAAATGCATTGTTGACACAGACGTTGTCAATGATATTACCTGTATGCACCAAAGTGTTATTACGTGTGTGGTCATATGATTTTTATGACACAACATTATCCTGAATAACAGCAACATCATATGATAAAACAGCATATTTAATATGGAAATTGAAAAGACAGTATCGTAGAATCATCTCAAAACCCCATGTCAGCAAGGTGGGTCTAATTAGGCATCACAACATGTATTTTGAGACCCAGCAGAAGTTGTCTCTAAATTTTCCATAAAACCTTACTTGATCACCTTGTCTCTATTTTTTCCATAAAACCTTACTTTATCACCTTGTCTCTAAATTTTCCATAAAACCTTTCTTTATCACCTTGTCTCTAATTTTTCCATAAAACCTTACTTTATCACTTGTCTCTAATTTTCCATAAAACCTTACTTTATCTACTTGTCTCTAATTTTTCCATAAAACCTTTATCACCTTATCTGGAGCTCTGAAGGCCTACTTTTTATGGTCATGCCTAAATAATAATTTCAGGTGGCAAACTTCTGTTAGCATTCAAACAAGAAAGCCCGGCAGACCATGTTGACAATGAAGAAGTATTAAAAGCCCTGGGTCTGTCCGATAGCAAGGGGACAGAGGGAGAGAAAACTGAAGGGGCGAGTCCAGGGCAGAGAGAAGGGGCTGCTGGAGGACAAGCTGAAGGGGCCACTGGAGGGCAAGCAGAAGGCACCACTGGCAAAGTTGTATGTGAGGAAGATGTTTGTAAGAAGGAATAAACTGGTCAAAGACAAAGTATGAATGCTTAGCATGACCTGTACTAGTCAAGAGTTACTAGTTTTAAAATTGCCTTAAAAAACTTTATATTACCATGTTGCAACTTGAACTTGGGAGGAGCTTATACTTCATAAAAAAAACATTTTTCATGGTCTCTCTGAGACAGAGCTATTGAGATGCTATGGTATTGGTTTAAACAATATTTATGTCCCCCCACCAAAGGTGAGGGGGGACATATTGTTTTCAGTGCAGTTCCCGGTGCGTTGGCATCAGCGTCGGCGTCCCACTCTTGTATGCGCGATATCTCTTGAACCAATTGATGGAATTTCACCAAACTTGCATGGATATATCATTGGGACAAGGTCAAGAGCTGATTAGATTTTGGTGACCTTGACCTCATTTTCAAGGTCACAGGAGCACTTAAATGGCGTGAAAATTTCTTGTATGCACAATATCTCCTGAACCAATTTATGGAATTTCACCAAACTTGCATGGATATATCATTGGGACAAGGTCAAGAGCTGATTAGATTTTGGTGACCTTGACCTCATTTTCAAGGTCACAGGAGCACTTAAATGGCGTGAAAATTTCTGGTATGCACAATATCTCCTGAACCAATGGATGGAATTTCACCCAACTTGCATGGATATATCATTGGGACAAGCTTAAGAGCTGATTAGATTTTGGTGACCTTGATCTCATTTTCAAGGTCACAGGAGGACTTAAATGGCGTGAAAATTTCTGGTATGCACAATATCTCCTGAACCAATGGATGGAATTTCACCAAACTTGCATTGATATATCATTGGGACAGGTTTAAGAGCTGATTAGATTTTGGTGACCTTGACCTCATTTTCAAGGCCACTGAAGGACTTAGATGACAATTTCATGTACCCACGATATCTCTTGAACCAATTGATGGAATTTCACCAAACTTGCGTGGATACATCATTGGGACAGGTTTAAGAGCTGAGAAGATTTTGGTGACCTTGACCTCATTTTCAAGGTCACTGAAGTACTTGGATGATAGTTCTTGTAACCACTATATCTCCTGAACCAATTGATGGAATTTCACCAAACTTGCATGGATACATCATTGGGACAAGCTTAAGAGCTGATTAGGTTTTGGTGACCTTGACCTCATTTTTAAGGTCACTGGAGGACTTAGATGACAGTTTCTTGTACCCATGATATCTCTTGAACCAATGGATAAAATTTCACCAAACTTGGGACAGGTTTAAGAGCCTATTAGATTTTGGTGACCTTGACCTCATTTGCAAGGTCACTGGAGAGCTTAGATGACAATTTCTTGTACCCACTATATCTCTTGAACCAATGGATGGAATTTCACCGAACTTGCATGGATACATCATTGGGACAAGTTTAAGAGCTGATTAAATTTTGGTGAGTTGACCTCATTTTCAAGGTCACTGGCAAACTTAGATGACAATTTCTTGTACTCACTATATCTCCTGAACCAGTGGATGGAATTTAACCAAACTTGTATGGATACATCATTGGGTCAACTTTAAGAGCTGATTAGATTTTGGTGACCTTGACATCATTTGCAAGGACATAGTCATCTATGTAGGATATCTATAGAACTAGTTGATGGATTCTCCAAACTTGTTTAGTATTTTAATTGCACAGGTTTTTTATTCATAAGGGGGGATTGGAAATGGGCTGGTGGGGGGACATCAGTTTTTCTCTGAAAAACATTTCTAGTTTATCAATCAATTCACATTGTATAATTTACGATTTAAAGTATCAGGATCAGTCTGTAAGCTAAAAGCTTATAGTGGTTGTCTCCTGACCCTGCTATGGTATAATGCTTTCATGGTTAAGTATGAAAAATTACTACACAGTCGGGTTTATTGTTAAATCTCTCTGGTGAGTTGGAGCAAAATGAACAACAACAACAAAAAAAAAAGAAAAGAAAAAAGAGTAAAGACAATTGAAAATATGTTCTTGTCATAAATTACAAGTGTTTCAGTGTTATGAATGTTTTACAGCAGAACTACCTCAAAGGTTACAGAAAAACATGGAGAAAAAAAAAAGACAGACTTTTTTGATGTTTAGTGTTGAGTATGTAAGATGTATTGTGAAAAGGCCAGTCAGTCAGTAGGTCAGTTCTTTTTTCGTTTTGTTTTTTGGCTTTTGGTTAAAACAGCTTGCCATAATGTAGTGATGTCTATGCCAAGGTACTAACTCTGTGTAGGAAGCAGTCTTTTCAGTATCTTATATATGCTTTTCATTATAGTAGAGATTTGTACCAGTTTGTATGGCTAAGTTTTATTTCTTGATGTACTTGTTAACTACTTAATGTCATATAATTTTTGCTTGTATCAAAACCTTGTTAACACTGTATTGTTGATAAAAGTTCTTTTTTGGATAAAATTCAGTTTTAGATATTCAAATTCATGTTAATATCTGGGCCTGTTGTTCAAAGCATTGTTTGGCTAATGAAGCCGTTACTTGAGGAAGCGTTAAGTCTTACGTTACACACAAAACCATTTGCGGTAATATTTTTTGCTGAAAAATTGTGAGGAACTTTTGCATTGCTTCAGCCAAAAATGGCATGTTTTTATATATGTATAATATATTTGAAAATTTACCATCTCGTTAACTAATGACGTTAGTTTTAAACAATTGGACGCTTATTGTCAATATCAGTCTTCAAAGCGCACATTGTCCTTGTGGAGTATGGGTGATGCCATCGCTCTGTTACCTTGGCAACCGGGTTAAGGATTGGAATTTGAGGTATATGGAAGTATAACTATGTACAGTCAACTCCCAATATCTCGAACACTGATATCTAAGTAGCTAAGTAGCTTCTTATATCAAAGAATGTATTTCCTATAGTTATTTACATTTCAACTCCTGTTATTGCAAACTACTGATATCTCAAAGTAAATTTTCTGGTACCAGAAAATTTACTTTGAGATATCAGTAGTTTGGACTGAAGTTCAACTTTGAGATATCGAGAGTTGACTGTATGTATAAACAAGGGCTGTTACCAAACAAAAGTCTTAGTTCTTAAAAAAAATGGTCATCGTGGCTAAACAAATTTATTTCTGACAGGGATGGGCTTTGCGATTAATATGGTGTGCCCAAAATACAGTAGGCCTCTAGCCCCCATTGCCCCTACTGCCCCTAGGATATCTTTACCTTTTCAGCTAATGATGCATAGACCAACTAGACCCTGAAAACATCTGATTGCATAAAGCCTTTCATTACCACCCTCCTATAGTCCTGATATGACTGAAATACTGTTGAAAAGGACAAAAAATTGCAAACCATCCATCTGTCATCCATGGATCTGGATCCAATCATTTCAGATTGTTGATGTGAATTTGCGCAACTGCCCAGATACTGCAGATGTGTTTTAAGCTGATCCGAGTCCTTTTATATTAACCTTACATGAAGCACCAGTTCAAGTGCTCTACCTAAACATGGACTTAGGTTGTATTTACCATGCAGTGGTTCAGTATCTTTATTTTGGATGTTGAAGATGAACAAAATAATATGCTTTTATACGATGTATTAGATTATCAAATGTAACTTGTAGTTTTAATGATATATAGATTGTAAACAATAGTACTGGGGGGTTACAAGCAAATATGTGTTCTTGTCACACATAAGAACAGTGGAGATTACACTAACCTGTGCTTCTGTGCCTCCATGCAGTCTGATTTTGGGCATTGGATCTTTACTCTGTGTTCCAATTTAGACTTTATGAGTGCACAGTCTATTAAACCTTATAGCACCAAAAAAACACACACAAAAACTGACAACAAAATTTACCATCAGCAAAATTTAAAAAAAATTGTCCTAACTATTTTATATATTTCATATTGAGAATTCAAAGACTAGAGGGCACACAATGTAGATCCAGATGAGGCAGCTCACAATGAGCTGCCTCATCTAGATCTGCCATTTGCAAATTCAACAACTTACATTTTCAGCACCTTGAGTGGTTAATATGGATTGTCATTGTGTGTATGGGTGACAAAACATGTATCTGCTTAATGCTGCCTATATGTTTCCTTGTTAAAGTACAATGTGATTCATTTCTTGTTATGATAATGTAAATGTTAGTAAGTTTAGTTATATGATTTATTTTCCATTTCACATCTGGTAAACATGCAGTTCTGTTCCCAACTGGAAATTTAGAATTCAAGATTCAGCAAATAGGCTAAAATATAGCAATACTATTCATTCAGCTTGTATGTATTTTAAAAAGATATTTATGCACAATACTTGCTTTCCTGAAAATGGCTACACAGAAATTGCGGTTTGACCACTGTCTGGAGTACAAGCCCAGCAGGCGCATGACGTTGTAATGACATTGTACTGATGTCAATGTGACGTCTTCACGTCACATCGATGTTGGTACAATGTCATTACGACGTCATGTGCCAACTAGGAGTTTTATCTTGTACAAAACTGAAATTTTGTACTACTGTGCTTTACATGTATTTACATATCAGTGAAATAAGATTGTGAAATTCTGGCTGAATATTACCAGAAGCTTAAATTTTCAATTTCCAGTGGAAAAGGAACTACAGGTTTTCAAGACTCCCATTTGTTATTGGTAATGTAAATGTCAATCTACTACATAATGGTTGTATGAAACATTTCCTAGTAACCTTATACAGGGTAGGAAATGTTGATGAGTCTTTTAGACTTGCCATTAGAAAGTGTTTTGACATTTATCAGTTCAAAAACCACAATTATTCATAGCTGCAGATAATTTAAGCAGAGTTCCAGATAAGGTGGGATTTGAAGATAATTTTGAGATAATTTTTCTTATTTCTCAATGAAAATGTACATTGTGACCCCTCATTAGAACCGTCTTGGTAAGAGGATTCTAATGAGGGGTCACAACATATAGTTTTATGGAAAAATCTGGAAAATTATCCTTAAATTATCCCTGTTACCCCTTATTATCTGGTAATTTGGTAATTTATCATGCCTGTTTCAAGATAATTTCTGTAACTTCTCCATTTCTCCATAAAATCATACTTTATGACCCCTAATTAGGACTTCCTTGATGAGGGGCGACAACATACATTTTTTAGGAAAATGGATACTCTTTCAGAGAATGCATTCTACCATTTTCAGCTTTGCCTCCCTTTCCAATGGGGTCAACTCTTAAAGGAAAGAATTTGCTCCTTTTGGAGCAAATTCATTCCTTTAAGAGAAGACCCCAATTCGGAGAGGCTACACCATCAGAGAAGCAAACAGGAAGTCACAAAAAATGGTCCCCTTGTAAAAATGTAGAGAAAATATGGCAGTATACTATGCACCGTAATTGGTCTACATAAAATCAAGTCCCATAAGAACATACATTGTGATTTCTCATCATTACTGTTTCCATGAGGTTCTTTTTTTAAGGGGATCACAACATATGCATTAATGGAGATGAGGGGTCACCGCATACACTTGAATGGAGAAATAAGAAAAATTATACATCACGTCCTTTTTTTTTATAACAAAACATACATTATATTGTTAAAGTGCTATTATATTAAAATACAAATTACATACTGAAAGGACTTGAATTTATTGACATTTCCACTGCCACTTGGCCCAGGTTTTTTTCCGCCCGACAGTGAAAGAATATTCAAAAATCATGTACAGTGACTGAAATGATATATTGGAATTTTCTCGGTGCAATCTGTATTCCTCCAATTACCCCGTGAGGGTATTGCCTTTCACAAATCTTATAAAAGGCATTTTTGAGAGAAAATAGAGTAATTAACAAGCAGGGTAAGGCCTATTGTTAATTACTCTAAGACCCTTTTTCTGCCCATCAGCAAAATCAAAATGTTATATTTTCAGCTGATGATTAGCCTATAATGTCCAATATACTAAACAGAGAAATTGTCTATTTTAATTAATTTTGATACTTTGAATTCAATATATTCCTAACTCAGGAACCAAAGGATGGATTTTATCAAACCTATATGGGTTCATTGTTGGGAAGATCTTTGAAAATGGTGGATGATGGACAAATGGGTGACAGACCATGGCTCTCCTAAAAATACTCTGAAAGGAAAGTGAGCAAATTGTTGCATATATCCCAAATGTAGAGGGAGAAGAATATTTCTGAGCATGGAGTATCTTTCCTAACAGTATAGCCTTTCCCTTGAGAAGAATAAATATATTTTTTCTGAAGACTGTTGTAGCCATTTTCAAGTCCTTTCCATGGTTAGTTCCAACAGTATTTTATTTCAACTTATTTACATGTGTAGCATTTAGAAATGGCAAAATGGACAAGCTATAAAAGCACAAGGCCCCTGAGGTCATAAAAAAATTTTTGTGCTCAACTCAGCTGAGCAGGAAATTTTCTCTGCTGATAAATATGAAAAAGCCAACTAATTTTCATACTCAGCTAAATCACACTGGTCTGGCATTCAGCACACAGGTAACGAAGACAACGTACATGAAGCTTGCTTGTTCCGCTCTTCAGGATAAGTTTGTTTCATGGACCCCTCCCCCCCCCCTCCTCTGACTCTTGAAATAGGAATCAAAAGTTTTACTGAATTGATATGCATAGTCAAGAAATGCTTGAAAACAATTTTTGGGCTACAACGACTAGGCAACGAATTGTTGTAGAAACTTATTCAAGCACTGTATTTATACTACACAGAATTTCGAAAATCTGGTCTGACAAAGAGGTATAACAAACTGCCGGGCCCGTAAGAATGATAGTTTCAAATTAATCTAAGAAGTATGCGAAAACAATCGAGTTTTATAGTATGTTGCCTATGTTGAATGTCAGACCAGAGTGTAAATTGAGCAAGGAAACAACAGTACTTATCAGTAATGTGCTATTTATTAGCAGATAAAATTTCATGTTCAGCTGAGCTGAGCATGAAAAAAGTTTTATAACCTCAGTGCCAGGCTAACTGGTTGAACAACATCAGAATAAACAAGGCCATGCATTGTCAAGTACCATTTTGAGTACATATAACGATTTACCTGAAGCAAGGCTACTTTTGTAAAGCAAAAGAACTCCGGTTTAACATCCCACCAACAACTAGGTCATATGGAGACAGGACCTTGGTTTAAAGTCTCATCTGAAAGACTGGATGGGGGAGATCTTAGGACCCCTGGATTGGTAGTCCAGTGTGTAATCTAATAAACTACTGTCGCTCCTACTTTTGTAAAAGTGACCTAAATAATATTCAAGGTCTACATACCTTAATGGGGCTAATACACTTATTGGAGTGAAGATAGTAGTAAAACTGTAATGTGAAATTTAATATGAAAACGTTTATTGTGAGAAAATGGTTCTGTAACATTACTGTCATATATACATTGCTCTAGAGGAAGCAAAATGTTGTAATTAGCTAAGACTTTTTAGGTGAGTGGATTCCTTTCTAGTGGAATTTTGTCTCCCTTCTCAATGGGGTCAAGAGCCCTAGATAACAGGGGGTATTTGGTGATATTTGGGGATAATTTTTCTTATTTCTCATTGAAACCATATGTTGTGACCCCTCATCTGAACCGTCTCATCGAGACGGTTCAGATGAGGGGTCACAACATATGGTTTTATGCAGAAATAACAAAAATTATCCTTAATTATCACCAAATACTCCCTCTTATCTAGGGCCCTGCTCTTCAAGGAAAGAATTTGCCCCCATAGGGGCAAATTGTTTCCTTTAAAAATATTCCCCATATAAGAACTTCACTGTCCAGGGAAGCTGGAGTGGCTGTGGTGTAGTGGATAACACTCCAGACTACCTATCCAGGGGTCGCAAGATCGATCCCCAGCTTCTCCGGTCTTTCGGATGAGACTTTAAACCGAGGTCCCGTTGCGATATGACCTCGTTGGTGGTGGGACGTTAAACCCCGAGTTCACTCACTCCAGGGAATCAAACAGGAAGTCACAAAGTTGTTTCCCTTTGTTAAAATGGATAAAACATGGCAGTAAATCTATAAACCTTAGATCAGCATAAAAACTGGTGCTGTGATCCCTTATCTGAACTCCCTTGTCCCAGTTCAGATGAGGAGTCGAACCTTTAATTGTTCTTAACCTATAAAACTGTTTTTCCATCTCAAGAATGACCCCAACTACCTTAAGCAGTTTCATGAAATTCAGTTATGTTTCTTTCCCTTCTAAAACAATCTCAAAGATGGATATAGATTTTTGAGATTGTTTTGGAAGGGAAAAAACTGTCATTAAACATAAGAAAATACAGCATTTGAAGAAAATTGTCAGATAATTTTTCTTATTTCTTAAAAGCAGAATATCAGGAGTGATATAGATATTTTGGGGCATTCTAGAGAGGAGAACATCCCGTTTTAAAGCCCTCTGATCTAGAGCACAGCATACATATTTCAGCATGAAAACCCAACAAAAACATAACATTGGTACACACTTCATATGTATAAAACATACATACTTCATAAGTATAAAAATAAAAACAATTTTATCTAAATACATATTCCTTGAAGAATGAACTTTCATAAAAAAGATGATGTGGAGCACTTCAGATATTCCTGACATTCTGATAAAATGAGCAAGCAAAAAAATATATGAGCCGCGACACGACAAAACCAACAATGTGGTTGTGCGACCAGCGCAGACTCAGATCAGCCTGGGTATTTGCCCGGTCTGATCAGACTCTTTGCTAAGCGCTTAAAGGGTAGCCAAGGGACTACGCTACCTTCATGCGGACAGCGAAGACTCTGATCAGACTGGGCGGATGCCCAGGCTGATCTAAGTCTGCGCTGGATGCTCGACCACATTGTTGGTTTTGTCGTGTTGCGGCTCATATATTACTGTGAAGCAAAAGTCTATTTTTGAAGTGACTGAATGATCGCAATGATCCAAAAGAACCAAAAATTACATAATCTGCATTATGATGAAGTACAGGTGACATTTGAGCCACGACATGGGAAAACCAACAAAGTGGCATGTTCCCCCAGCGAAGACTCAGGTCAGCCTGGGCATCAGCCCAATCTGATCAGTCTGAGCTGTCTGCACAGAGCTAGCTCCCTTTAAGTGCAAAGCGTAGACTCTGATCTGACTGAGCGGATTCCCAGGCTGATCAGAGTCTTCGCTGGCTGCACATGCCAATTCTTGTTTTTCTCGTGTTGTGGCTCAATTTTATTCCCATCACATGGCACTCAACACCAGCTGCAGTAGAGCTAATACAGCAGATCTCAGAGTTATACTGGGACAGTACAAAAATACTTGATTAATTTCATTATAGTCTTTTCTGGCCTGACATAGCATTTAAATTTTATTTCAAACAGAGCACAAATATTCTATTATACCATAATAACATTCAACATCAACATCTACAGCTTTCATTTGTGTGGCATATCGTTAACAACAATATTTGTCTTTTCCACATGGCCTTCCAGCTTCATTAACTCCTTATTTAGCACAAACACAACTTGTTCAAAAAATCAGTTATTGCCATTCAGACATACATGTGAGATGTCCCTGTCTGGGAGGTTGACTCCTCAAATATTCCTTTATCTACACATCTTCCTATCTGGACTTTCAGATCTTTAGAAGTTCCTTCTCCATTATGCAAGTAGTAAGCCAAAATTTAACTACTAATTGATTTGTATGTATCAAAAGCATATTTGTGAACAATAATCGAGTTCGTAGTTCTGCAGTGCGCATGCGCAAAGGTCAGTTATTCATTTCCGGGTCATAGGTCAAGTGTGCCAAAGCCATATACGCAAAGCGTAACTAACCAACATATCGACTAATATTTCAATTTTCCAATATTCCCTGTTTTTATAGACCTTGCTAAAATAATGTGACTATCCTTTTTCTCTGAATTGTATACAAATTTTCATCATATTGATTTTTAATCACAAAAAAGGTGTTTTATATCGCCTGCCCAGGTAAGTGTAATGATAACCTATCTGATTTTTCCACACTTGACCTCTGACCTTTCGCTCCAGTCCAGCCGAAAACTTGGAACATTGAACTTGCTTATATTTGCTTTCACAAAACTCAAGAAAGTGGCCAAACCAAAATTTTGGTTTGGCCACTTTCAGTAGTTTTAGGAGAACTCTCTCTGTTTATCCTTTTTCATGCTAAAATTTTGTACCAACCCTTAATGCGCCAAAAAGCAGATGACAAAATTTACGCCTGCAGAATTTCAAAAAATGTTTCGTCCAAGTGATATCATATTGAGAATTCGAACACTAGAGGGCAAACAGTGTAGATTCAGATGAGGTGGCTCATTATCAGCCACCTCATCTGGATCTACACTGTTTGCCAATTCAACAATTTTAATTTTTGGCGCTTTAAGGGTTAATATGCTTTAGCTTTATATTTCTAAGTGGAACAGCATCATCATATTTAGGCAATCTATTTGCAGAGGCTTGAAATACAACGTGTCAATCCACTACTGCAACATGTCGTTGTTGAAGCAGGTTCAGAAACGTTCCGTTATCTCAAAATATTAAAAAGACAGACAATCAAAGTCGTTTCTTCACAGACGTCGGCTCAGTTGATCGTAGTCACAAAATTTATCTTAACGGTACCTGTCAGCTACATTATCAACGAATTCCGCGGCGGTCACATTGTTAGCGCGAGGTTGACAGAGTACAGCGCAACTCTGACGTCACAAATCTAGTTACCGCGACTTTAGCTGGGCGGTTTTAATACCGTTATAATTAGATCAAAAGAAATCAGTTTTTCGGCGGAATATTTTATCTGACAGTTGACCGTAACAGATTACCATCGCCTTTAGAAGGACGTTGGTTGCAGTAGATACTTGACTTGTAGTATACTCTTTGGCAAAAGTTTAGCATATATTTTTAAGTTGAAGTTATAAACTAGGATTATTATAGATTATAATAACTAAGTTCTAACTTTCAGTATGAAGATACATGTACATGTACATGCAATCTGCTATCAACATTGATACTTAAGCACAGTCCTGCTCACTTTGGGCAGTTATTCCTAGTATACAGTTGAACTTTATTGGCTCGAACAGGCTTGGGACCATGGAAATTAGTTCCAGCCAAGGGTAATTCTAGCCATCCAGTGTTAGGTTCCGTATAAAGTGACCTCTCTGGGGACCAAACAAAAGAGTTCTAGCCAGGCAGGGTGAACGAGCCATCAGGGTTAGAGCCATTGAAGTTCTACAGTATAAAACAAATTTGCTAATGTCACTATAATTTAATAACCATTGATGTTCATGATAGAATACAATAACTACCACAGAAAGTTAGAATTCAGTTGTTTATTCTTTAATAATCTTGTTATTTACTTTTACATTATGCTAAATTTTTGGCGATGAGTATATATACTTTCCAAGTGGGAATGAAATTTTGCATTCACCAGCCATGATTGTGCTGGCCAACAGGCACCGAATGAGAACAATGTGACACTAGGAAACACAAAGTTTCAGCTATCAGATGCTACGATTCCTGGGAAGAAATACATAGTTTTTCGTAAAGATGAGTCAAATCGGGAAGCCTGCATTAATTCTTGTGTACCCTGTTGTGTACGTCCTTTAGCAACAAGCTGATTCACCTGTAAGAATACAAAAGCATATAAATCACAAGTTTCCTTAGATTACAGAGTTTCCTGTGTCTACACATTCTCACAAAACAGGGGCAGTATTTATAAACAACTTATAATAAGTGGTTGCTATGCTGTTGCTAAGGCTGAATTTCAATGATGGAGATTCCCTACAACTATGAAATTTGTTTGGAGGAACAATCTTTTTCATACTGTTCCTCCAGAGCAAATTCCATAGTTGTAGGGAATCTCCTTCATAGAAATTCAACCCTAGCAACAGCATAGCAACCACTTAAGTGGTTTTATAAATATGGCCCCAGGGCTATATCTTGCATTCATCAGCAAACTTACACCTGCTAACAGGGGTATGATTACATAATGTGATATCATGTCACTATAGAACTAGGCTTGCAAGAATGATATCAGGCAGTGCCTTTAGAATCAATCTGTGATGATGATTGGTTATATACAGACGTAGGCCATGATAACAATGTTCCATTGGTCAAATGACGTCACTGAATCATGTCATAACCCATAGCACAACGCAAGCAATTTCGGACAAAACTACATTTGTTTTTCACTTCTCTGATGCTCTTTATGCCTTAGAATCTCCTAATGATGCATCATAAATAGAAAACCATGTGAGTGTTTTTTATATCAAGATTATCTGGCTCGACCAGAAACATGTTCAACTGGCTCGGCAAGCCTCGCCATTCCTTTGCTGTTTCTGGTCTCCCCTAATAAACATGATACCAAGGTATTCTCTCTATATATATATTGCATTCGTCAGCAAGACAAGCAACTGTTATGTCAAACACAAACTTCATCAATACATGCACTTGAAAATTATTGCTTATGGTATTTTGGCAGTGTCAGATTGATTTACTTCACTTACAGCTCTAAATAACGCCCCTCTTTCGCAAAATGCAACACCCCCGGGATGCTTCATAGGATTAATACGGTATCTACTGTCTAAAAAAATGTTCACCTCTACCAATAACCACAAAATCAATAGCAAAGGCCCAACTGGGCAATGTTTTCATCCGTAAAACTGAAATCTCTAATACTCACAAGAACCAGAAGATTGAATATATCTTTCTCACAAGCATATCTTTGGAACACCCATACTACTGCTTGAATAAACCAGGAACCAAACACTGTGTTTCTAAAGGAAACAAATCCTGAAAAAGAAAGCAGGGTACATGTTGACAAAAGAAATAGAGGATCTTACATGAGTGCTCATATATTATTGAATTTATTAAACGAGTTGGGGAAAAAAATAAGATGCAAGGCTTTGCCGAGCATCTTATCGGTTTTCCCCAACAAGTTTAATAAATTAAATAATACAGGAGCACGAATGCAAGATTCTATTATCATATGACACTAAAATCGCATTTTATTAGCCAAATTTGCACTAAAATGTTTTGCCATTAGAAAACGCAACGTTTTATGGAAGCCAACGCATAGCGTTAGGACGTAATTTGCATATTTAATCCACTAGTTGATTATCGAATTTAATGCATGGCTTTATTACACTCTCAGATGTGACGTCATATGATAAAGAATGTTCAAACATAGCAAGTCTGAAGGAGATAAAATCTCATTTAGTCTGGCCTTTCTGTGAGACAACTGCCATAATATTTTCAAATCACACTTATTTTTCAATATGCTATTCCTTAAAATATATCAAGTGGATGGCTGGATGAACAGCGGTTTTACGGCCCTTTCAATAGTATTTCATATCAAGCCCATGGAAGGGTACTACTGAAATGCTGTGTTCAATGAAACCCTGTGTATTACTGGAAGGAATTTTGCCTCAACCAGAATTAGAACCATGGCTGCTACTTAGCAGCACCCAGCGCTTAACCCATTCTCCTACCGTGGCTCCTAAAATGTAATAATCTTCTGAAAAAATAAATTCTATCAACTCTTAAAGAAGAAAATTTGCTCCCATAAGTGGAGCAAATTTTCTCCTTTAAGAGTTGAACCCTACTGAGAAGGGAGACAAAATCTTAAAATGGCAGAGTTGCTTCCCCTGAAAGTGTACCTATTCACCTTAATAATTTGTGCCCATAAATCTTAGATCAAACAAGACCTGTCACAGGGCCAGGATAGCTCACCTGACAGCGCCTTGCCCAACACATAAAAAACTTTAACGTAGAAATTTAACATTTTGCTAACGCCGATGCCAACTTCATTTAGGCGAGCTAAAAATGTAACAAACATTACTCAGAGCTCCAGATAAGAGGAGGAATTGAAGATAATACAGAGATAATTATTTTTATTTCTCAATGAAAACATATGTTGTGACCCCTCATTAGAACCATCTCGGTGAGAGGGTTCTGATGAGGGGTCACAACTTATGTTTATATGCAGTAATAAGGATATTATTTCTAAATTATCCCTGTTACCCCTTCTTATCTGGAGCACTGATTACTGCTAATAAAATAATTACAAGTATCTACTGACCTGGATGAGTTGCCCTGACAACCAGGAAATCTGTGTAACTAGGAATGCTGTTAAGACGCTCAGCATCCATCATGTCATGGCCGCCAGAGTTATCTCCCTCAGTTTGGTCCCCTTGTCCGTTACCGAGCTGTAGCTCCTCTAAACTCTCTTGAATTCCTGCTGTCTGAGTTTCATCATCTTGTTCCCCAAATGTTTCCGCATCTGCTTCATTTCTATTACTTACACCTCCATGATCAACTTTCTCTGAAAACAGCAAATTTAATTCCTCAAGGTTAGCAAATGATGCTAGTGTTGCTGAGACAATGTCATGATAATAAACTTATATGAAGTGAATGTCATTGTCAAAGACATTGTTGACTCCGAACACAGGGATAACGCAATTGCAGACGAAAGTTTAGCTATGTCCAGAACCAGACAATGCTGGGCCCAGTTGTTCAAAACTAACGACGTCGCTAGCTAACATGACTTTAAATCTCAAACATTAATATCATTAATATGCCAATATTTTTGTTGTAAAAATGTGAGAAGCTTTTGCATTGCAAAAGCTTCTCACATATTTTCAACAAAAAATATCAGTGTATTTGGCTTTAAAGTCAAAACACTTTATGACTTGACCTCTTAACAAGCTCGTTAGGCTAATGATGCTTTGAACAACTGGACCCTGGTGTTTTACGAAATTCATCACAAAAGACACATAGACACAATGGGTAATCAATAAGATTTCAACAAGGTTTAAGTCTATTTTTGCATTCAGGTTTACAACTGTAATTTGGGGTATAACTTTACTTTTAATCAACTTTGGTGGAATCTGTATGAAAATTAAATGCACCTGAGCTGTGACATGACAAAACCAATAGAGTGGCATGTGCGCCCAGTGAGGATCTGGATCAGCCACCAGGTGATCAGAGTCTTCGCTGTCTGCACGGAGCTAGCATAGACCCTTACTTACCCTTTGGGCTCACAGCTAAAAACTCGGATCAGACAGGGCAGATGCCGAGGCTGACCTGAGTCTTTGCTGGGGGCACATGCCACTTTGTTTTGTCATGTGGCAGCTCATTTATTCAACTGCCTACAGAATGTTTGCAGTTTAGTCTAACAATTTGCAACTTTTGTTTCCCCTGAGATAAGGTGACTGGATACACCGCCATGTTTTTCTGCCATACTGCAAAAGGAAACAATTTCTGTCACATCCCCTAACCCATTGCATTCTGGGTATTTTTTGTCGTCTGCTGAAATTGTCGTCTGCATCAAAAATCAAGAATATTTTGACAATACTGGTCTAACTGACTCTTGCAGAAATGATGTCTAGGTAGCAAACAGTTTGGATCTCAGATCAGGCCCCACGTTTGTGGGGCCTGATCTGGATCCAAACTGTTTGCCCAGATACGCCTAAAGGGATATCCCAAATGGAATGGGCTAAGAAGAGAGACCACCGAAAATGAGGGCTACTGTTGAACAAAATAATATTTTCGTACAGGGGACCTAAAAAGTACAATAATTGTAAAAATTATAATATTTTCGTACAGGGGACCTAAAAAGTACAATAATAAAAATTATAATATTTTCGTACAGGGGACCTAAAAAGTACAATAATTGTAAAAATTATAATATTTTCGTACAGGGGACCTAAAAAGTACAATAATTGTAAAAATTATAATATTTTCGTACAGGGGACCTAAAAAGTACAATAATTGTACAATAATTGTAAAAATTATAATATTTTCGTACAGGGGACCTAAGAAGAACAATAATTGTAAAAATTATAATATTTTCGTACAGGGGACCTAAAAAGTACAATAATTGTAATAATTATAATATTTTCTTACAGGGGACCTAAAAAGTACAATAATTGTAAAAATTCTGAAAATTGGCCATTTCTAAAATAATTACTGTAACTGTCCTAAAAATGGGGCAGTCTGGTTTTACACCGCAAATATGTGTCAAAGAGATGCCACTGGACTGGCAAACAGTGTAGACCTTGATCAGACTGCTCCCTTAGCAGCAGTCTGATCTGAGTCTGCACTGTTTGCTCAAACCTATAAATTGCAATTATCATGCATCTGCTGCAAAATACACCTGATAACAGGGGTATGATAACATGATGTGATATCATGTCACTGTAGACTGCGCTTGCGCGAATGTTATCAGGTAATGCCTTAAGAAGCGATCTCTGAAGACAATTGGCTACACACTGATGTTGGTCGTGATATCAGCATTCGATTGGTTAATTGACGTCACCGACTTACGTCATAATGCATTAGCAACGTCAGCAAGTTCGAACAAAAATGCATTTGCTAATCACTTGTTTGCCGCTCTTTACGCCGTAAAAACTTCATGATGCATGATAAATAGAAAACAACGTAAGTATCTTTTGATATCAAGTTTATCAGGCTTGACCAAAAACACGTCGGACTGGCTCGGCAAGCCTTGCTATTCCTACGCTGTTTCTGGTCTCGCCTGATAAACTTGATATCAAATGACACTAACATGGTATTCTCTATTTCTCAGAATATTGACAGACAGACATACCTCCATGGCAAGCCTGAAGAAAGATGAGTTTTGGCTTGCCAGCCAAGTTTTGACAGTTTTGAGAATTGAAGATGGCAAAGACTTTTTCATGGGATATTTTTTCTCCATCAACTCCATATATGCCTTTGGTCGTTCCATGACTACATATAATCAACACGAAACATTCTGCATCCTTGTGATCTGAATGACGTGCCTCTGATTTCAGAAGTTCATCTATTTCCTGTGAATATAAAAAGAATGTAATGCGTTAACACCTATAAATGGGTTACTGTATACGTGATAATTTTCGCAGTGTAAGTTTACATATACTTTGCTTGTGACCCGAAGTAGTTTATACTTAGTATACGTTCAAAAAATAACGTTTATTCCTTATATTTATATTATTAAACGATGCTTTTGATCAATAAAAAGATAAACAACAAGAGCTGTCGCCTGACAGCATAGCTCGCCTGAATAGGTGCTTGCCCATCACACAGTCGCTATGGTGGTGTGGACTGCTACGTATAAAACTTCAGGCAAGCATGTCCATAATGACAACACATTTATAAACAAAAGCTATCTCAGAAATGTCTTAAAGTAAAAAAAAAAATCCACATGAAATTTCAAAGTCCATGAGCTTGAGGTCAAAGAACTAAGGGGTAGGGGGGAGGAGGGCAGGGCTAGGATGTATCAAAGCCTTTAACCGTTATCTAACATCAGTCCAAGTATTAGTATCAACTGAGTCCATTATGGCACTGTGAAATTATGTCTTCATTGATATAAAACTAATCAAAATCTTTAAGACAAACCTCAAAGTCCATGACCTTGACATCAAGGTCATCCAGTCGGGTAAGTATATAGTGTTTTGTAAAAACTCAAAAAAGTGTCTAACATCAGTTCAAGTGTAAACTAAATCTCTGCCAAGCATTATGAATCAGTACGCAATTAGAAAACTTTAATAAAGACCAAATTTCCTAAGTCCCTGACCTTGACATCAAGGTCACTGAGCGGGGTTGGGATAGTACTCTGTAAAACTTTGAACTAATATCTAACTACAGTGCAAATATAAAAAGAATTCATCTATGGTTTCAGGAGATATGTGTCATTAAAAAAACTTTAACCAAAACATCCAATCAATAAAAAGACAATTTTCTAAGTCCATGACCTTGACATCAAGGTCACTGAGGGGGGTGGGGGTAGTACCTTGGAAAACTTTAGACCAATATCTAACTACAGTGCAAGTATCAAAGGAATCCATCCATGGGTTAAGGAGATACTGGGCTTTAGAAAACTTTAACCAAAACATCCAGTCCCAAAAAACTCCCAATTTTCTAAGTCCATGACCTTGCCATCAAGGTCAAGGAGTGGGGTGGGGGTGGTACCATGTTAAACTTTGGACCAATATCTAACTACAGTGCAAGTATCAAAAGAATCCATCCATGGGTTAGGGAGATATAGGTCTTTAAAAAACTTTAACCAAAACATCCAATCCGGACGCGGACGCGGATGCGGACGCTGACGCGGACGCGGATGCGGACGCCGACACCGTGGTGACAACAATAGCTCTTCCTGAACTTTCGTTCAGGTGAGCTAAAAATAAGAAATGCATATATAAGAATCATTTTAAAAATAGTACCTGCCCAATATTGCAATAGTTTGGAACAGCTGCATTGTCACGGCCTACTAGTCAATTCCACCACCTGCTGTAGGTTTCATGTGCAAGTAGGCGTAGTGAGCTGTCACTCAACGTTTGCTAGCAATTTAAGTACATGACATGTTATTGATTCCACGGGCTTGTGAGTGAGATGAGCTGTCACTCAAAACAACGTAGCACAATGTAATTATTGACTTGTAAACAACATTGACTCCTGCATCACTTAATTGGATTTACAGAGAGTTTTGCAGTGATAATGTAAATATTAAACTGTAAGTAAGTACATGGGTATACCTCCATATCTTTCCACCATTTGAGCCGCGACAAGAGAAAACCAACAAAGTGGTTGTGCGCCCAGCACAATCTCAGATTAGCCTAGGCATCTGCCCAGTCTGATCAGACTCCTTCCTATGTGCTTAAAGGGTAGCTGAGGGTCTAAGCTACCTCCATGCCGACAGCGAAGACTCCGATCAGACTGGGCGGATGCCCAGGCTGATCTAGGTCTGTGCTGCGTGCACAACCACTTTGTTGGTTTTCTCGTGTCGTGGCTCATTTTACCAAAGGGAACAACTCATGTGACTTCCTGTTTGCTTCCCTGGATGATCTATCCCTTCCAAAATGGGGAATACTCTTAAAGGATAGATGTATGATGGATGACTTGCAATTTTATGTCCTTTTCAACAGTATTTCAGTTATATAAGGACAATGGGACTGTGATAATGAAAGGCTGTGTGCAAAGGAAACCTGTTTACGGTAGGAAAGATTCTTGCCTCAAGCAGGGCTTGAACCCAGGTCCGCTAGATCAGTAGGCCAGGGCTTAACCCACTGAGCTACTGACACTCCTACTCTTACAGGAATAAATTCCAGTAACTTAGTAAATTACTGTTTATAGCCTAATACAGCTCTTAGTTTATATCATAGAGAATATGTCAGATACAACAAACAAAATTTGTTAGCCAGTATAAATGCTATTGTAACATATTGCATACAAGTTCTTGGTATGTTACCATAATCTCTTTCACTTTGTCTGAGTGAAAATAGTGGTATTCTGAATAATTACTTATCACCTGACCTTGCAAACATATATATGAAACACAAATATTCTGATTTGTTTCAAAAAGCAAGCTAAATACTATTATGCAACATGGAAACATGAATAGTCAGAAGACAATAAAGACTTTTCGGCTTGCGACTTTAACAGGGACAAGTCTAATATGGACAAGTGAAATAAGATCAACTGCAGTCAGAACAAGAATTCCGCAAAAGGCTATGTCCCACCCGCTTTGAGCCTTCACATTAAGAACTCAATAAAAGCATCAGTTTGACACATATTTGGTCAAAATCCATTTGGTAGTTCAGGAGATATTGTCTGTTTCATACTTTATACTATTTTTAGTAACAGCAAAAGCAGACATTTTAAATGGCCAATTTGCAAAAAAATTGAAATATCTTCATGGGAGGGTCATTCTGGCACAAAGTTGGCCCAAACTTATTCAGAGGCTCTTCAGAATTATCATTTTCATCTGTTTTGCTATATTTAGTAACAACCCCCGACGGCTATCTTGGATTATCCAGTCACAAATATTTGAAAGAACTCCATTTGCAGATCATTCTGACTAAATTTGACTAAAATCTGTTCAGCATTTCTTGAGATATTGGCATGTTTGCAAAAGTGGACTAGTAAACAGAAAGTAGGCTACTCTGACCTAATTCCACAACAATTTTTTTTTAATTTTGATAATTCTGAAAGCCAAGGTCCCATAAATGATCCATGAATAATTTCAGCCAAACATGCCCAGTTGTTCAGGAGAAAAAGTTGATTTTATTCTGTTTGCTAATTTAACTAACTGTGAACATCTTGGATTCATGGCCAGGCTGAATTTTATCATTTGTCAATTTTACCTAGAGTCTGATTATGCTGCAGGTGAAACTTGAGAACCATGAGGCTAGTGGTTTCAGAGGATAAAGTCTTTTGAATGGACTTAAAGCTACACCTGACCATGATATATGTCAGTGTGACATACTTTTATTTTGAGGTCAAACAATGGGCCATACTGACTTATTATCCCAAACAACATGTTCTTCCCCAGATGTTCCTTTGTAGCAAGTTTGAAGACTCTATCCCTTTTGGTTACATGAAAATGAGCTAAGTGCAAAAGGTGAACAAAAGTTTCTATGTTCAATGATCCAAGAAATATAAGTCACTGCCCAATATGCATCACTGTTGATTTTTATCATCTGTACCTGTTAGCAAGTTTGAAGACTCTTCCCCTAGAAACTGAGCTTAACGCAACTGGTGAACTATGTTCAATGATCCATGAAATATAGGTCATGGCCTAATATGTGTCACTGCATTCAGTAGATCTTCCCCATACGTTTCTGTGCAGCAAGTTAACTCTATCCCTTCTGGTTACTTAGAAACTGAGTTAACTCAAATGGTGAATCTTTGTGCTTACGTGCACACACATGAAGGGTATTACTGCATAAACAAAGTCGAAAAGTCACACTACAGGGGCAGAGCCAGGAATTTTGGATAGGGGGTTCGAATTAGCTGAAAAGGGGGTTCGATTTGTGCAGTTTGACCAATTTTTCCTGAGTTTTCCCATGAAAATGAAATAATTTAGGCTGAAGAGGGGGTTCGTTTGAACCCCCCCGAACCCCCTCTGGATCCGCCACTGCACTAGTAACAGTTTCTTCCCCTGAAAGTGTACCTATTTACCTTAAAATGAGCCGCGACGCGAGAAAACCAACAATGTGGTTGTGCGCCCTGCGCTGACTCAGATCAGCCTGGGCATCCACCCAGTCTGATCAGACTCTTCACTACGTGCTGAAAGGGTTGCTAAGGGTCTAAGCTACCCTCATGCGGACAGTGAAGACTCTGATCAGACTGGGCGAATGCCCAGGCTGAACTGAGTCTGCGCTGGGCGCACAACCACATTGTTGGTTTTGTCGTGTCGCGGCTCAAATGTTTCATGTCTCAGTGTTTGTTTTATTTTCTTGCTGTATTACCTGTGCTTTCTTCTCTGTATGCTCTGCAACATCAAAGTGAAATTGTTGGAACAGGTGTGTTAAGTTCATCACATCTTTAGCGGTACCAAGTCGTGCAGGCAAAATACATCTCAGAACTCCCTGACTATCTTTCTTTAATGGTCCTTTGAAAACTTGATTTGATATAATTACACATCTACCCCTCTTCTGCTTTTTCATGCTATAAACCTATATAAAAAAGAAAAACATCATGCTACAGTCTGGCACATATCTCTTGCAAATTGTACAGTGACCTTTGTTATCATTATCACATGCTGTAGTAAAGATCATGACTGAATTTGAAGAATCTCAAGACACATGTGTAGCCTTTACCAGGGGTCGTATTTATAAAACCACTTAAGTCGTTGCTATGCTGTTGCTAAGGCTTAATTTCTATAAAGAAGATTTCCTACAACTATGAAATTTGCTCTGGAGGAACAGTCTTTTTAAGGCTGTTCCTCCAGAGCAAATTTTGTAGTTGTAAGAATCTCCTTCAATGAAATTTAGCCTTAGCAACTGCATAGCAACCACTTAAGTTGTTTTATAAATAAGGGCCCAGGTCATCCAAGAAGTTAAATAACTGGTCACCCAGCCAGGTACTAACTGCCATCTCCATTGCTTAACTTTGTGCAAGAGCCACCCACTTTACCTGCGTCATGATAAAAGTGGGCTTCTACAGCAGTAGCACTAGACGGCTGTAGAACTATAGTCCAACCTGTATCAACCAAGCACCTATGGGATAATCAAAATGTGCTTGCTTAAGACAGGTGCTTGCCTAATACAAGTTCATTCAATGTATCTGTCCGTTTTCTGTACTGAAAACATGCATGTTTAATACAGGTTTCTTGCTTAACTGAGGTGGTCACTAAGTCAGGCTTTACTGTAGTATATATACCTACATCCGTGACACTAGTATGTGCTAGACTCTGGATACTGACTTGAACCAAACCTGTCCTACCAACATCAAGACATCAAGACTCTCAGCTTGTACAATCCTAATCTGAATATTGGTTTGTGTGTATTTGACGTAACACTTAAAGTGTCAAAACAGAAAATAGCTGATGCTGTGTTCCCACTATCACGATTCGCAGCACGATTGAAATCGTGGTCCTAATCGTAGACTAATCGTGGTGAACCTATCACATCTTATCAGATCTTAACAATTCTTGAGGTCAGTCGTGGCAATCGTGTTGATCGTAGAAAATTTTTTGACGGTTAAAAAAATTTCTACGATCAACACGATTAATTTTCAGTCGTGAAAATCGCATCAGATCGTATTTGATCGTAACAAAACGCGACAGATCCCACCTTATCGTCCTTCTAAATCGGGGTGATCGGGATCAGTCTTGGACAAGACAAACGCCATGCTCAGTTGAGATTTGCTGCGATCTCACACGATCTGTCACCATCTGTTACGCTCTGTTATATCCCATTGCTCGCGACCTGACACGAACGACTCACGAGTGGATACAAGAAGATGCGAGTAAATGCGATTAAAGCCATGGCCGCATCCAAAACTGCCTGATTGCAGCTCTCCTGGCCCTTTGTGGTTGGGGTTGTGGCTGGTCTGGCTGCTGCTCGTCTTCTTCCTCTCTTGCGGAAATGTAAGTATACAGTAATAACACAGGTGTCCCGTGGTCATGATCCTTAACTCCTGCCATCATCATGGTTGTGGGCTGTAGTGTTCACTCAATAATGCAAGGTCAAGAAACAATGAAGTCCTGGTCAGTCGGGCTGTATATAACCCGTCAGTTTCTAGTCATAGCTCAAATCGTGGTTACTCTCGATCCTGATCGTAAAACACATCGCGACCACAATCGTATTCTATTGTAACACAACGCATTGGTTCGCGATGAACGTATCGGGACGTAACTGCACGTACCAGATCGTCCCAAATAGGGGAACCCGTTCGTGATGATCGTGTCATATCGAGGCCCAATCGTGGACTCCATCGGGACAATTCTATCGGAATGTATGTGATCATATCTAAACGGGAGACCAGATCGTGACAGATCGTGTCACCTCAAATTGACCGATCGTGACCACATCGCGTACAAACGCAACAAATCGTACCATAACGTATCGACTCGCATCATCTCGTCTCCAAACCTAAAATTTCATAAAAGTTCCACGATAAGCTACGAATGGCCATCGTGGCGTTCGTAACGGATCTCACGCCAGTGGGAACATAGCATGAGTTTGCAAACAACACAGATTCAGATGAGGTGGCTTATCATGAGCCGCCTTATCTGGATCTTCACTGTTTGCTATGGTATAGCAAATATATATACACACTCACTTAAATCATTTGAAAATATGTATGGTAAGTAAGTAAACTTACATTTTTATTTCGCCATTGCATTGTCACAAGTTGGGACCTAACATCACAGGGCTTGACTTGTACAGGCTGATTCATGTCTTCTTCACTTGGCCAAACTAAAATAGAGTACTGAAAGGTAAATGTACCATGTCTTCCCTAATAAGGGAGGAGTCCCTCTCTTCATTTCTAACCCCAAACTGAGCCCCTCTCTTCATTTTTAACCCCAAACTCAATTTCATGTACCAGGAACATACATATTTTGAAGCAAAATAATATGGCTTTCATTGATAAAGTTAGTAAATCAAATCAAGAAGATACTCGAATTAACAACCAAGAACAGATCATGTTTTTATTTTATTTTGGTTGATGCATTTCAGTCATATACTGACCTTTTTCAGACAACAAATGAATTCTGTTGTTGTTGTTGTTGTGTTATTCTTTAACGTCCATGGTAAACAGAATGGTCATGACAGGACGGACAGTTAACCTAACCACACTATTCCTGGGCAGGCTTAGACCTCCTAAGCGATTAACCAGTACTAAGCGCACTTACTTTCACCAGTAACTGACAACTGCCCTTCTTGAATCAGCGGAAGGGGAAATGAAAGTAAGTGGCCAGACCGGGTATTGAACCCGGAACCTCTGGCTTGTAAGTCAGATGCGCTACTGACTGCGCTACGTGGCCTGGCGACAACACTTGAAATATTACTGATACTGAAGTATGACTTTGCAGACTACATATGAAACACAGCCTTATTTTGTAGTCTGCAAAATCATGCTTCAGTATCAAAAATATTTCAATTGTTGTCTTGAAAAAGGCCGGTATTTGACCGATACATGTTAACCATAACAGAACGAAAACCTGTTCTTTGAGTGAAAGCCTCGAGCGACTGTCAGGCAACATCATGTGCATAACATTAATGGAAGACATTTAAACAAAACAAAAGTAATATCTTGTTCATGTTACATATGAAAATATGAATATGACAATTAAGTAGATGCTGCATTTTGTCCTCAAAAATGAGGATTGTTTGAGGGTTGTTTTCATGTTTAGCCAAAAAAGCCACAATATTTGCAAATTATCTATCTTGTTACATACAGCTGACAGGAATTCTAATGCACTGGCGTATGTAATGTGACGTCTGATTGGATAACATAAAAAAATTTGCGACAGTATATCGCAGGATATACTGTCGCAAACCCGAGGGCATTACGTAACATCACTTCTCATTGGCTAACGTTTGGTTTTACACTGCAGAAAGCGTTTGCTCTCGGTGCAAAATAGTACAGTTTCAAAGGTGAACATGTGAAAAGTGCATTAGAATGGGGATAACAGTATTGAAAATTGTCATTTGAGGAGGTAAATCGTCAGTTTTATTGTCGCAAATTGCGTTTTACGGCTCCGCTGAAGGGTCACTGTAAAATGAAATTTCCGACCATTAAACCAACGATTTACCTCCCCAAATGACAATTTTGAGTACAGTTATCCCCTAAATAAACCTTTATCAGAACTGGCATCTTAAGTGTAGGGGAGTGACTTTCATGGCTACCTGTTTAATTCCATGAAGGATAAAGGGGGTTTATTCTCAAACGAAAGAATTTGCTCCAAGGAATCAAATTATTTCCTTTAAGCAGTGCTCCAGATAAGAAGGGGTAACAGGGATAATTCAAAGATAATTTTTCTTATTTCTCAACGAAAACATATGTTGTGACCCCTCATTAGAACCGTCTCGATGAGACGGTTCTAATGATGAGTCACAAAATATGTTTTTATGGAGAAATATGCATAATTATCCCTGAATTATCTCTGTTACCCCTTCTTATCTGGAGCACTGTTTAAGGTTTGACCCCAGAGAACAAAGGGAACAAGAGCTGTCGCCTGACAGCATAGCTCGCCTGAATTGGTGCTTGCCCATCACATAGCCGCTATGGTGGTGTGAACTGCTATGCATAAAACTTCAGGCAAACATGTCCAAAATAAAAACACATCTATAAACAAAGCTATCTCAGAAATAAGTCTTCAATTAAAATTAAAATAAAAGCATCGCAAACGACTGCGTGATATCCCGCCACTGCAAACCTTTATCACACACTGATTTTTCCAGATTTATGCATGTATATAGCCGGGGACAGGGGGAGATAACTCCCATGGGGTAAATTTGAGCATCACTGGAGGCTTTCATCACTTTGATCATTTGCTGAAAGTTTCAGAAAAATTGCTTCAAACTCTGATTTTATATGGAATTTTTCATGATTTTATACATGTATATTGTCTCAGGGCAGGGGCAGATAACCCCTGATGATAAAATTTCTGTGCTCATAAAAAGCATTTGTTACTTCGATCACAAACATCATCCTGATACTCCAAGTAGTAAAGGAACTAGAGGCCAGAAACAGTTTTTTGTACATTGACAAGTGCCATAACTCTGTCAAAAATTAACGAAATTTGCCCATTTACAATCCCAAGCGAGACATTCTCGGTACAAATGCATATGCAAAATCTGAAGGAAATCCATTGATATTTACTTAAGTTATCGAACGGAAACGAAGTGGGGACGGACAGACGAACGGACAGACACACGGACGGCCAACGTGAAAACATAATACCCGCCACTAACGTGTGGGGGGTATAATAAAAAAATGAAATAAAATTTCAAAGTCCATGAGCTTGAGGTAAAAAAACAGGTGGGGGGGGGGTGGAGGCTAACCTGTACCATCAATCATTATCTAACATCAGTCCAAGTATTAGTATTAACTGAGTCTGTCATCGTGGCACTGTGAAATTATGCCTTCATAAATAAAAACTTTAACCAAAATCTTTAAGACAAAACTCTAAGTTGATGACCTTGACTTCAAGGTCATCCTGTGGGGTAAGTATAAGGTGTTTTGTAAAAACTCAAAAAAGTGTCTAACATGAGTTCAAGTAAAAACTAAATCTCTGCAAAGCATTATGAATCAGTATGCAATTACAAAACTTTAATAAAGACCAAAATTTCCTAAGTCCCTGACCTTGACATCAAGGTCACTGAGCGGGGTTGGGGTAGTATTCTGTAGCTCTAACTACAGTGCAAATATAAAAAGAATTTATCAAAGGGTTCAGGAGATATGTGTCTTTAAAAAACTTTAACCAAAACATCCAATCAATAAAAAGACAATTTTCTAAGTCCATGACCTTGACATCAAGGTCACTGAGAGGGGGTGGGGGGAGTACCTTCGAAAACTTTAGACCAATATCTAACTTCAGTGCAAGTATCAAAGGAATCCATCCATGGGTTAAGGAGATATTGGGCTTTATAAAACTTTAACCAAAACATCCAGTCCAAAAAACTCCCAATTTTCTAAGTCCATGACCTTGACATCAAGGTCACTGAGTGGGGTGAGGGTGGTACCCTGTTAAACTTTGGACCAATATCTAACTACAGTGCAAGTATCAAGAGAATCCATCCATGGGTTAAGGAGATATAGGTCTTTAAAAAACTTTAACCAAAACATCCAATTCGAACGCCGACGCGGACGCGGACGCGGACGCTGACGCCGTGGTGACAACAATAGCTCTTCCTGAACTTTCGTTCAGGCGAGCTAAAAATGAGAATGGCAGTTGCTTACTCTGAAAGGGTACCCATTCACCTAAGGTCTTATAATTACACATCAATGGGGGTCATCACATACAGAAAGAATTCCCTAAGAGCAAATTCTTTCCTTTATGGGTAGACCCAATATCCCCAAGGAGCAACTAGATTCCTTTAAGAGTAGACCCCATTTTTGATAAACTATGTCCTCCAGTAAAGCCAACAGAAAATCACCAAAATTTGTTTCCCTCTGTCAAAAGGCAAACAAAAAACATCTAGGTGTACCCATTCACCTTAAAACGCAGTATATAACTTCCAGTGCCGGGGCGTCCAACTTATTTGGATAAAAGTAGGGCAAGGGCCTACTGTGCTTGCAGTAGGTGCGGGCAGTGTTGTTTGGAATTTTTTCTCTTGTATTGGTACATATTTGAGCCACAACAGAGAAAACCAACAAAGTAATTGTGCACTCAGGACAGACTCAGATCAGTCTGGGCATCCACCCAGACTGATCAGACTCTTTGCTAAATGCTTAAAGAGTAGCTTAGAGTCTAAGCTAGCTTCATGCGGACAGTGAAGACTCTGATCAGACTGGGCGGATGCCCCGGCTGATCTGAGTCTGCACTGGGTGCACAACCACTTTGTTGGTTTTATCGTGTCATTGCTCATTTCTGTTTTTGCTGGGTATATATGCGCAAGCAAAAAATGTGTGAACGTATCCTACCAGCTGGTAAGTCCGTACCCTCCACAACAGGGGCATAACCCATCTGTCCAGTGGCAGGAGCATGAGTTCCCGCCAGTTCTGGTTTCAGCAGGTCAGCAGCGTCTGTATTATTAGACACAAGCAAAGCTTGGTGAAACTTGTCAAAAGCAAGCTGACCTCTCTTCGGTACTATGTCCAAGATCTTTCTAACTTTGCCATTAGGAGTTTTCTCCGCCTATAAATAACACAAGAGGCCCAAATGGGCCTGATATCGCTCACCTGGCTATTTTTCCACGGACCATTCTAACACAAAAATGGTCCAATTTCATTGAGATTTTCTCATTTTCTCTATTTTAAGTAACAGAGGCCAATTTGATGGGTCTGTATTTATTAATTTTTGAAACACCTCAATGTCAGAATCATTTTGCCACAAATTTCATCAAAATCCATTCAAAGGTTACTGAGATATTGTCATTTTCATGTTTTGTGCTATTTTTAGTAACGGCAACTGGCAGCCATCTTGAACTGCCAAAATGCAAGAAATCACAAAGGCTTCATGAAAGGACCATTCTGACACAAAATTAGTCCAATTCTATTGAGATTTTCTAATTTTCACATTTTGCTATTTTTAGTAACAGAGGCCAACAAGACTGATCCATATTTAGTTACATTAGAAACACCTCAATGCAAGAATCGTTTTGCCACAAATTTCGTCAAAATCCATTCAGTGGCTACTGAAATATTGTCGTTTTCATGTTTTGTGCTATTTTTAGTAACGGCAGATGGCAGCCATCTAGGAATGCCAAAATGCAAGAAATTGCAAAGGCTTCATGAAAGGACCATTCTGACATAAAAATTGATCCATTTCTATTAAGATTTTCTAATTTTCACATTTTGCTATTTTTAGTAACAGAGACCAATATGACTGGTCTATATTTAGTAATGTTGAAACACCTCAATGCAAGAATTATTTTGCCACAAATTTCGTCAAAATCCATTCAGTGGTTACTGAGATATTGTCATTGTCATGTTTTGTGCTATTTTTAGTAATGGCAGATGGCAGCCATCTTGGACAGCCAAATTGCAATTAATCAAAACGGCTTCATGCCAGGAACAGTCTGAAACCCTGCAGTCTGGTCATGCTCCACGTGAAATTTGAGACCCATGGGTTCAGTGGTTTTGGAGAAGAAGTTGTTTGAAGATGTTAAAATATGTTGTTATTCGACATTGGCATTTGAGCAAAATTACACTCGTAAACAGAAAGTAGGTCACTGCGACAAAACTCCGGGGCAATTTTTTTTTATTCTTACAATTCTGAATACCTATGTTCCACTGATGTCTCATGCTAAAATTCAGACAAATATACCCAGTGGTTCTGGAGAAGAAGTTAATTTTGTTGTTTTTGCTATTTTTAGTAACGACGGCCATCTTGGATATTCGACCTGACCCAATTTTACAATTCTGAGACCCTTGAGTCAGGTCATGCTCCATGTGAAATTTGAGAACCATGGGTCCAGTAGTTTTATAGAAGAAGATGTTTGAATATTTGTTTTCAAGTGTATTTGTTTTCAAGTGTTGACGGACGACGCACGGACGCACGACACACACCGGACGCTTTGGTATGACAATAGCTCACTATGGCCCTTCGGGCCAGGTGAGCTTAAAAACAAGACATGAGGACGTCTTGGATGGACACACGGCGCCAAGTGTGTGCAACTATGGTTACGTACCGTTGAGCCACTTGGGTAACGTCGATAAGAGAATTGAACTGAACTGAACTGAGGATGTACATCATTGATCAGGCTATTAAGAATACCTGTCCCAATGCATAATAATGCAAACTGCACATAACATATGCAGTGATAACCTGTATATGAGCAACATGGTCAAGGCATATGCTCTTCACAAAGGCAACTGGGCCCAGATGTGCAAAGGACTTTTAGCTTAAGAAAGTTGATAGTCAAGGATTCGTTAAGTTTTCAAGTAAGCATAAAATCATGACGGCTCATATGTTTTGTTTAAAAAAATGAGGCACTTCTGCACTGCGAAAGTTTCTCAGTTTTTTTTTTCATCCAAAATGTTAGTGTTTTTGCATACAATACATTAGAATTAAAAATTTATTTTTCAGCATTCATTGTGTGATGAAGCCAGTGGGCGGAGCTAAAATTCCATGAAGCGTGAAGCACTTCTTGTATAATTTTAGCGACGACCACTGGCTTTTTCACACAATGAATGCTGAAAAATCAAATTTTTATTTTTATATTTACACTTGATTTGTGAACCTTTCTGCGTCGTTTTCGAGGTAATTTGGTGTAGAATAGGCAAAATATGGATTGAAGAAAAAATTGTAACGACATGTTTGGTCATGACATTAAACAGCCGTCGCCCTGATGTGGTGTCAATCGAACGTTGCAAGAACCAATCAAGACGTTTGTTTACATAAGACATCGCTTGACGATGACGTCACATGATCAATTGTCCTTCATCGGTGTATGAAGCTAGTTGCTCTAAAGAGTTCACCTATGGTAAGTCAGTGGCAAGTGTAAATATTATCTTGTTAACTTACAATGTCACAAGTCCTGAACCACTGAGCCCAAGTCTAACAACTTTCAAAGAGACTATTTTTCAAACTTTGATCTCACTCCAACTATGATCCAGCTATGGGCGGGTTTTGCAGGCAATTTTGAAATATTTTCTGATAAATCTCAATTTTAAACATGTGTTGTGGTTCCTCATTAGAACCTATCATTTAGGGAGTTCTCATGTGTTTTTGTCATGATTCTGGAAAGAAAAAGAGACATAATACTGTCAAGTGTCAAGGGATGGCATCAAAATATGCAGTAGCCAACGATCTTAGCAATTAGACTCATGCATTAGGAAAAGTAAATTCTTGCAGAATAACACAGGGGAACATTTTATTGCTTCTATAGGCTTACTGTGTTAGCAGGGCTGTGGAATTAACAAAATTTTCTACTTGTCCATGGACAAGTAAATAGACAAAATTAACTTGTCCGAACAAATATTTAGTTGCCCAGAAAAATGGTACACATGAAATAAGGAAAGAATAACAGATAATGATTAGAGGAACAGTTGAACTTGATGACAGTGGTTGGCTAAATGTCACAAAGTTTCAAATTATAACATATATTATGGGCACCTGTTAGAATTGCCTCAATGAGGCAATTCTAACAGGAACCCACAACATATGTTTTCATGAGAAAATATGTGAAATATCTCAGAATTATCCTGAAATAATTCCACTGATGACACTTTGAATACTTGTCCCAGGGCGAGTAAACTGAAATTTTTCACTTGTCCGGAGTGAAATGGGACAAGTAGGACAAGTCAGGCATAGTATTTCCACAGCTCTGGTGTTAGAATTCAGCATTACCTCAACCTCCTGTTTCATGGAGTCTGTAAACACACCATTAGCAAACAGAGCATCAGCAACACCAAGGGGATCAGCTATACCCTCTATCAATTTCACTCTATTTCTCTTCAGAACTGATCTGTGTTCTGGATCCATTCTTACTCAAAGACAATTGGATATCAGCAACCCTTCTTACTCTTTATCACAGCTGAAATAAAGTACAGCATCAATATACTATACATAATAATGCTATTTTGAAAAGAACATCAGACCAAACATTATTTTATCTAATGGTCAGTGCAAAGGTTTTCCTGTTTCATTGAAAAGCTGAGTACTAAGGTTTTCCAGAAAAGCATTACTAATTTTTATAGGTCTATTTATCTTGCAACCCAGTCATGTTTGACTATTTTGTCCTTGTGTGCAGTATAAATTTAGCATTTAATCATCAAAAATAAAAAGTCAGCTTGTTTTCCAGTGGAGTGCTTTACCGTAAAAACTCTATATATTGGGACAGTTAGGTCTGAGCAAATAGTGCAAACCCAGATCAGACTGCTCCTCAAGGAGCAGTCTGATCAGGGTTTACACTATTTGCCATCCCATTTGCATTTTTTGGACACATTACTGCACTGTAAAACCAAACTGTTCCAATTTTAGGACAATTACGATAATTATTTTTGGTGTCCCAATATTCAGAATTTTTACGGTAGTTACAAAGTGAGCCACATTCTCTCCCTTTAAATTCCATTTGTCCTCAAATTTCAATGCATACAAAAAAACACTTGAACCGAGACCTCAGTAGATCTTATGCACATTATGTGTTATTTACACTGAGTGCCATTGTCACCATCTCTCAAAAATTTGGAGCTCTGGTGGAGGATGGAGCAAGGTCTCCATGACCTAAGCATGGTCTCCATGACCTATTATGGGATTAGAGGATCTACTCATAAGTGGATCAACTCATGGCTCTCTGAGCCCTCTCAAAAAGTGGTTTTAGATGACCAAGCCTCAGATTCAGTCCCGGTTCTATCTGGTGTCCCTCAAGGATCGATCTTAGGACTGGTCCTTTTTCTTATTTTCATTAACTATCTTCCAGACAACACCAGGTCATCTGTTCGTCTTTTTGCTGATGATTGTGTCTTGTATAGAAATATCTTCTCCCCCATGGATTGCCAGATCTTGCAAGATTACCTGAACAACCTCGCACAATGGGAGACCGATTGGCAAATGAAATTTAATGTTGCCAGGGTGACTCGGCACCTCCCTATAGCAAGCAAATACACTTTAATTACTCTCTCCACCAGCAAAGACTGGAACAGGTTCAGTCCGCCAAATAGCTTGGAATAACAATTACAGACAATTTGGATTGGGGTCAACATATTTCAGAAATATCAAGTAAAGCAACTAAGACGATGGGATTTCTTCGGCACAATTTGGCACTGGCACCTCGACAAAATAAGGAAGCTGCATACAAAACATTGGTTCGCCCTCAACTGGAGTATGCAGCACCTATTTGGCACCAATATCATGAAACTAAGATTCAGTAGGTTGAGAAGGTGCAGAGAACAGCTGCCAGGTGGACCTGCAGGCGATGGCGGAACACAATTAGTGTCGGCGCTATGCTGGACGAGCTTGAGTGGCCATCCCTGGAGGCCCACCGGGAGCAGTCCTCCTTAACCTTCTTTTACAAGATTCACTCTGGTACAGTGCCCCTTGAGAAAGATAAGCACTTGACCCCAGCACTAAAGTTGAGAAGAACTAGGGCATCCCATGACTCACAATACACTAGATACCATGCATATAGTAATGCCCTGAAAAATTCATTCTTCCCAAGGATATTCCTATGTGAAATAGACTCTCCCCTCTCCGGCGATTTCTGCCAAAACCGCTGAGGAGTTTAAGGCCCTTATTAAGATTATAGGTCCAGAGGCATGTGTTTTAGCATGCCTCTGATCTGCTTCTTGTAAATAGTTTTAATGACCCATCCCGAAAGTTTGTTTTCCTTTTGAGCTAAATTCTAAATTAGGCCACTCACCACACCTGAGGTAATGCTAAAAACATAGATCGTCACAGTATTGATAGATAGATAGATAAAACATTCTACTACCTCATATATTTTGGCATTTGAGAACCATGGGTGCCGTAGTTTTGGAGAAATTAATTAAACAGACTTTAACACCTGGATCAACGTAAATGTGAACGGAAACTTGTTGCAATGGCGGCCATCTTGGATTCTCGAGCTGGCTAAATTTTATCAATCTGAAGTGTTGCAGTCTGGTCATGTGTCACCAAGTGACAATTTTGTCCCATTTAATATAAATAAATATAATGATAAATAAAAAAAAATATATATAGAAAATATGTATAGAATATGAATAATAATAATTTGAATAGTTTGACTTGCATGTACTTTCTATTTCAGGAATTTGCATTTGGAAGGATGAAGTTTTAAGTTCGCTTTTCTGAGATTGCTAAAGACAAGGTCGAGATGGTGCAAGTGTTGGTCAAAGTCCTTTGAAAATACTAGCAGATCATCAATGTACACAAGGGCAATCTTGAAATTGAGGTTTTTAAGAACCTTTGTCATCAGGCTTTGGAATGTCATAGGAGCATTGACCATTCCAAAAGCTAATCTATTAAATTCATAGATGCCCTTATGCGTGATGAATGCACCTTTCATTTTAGTGGCTTTGTCCAAAGGCACTTGCCAGAACCCGCTACGAAGATCAAGCGTAGAGAAGATCTCAGCTTTTGACTCGGCTAAAGTGTCAAAGACATCAGACATGTGAGGAATAGGGAAAGACATAGTTTCCGTAACTGCATTGAGTTTCCGGTAGTCCACACAAAACCGCCATTCGTTGTTAGGTTTTCTAACCATAACAACTGGTGAATGCCACGGTGAAGTGCTTTCTTCAATTATACCATGCCTTTCCATTTCCTCTAGCTGTTTCTCCAGCTCGGCCCTCATTTTGGGTGTCTGTCTATATGGTGGAGTGCTGACTGGCTTTGCATCACCTGTATATATGGTATGGGTGTGCAAGTTTGTCTCACCTATCTCGGACATATCTTTAGCGAACATTTCTCTATTTCGACCTAAGAAATTTATGAGCTTTTGCTTTTGTTCCTCAGAAAGATCTGCACATTCTAAGTTTATGCCTAATTCTTTTAGCATACTCTCATAGTCTCGTGAGTCTGTTTTACATTTTGAGTTTAAGTTGAACACATTTGCTTGTGTGTCAGTTTCAAAAGCATAGATTGATTTTGGATCAACTAAACTAGCTTTGGCTAATCTAAGATTAGGTTTAAGGAAAACTGGAAGGTTTGTTGGGTTCATCAGGCGGTACACACATCTGCCTTTTTCGACAACTGACAAACTCTTGCTACCAGCTAAGCTACTGTCACTTAATCTGAGAACAGGTTCAAGCATAACTGTTGACTGATTGGGAAATCCTGAGACCTTAACTGGAATAATAACCTCACTGTGCGGTGGTACTATAACCTCTTCTGTTGGAAAAACAGTACTAGTATGATCACTAGTGATAGGCTTTGTGGCTATCGTTATTGTTGATCCTGAGGCCATACTACCTATGACTGGTATTTCAACCTCGCCAAACCTTACAGTGACGTTGTTCTTTTGCAAAAAGTCTATCCCTACAATCATTTTGACATGAAGATGTTCGAATACATGAAAAGATTGTTTGAAATTTAAGCCCTCACATTCAAAATTTAGATCAACTAGGCCAAGAACACTGTGTCTTTCACCACAGCCATCCGTTTCGATAGGTTTGCATGTCGGGATGGTTTAATGTGAACTTTGGAACCAGTGTTTTCATGTTTGGATAATAAGAACTATATGTCAGGAACTATAAGAGACTAAAATCATAACTTGGATTGATAAAATTAACAAGGAAAGTAACTTTACATATTTAACAAATAAATGCTGAAACTTTAATATTTATTAAGGAACATTTCTAGTTTAAAGAACAACAGACTTGTCATCAAATCAGCTAGAGAGTTATACGAGATTTATCTGTTATCACCATACATTATTATTGAAGAACTTTTATGTGTTAATTTGTTAACTAAACTTTGAATATCTATTCAAAAGAAACATTAAATTTTGGAAACTTCAAGAACTCTTTCAGACTTGTTCATTAAGTTGAACCTTACGTCTCCTTAGCTACGTTAATGAGCTAATGAGTCAGGACCCCTTAAATGTGACCGACGTCCCCAGGTCAAGCAGAGTTAATTCCCCCTTTGACTCAAACTTTGTGTAGCCGAAATATAAGGCAAAGGACTTGATCTGAATTACAGCCTAATTGGTTGTAGAGGACCCATCGGTCGCACACTCTGCGACCGATGGGTCCTCTACAACCAATTAGGCTGTAATTCAGATCAAGTCCTTTGCCTTATATTTCGGCTACACAAAGTTTGAGTCAAAGGGGGAATTAACTCTGCTTGACCTGGGGACGTCGGTCACATTTAAGGGGTCCTGACTCATTAGCTCATTAACGTAGCTAAGGAGACGTAAGGTTCAACTTAATGAACAAGTCTGAAAGAGTTCTTGAAGTTTCCAAAATTTAATGTTTCTTTTGAATAGATATTCAAAGTTTAGTTAACAAATTAACACATAAAAGTTCTTCAATAATAATGTATGGTGATAACAGATAAATCTCGTATAACTCTCTAGCTGATTTGATGACAAGTCTGTTGTTCTTTAAACTAGAAATGTTCCTTAATAAATATTAAAGTTTCAGCATTTATTTGTTAAATATGTAAAGTTACTTTCCTTGTTAATTTTATCAATCCAAGTTATGATTTTAGTCTTTTATAGTTCCTGACATATAGTTCTTATTATCCAAACATGAAAACACTGGTTCCAAAGTTCACATTAAACCATCCCGACATGCAAACCTATCGAAACGGATGGCTGAGTCTGAGGCCTGATGTTTGCAGTGACTAGACTATGCTAGACTGAGACTCGACTGAAGATTTCGGTTTACATCCAACCTTATATATGATTTTGAGTGCAAAAGTGTCATAATTACTTGGGGAAGTCATAAATGCCAAAGTCCTTTGAGAAGAGTAGGTTTAGAAAGATAAGATCATTATCAAAAGATGAGAAATGCCAAGTTCCACTATCTGCCAACTTATCTCCAAATTAGGTCAATTAGAACAGTCAAATTACCCAACTGTGGGCACAATCTCCAAGTGTCATAATTAAATTACTTCCTATAGTTCTATTGATGCAAATCAGTTTCCCTTTGAGCAAATATTATTGTTCCTGAATGAAGTTTCAAAAAGTGACTTAGTTAGCAATATTTTAACCTAAATTATGAAATATTATGGAAAATGAATTATATGATTTTAATGATTGTGACAAAATATTAGAATCAAATGCAAATTCCTGAAATAGAAAGTACATGCAAGTCAAACTATTCAAATTATTATTATTCATATTCTATACATATTTTCTATATATATTTTTTTTTATTTATCATTATATTTATTTATATTAAATGGGACAAAATTGTCACTTGGTGACAGATTCCCCCTTCTTAAGGAAGTTCGTCCCGAACGTTCAACATAAAGTAAATGTACATTAATATACACAAACTATATACAAGTTTTGAAGTCTTTCTAGTAGATTATGTCTAGCTCTTCTGGATGTGTTCAGTTTTCTTGACTTTTGACCATCAGTCACTACCGGTATACCTGAAAGCTAAGCGCAGCTGTTGAAATGCATGATGATACAACACCTACTGAACTGTGACCAAGATAAATTTTTCAAACACATGAGAACTTACCATGACTTAGGTTTTCGAAAGCTATAATTTTGATGGTGGATGTTACCAAATATAAATGTAGTTTAATGTTGGAATAAATTTCAATAGATTTCTTTTGTTACTAATGTTTGACATTGCAAGGGTGGGGTTGACTAATGTGGTGATCAGTCACATCAGTCTTAGCACATTTAAACACCTTAAACTGAGTTTAGGTAAGAAGATTTACCCTTACAGTATCGAAGATTAGCCCACCATGAGATGATTAAAATTTTAGCCTGTATTATTGATAATTTACCAGTATGGATCAGTTTCAACATAGGTTTCATATTCTTCTGTAAGGAATTTGATGAACCTGTCATACGTTAATGAGGGCAATTTAATTAGGTTTACCCATTCAGGTGGAATCTCAGGTTTGGTGTAACTTAGTAAACCATAAATGTTTCCATCTTCCCTTAGTTCTAGTTCATGAATGTGCTTAGGAGATGCATAAAATAGTCGAAAGTTCCGGTAAGTTGGAGGATTGTTTGATTTTTGAGCTGCATCGGCCCTTTGAATTTGAAGATCATGTTCTTCTCTTTCTTTCATGATTCTATACAGCATGTCAGAAGCCAGTTCGTGAGCCATACATACAGATTGCCATTGAGGTTTACTGTTGCCATTTTTGACTAAGTAATATGATCTGTCATTTATTATCTTTACTGCTATAATTTTAGGTTTTGAAAATTCTGGAATGATTTCTTTTGATGCCAAATTGACCTTAGGTACAGTTTCATTAAAGAACTTATGTTGCTTTTCCTTTAAAGGTTTCTTATGTTTCTTACCAGACATTGTCCTCTTTGTATGAAATTCTCTAATCAGGTGTGATGGAATTTTGCAAGAAAAGTACCAGTTTGTTGAGTTGTCTTGAAATTTTACTTTGTAATATAAAGCACCATTACTTCGATTTGAGGAGAGTATTGTTTTGATATCTTTTTCTGAAAACTGTTTACAGGTACTATTGAGACAGTCCTTACAACATGGCTTACTACTACTATTTGCTTTATCTGCAGACTGGGTTCTATTATAATTGCTTTCTGATTGCTCAGCTGGTTTATTGTTACATGCAGGTTTAGCTTGTTGCTTACTTGTGGCTGATGGTGACCGCTGATGGGTTTGGGCCTGATTCTTATTTACATCTGAAGCTTTTGGTTTGTTGTTCAATTTGATTTGAGTTTTTATTGTTTCATTTGATCTTTCCTGATTTTGCCCTTGGGGCTTGTTTGAGTTTGCTTGTCTTTGATTTTTCTCTACTTTTCTTACCTGTTGAGGGTATTTGGATTTGTTTATTTGACTCCTTTGGTCAATTTGTTGCTCTTTTGGCATGTTACTTTGTTGTGGTTTATTTACATTTGCTTTATTTGTTTCTGATTTAGGTCCTTGCTTTTGAGGTACCTGTTTATTGGGTTCTTTCTTTGGCCTTTGTGGCTCGTTAGATTTGGTTGGCTTTGGGACTTGTTTGGGGTGTGGACCTGCTCTAGGAGGTCCGTTTTCCCTTGCTTCGTGATTCTGAGGCTCATTGGGAATAGCAATTTCCTCTGGGTCAAGTTCTGCCTCTTGATCTGGAAGATCATCTGGAGGGTTGGTAGGACGATCATCAGGGTCATAATATGGCTTTAGACGAGCAGCATTGACCAAGGATTTTACTTCCAGGTTTGAATGAACATTTCTGAGCTTGTAGGTGTGGTGTGGGCCTATCATGGTTATGTAGTAGGGACCCACCCATTTCCTATGAAGTTTTGGGGCTTTGCCTGGAGGTACCTTAGTGCAATATAGCCAGACCCTTTGAGCAGGTTGGTAGCTAGGGAGTTTGGAGCGCTTATCATGTTGATACTTGTACTTATCTTGTGCAGCCTTTATGTTGTCTCCCGCTAGCTTCCTACACACTTCCAGGTTTTGCAAGATTCTACCTAGATGAACCTTATAGTCTTGAGCCAAATGGTCTTTGGGCTGCAGTACAGTGTCTATGGGAAGACGCATTTCCCTACCATACAGGAGAAAGAATGGACTAAAGTCAGAAGATTGAGTGGCTGGAGTTGAACGATATGCCATCATTATTCCTGACAAAAGTTCTGGCCAATCATCTTGCTGACCCTTGCAGTAAGCACGTAGAGCCTGAAGAATGTAAGAGTTCTTTGACTCTACGAGTCCATTAGTCATAGGATGATAGGCACTTGTGTAACTTCGTTTTATTTCAAACAGTTCAGACAGTGCCTTCACCAGGTTAGACATAAAGTTCTTGCCCCTGTCACTGATGAGGACACCAGGTGCCCCATAGCGAGAAATAATCTCCCTGAACAGTACTGCAGCGACTTCAGTTGCCTCTTGTGTTCGCAGAGGGAAACATTCACACCATTTAGAGTAGCTGTCAACAACGAGAAGTATATGCTTGTACTTTTCTTTTGTTGTTGGCAGTCCACTCAAGATGTCCATGTGCCATCTGCTGAACACATCATCAACTGGCTGTGGCTGAAGTGGAGGTGGTTTGGCACCGAAAGCCCTTTTTGATTGCTGGCAGATTTCACATGTTTTAACATACTTCTTGACATCCTCATACATATGAGGCCAGAAGTATTTACTGCGAATTGCAGCATAAGTTCTTTCGAAACCTTGATGGCCACCTCCAGCCAAGCAGTCATGATATGCTTTGAGAACATCATCTCTGAGTATGACCGGAATGACTGTTTGTTTGACTAGTCTTTCTTCTGCTGAAACGTTTTTACTTCTTTTGGTGTAGAAGTGTTTCAGCACTCCATCCTCAAGCTCATAGTTGTAAGCCTCGGCCACAATGACTCTGGCTAGAAGAGGGTCCTCTGGTACTTGGCGATTCTGAAGGTATTGGTAGAGATGCATGAAGTCTGGGCATGCTCTCTGCTTTTCTGACAGGTTCTCAAATGAAATGTCAGCAGGTAACATGGCAGCTTCATTTGCAGCAGCCACTACCCCTTCATCCTCGCCAGAGTAAATCAGAGTCACCTCTGTATACTTCTTTGGAGCTTGGATGGAGCAGATATGATCAGCAAGATCACTTGACTCCTTTGGAACTGTATCACTGTACATTTGTCTGGACAAGTAATCTGCTGTGTGGTTTATGGAACCAGGTTTATGGCGGATCTCAAAATTGTAGCCCTGAAGAAGAATGCTCCAGCGTCCCAGGCGTCCTTGACAGTCCTTAATGTTCTGCAGGTATTTCCTGAGACATTATCGGTGTATACTGTGAATTTAGTATTTGCCAGGTAGTGCCGGAAATGCTGGATTCCTTCAACCAAAGCAAGTCCTTCCTTGTCGGTTATGTGCCACTTCAGCTCATTGTTGCGAAGTGCTCGGCCACCATAACACACAGGGAGTTCTTTACCATCATGCACTTGGCTAAGAACATAACCGATGGAAAAGTCTGAGCTATCTGTTGATAAGATAAATTCTTTGTCGAACTGAGGGTATCTGAGAATTGGGGCTGATACCAATTTACTCTTTAGCTCTTTAAAGGCTATTTCACACTCCTCAGTCCATTGAAATTTTTTATCTTTCTTTAACAGGTCATGAAGAGGAGCTGCTATTTTTGCATAGTTTTTAATGAACTTGCGATAGTACCCCATCATGCCTAATACACTTTTTACTTGCTTTGCATTGGTTGGGCTTTTAGCATTCTGTATTTTCTCAGTGTTTTCTGGATTTACACGCATGCCATCTTTAGAAACTATATGTCCTAGATACTTAACTTGCTTTGTTGCAAATTTGCATTTGGAAGGATGAAGTTTTAAGTTCGCTTTTCTGAGATTGCTAAAGACAAGGTCGAGATGGTGCAAGTGTTGGTCAAAGTCCTTTGAAAATACTAGCAGATCATCAATGTACACAAGGGCAATCTTGAAATTGAGGTTTTTAAGAACCTTTGTCATCAGGCTTTGGAATGTCATAGGAGCATTGACCATTCCAAAAGCTAATCTATTAAATTCATAGATGCCCTTATGCGTGATGAATGCACCTTTCATTTTAGTGGCTTTGTCCAAAGGCACTTGCCAGAACCCGCTACGAAGATCAAGCGTAGAGAAGATCTCAGCTTTTGACTCGGCTAAAGTGTCAAAGACATCAGACATGTGAGGAATAGGGAAAGACATAGTTTCCGTAACTGCATTGAGTTTCCGGTAGTCCACACAAAACCGCCATTCGTTGTTAGGTTTTCTAACCATAACAACTGGTGAATGCCACGGTGAAGTGCTTTCTTCAATTATACCATGCCTTTCCATTTCCTCTAGCTGTTTCTCCAGCTCGGCCCTCATTTTGGGTGTCTGTCTATATGGTGGAGTGCTGACTGGCTTTGCATCACCTGTATATATGGTATGGGTGTGCAAGTTTGTCTCACCTATCTCGGACATATCTTTAGCGAACATTTCTCTATTTCGACCTAAGAAATTTATAAGCTTTTGCTTTTGTTCCTCAGAAAGATCTGCACATTCTAAGTTTATGCCTAATTCTTTTAGCATACTCTCATAGTCTCGTGAGTCTGTTTTACATTTTGAGTTTAAGTTGAACACATTTGCTTGTGTGTCAGTTTCAAAAGCATAGATTGATTTTGGATCAACTAAACTAGCTTTGGCTAATCTAAGATTAGGTTTAAGGAAAACTGGAAGGTTTGTTGGGTTCATCAGGCGGTACACACATCTGCCTTTTTCGACAACTGACAAACTCTTGCTACCAGCTAAGCTACTGTCACTTAATCTGAGAACAGGTTCAAGCATAACTGTTGACTGATTGGGAAATCCTGAGACCTTAACTGGAATAATAACCTCACTGTGCGGTGGTACTATAACCTCTTCTGTTGGAAAAACAGTACTAGTATGATCACTAGTGATAGGCTTTGTGGCTATCGTTATTGTTGATCCTGAGGCCATACTACCTATGACTGGTATTTCAACCTCGCCAAACCTTACAGTGACGTTGTTCTTTTGCAAAAAGTCTATCCCTACAATCATTTTGACATGAAGATGTTCGAATACATGAAAAGATTGTTTGAAATTTAAGCCCTCACATTCAAAATTTAGATCAACTAGGCCAAGAACACTGTGTCTTTCACCACAAACACCTACAATGTTCACCAAAGTTGACTGTCTTATCTGAGCTTCTGGAGCAACTTGTTTTAACAAATGATGGCTTATAGCACTAATTTCTGCACCAGTATCTAATAGACAGTCTACAGTTTGATTCCCAAGTTTGACTTTCATAAGATTTTTGTTTAGTTTTGGGGTGAATGCCATACTAGGTTTCTCTGCACTGGTACAGGCTGTTGCTTTGCAAATTTTAGCTGAGCAGTGCCATTGATTCTTTTGATTGCGTTTTGGAGCCATTTTGTGTTGTCTTTATTTGCTTAAACTTATTATTATATATGCAGTTGCAGATATATAAATATTTGACTTAAATTTTTAGTTTTCTTATATGCAGTTGCAGTTATAATGAGCACAAATATAAGTTATTTTTTTTTCTACAGTTTATATTGGAACTGCAGTTGTAGCTATAGAGTTTTAACTTTAAACAGAGTTATTTTTCTTAATTCAAACTTGCAGTTATAGCTATAATTAACTTAACTTGGAGTTACCTTACTATAAATTTCTGAACCAAATTTAATCCTAATATTGAATTCGTCTCAGTGTTTGACAAATATGGTCACAATTAAACAGGAGCAAAATATCATGCAAAACAAAAACTGCACTTACCAATCTGTTATATACTGTTTATTTCTTAATTTGATTTGTTCTTGAATCTGTTACTGCAACTGTTGATCTAATCCTCATGAGCTCTTGATAATTCCTTGATATTTCCACCAAACAAATATGAATATTTATTTCTAGATTTCTTTTTGAACACAAATAAAACTACCCTTAACACTAAGAAATGACTTTTCACACTTATATTACTTGAATAAACACAAAATATGAAAAAAACACCATAATACTTAAATACTAAGATTCTTATGAATTGAACATTGAAAATTAACACTAGAATGAAACACAAACATATTTCCCACTTTTGAAATTAAACACTTGACACTTGAAATTCCTTTATCCTTAGAATAAACTGCTCCAATCGATGAAAGTCTTGAAAGCTGAAGCTGATTAAAAGATCTTGTACCCAGGGGCTCTCCACCACTCTGTGACCGATTGGTCCTCTACAACCAATTAATTCGGCTGTAACTCAGGTCAAGTCCTTTGCCTTATATTTAGGCTACACAAAGTTTTGAGTCAACGGGGAATTAACTCTGCTTGACCTGGACACATCGATCACCATTAAGGGGTCCTGACTCATTAGCTCATTAACATAGCTAATGAGACGTACCGTTCAACTTAATGAACAAGTCTGAAAGAGTTCTTGAAGTTTCCAAAATTTAATGTTTCTTTTGAATAGATATTCAAAGTTTAGTTAACAAATTAACACATAAAAGTTCTTCAATAATAATGTATGGTGATAACAGATAAATCTCGTATAACTCTCTAGCTGATTTGATGACAAGTCTGTTGTTCTTTAAACTAGAAATGTTCCTTAATAAATATTAAAGTTTCAGCATTTATTTGTTAAATATGTAAAGTTACTTTCCTTGTTAATTTTATCAATCCAAGTTATGATTTTAGTCTTTTATAGTTCCTGACATATAGTTCTTATTATCCAAACATGAAAACACTGGTTCCAAAGTTCACATTAAACCATCCCGACATGCAAACCTATCGAAACGGATGGCTGAGTCTGAGGCCTGATGTTTGCAGTGACTAGACTATGCTAGACTGAGACTCGACTGAAGATTTCGGTTTACATCCAACCTTATATATGATTTTGAGTGCAAAAGTGTCATAATTACTTGGGGAAGTCATAAATGCCAAAGTCCTTTGAGAAGAGTAGGTTTAGAAAGATAAGATCATTATCAAAAGATGAGAAATGCCAAGTTCCACTATCTGCCAACTTATCTCCAAATTAGGTCAATTAGAACAGTCAAATTACCCAACTGTGGGCACAATCTCCAAGTGTCATAATTAAATTACTTCCTATAGTTCTATTGATGCAAATCAGTTTCCCTTTGAGCAAATATTATTGTTCCTGAATGAAGTTTCAAAAAGTGACTTAGTTAGCAATATTTTAACCTAAATTATGAAATATTATGGAAAATGAATTATATGATTTTAATGATTGTGACAAAATATTAGAATCAAATGCAAATTCCTGAAATAGAAAGTACATGCAAGTCAAACTATTCAAATTATTATTATTCATATTCTATACATATTTTCTATATATATTTTTTTTTATTTATCATTATATTTATTTATATTAAATGGGACAAAATTGTCACTTGGTGACACATGCTCTAGGGTCATTACCGATAACATCGGACAGTAGGGTATCTTCGGACATTTCCGTATTTCTTTCTGGACAAAAATACCTTTAGCTGACACTGCTTTGTTGTATATAGCTTGAATGTAAAACCTATTTTGATTGGTTGAAAATCTGTTACGTAAGGGGAAGCCCTAGCAGCACCAAAACAAACTTCTCATCTCGAAAATCACGAGTTTTATCTCACGCTAAAAGTTGCCAGGTCATTACGAGAAGGCTGTTTATTGTTTAGGTCCAAAATATAGGTTTTGAATAAAAATTGTGAAGTTGAAGTTTTGATTTGAACAAAACATCAAAATTTTATGCAAAACAGACCTGTCTGAAGGTACCATACTCCTATAAAACCACTAGCCGGTACTATCGGACTCTTTTCAGTTTGTTTTTCGGAAATGTCAAGCCGCTAAAAAGGTTATTCCAGTTGAAGTAATCGAGTGAACTGTTTTAATTATGAAATGATTTAGATAAATATATAAGCCAAGTCATAATAAGTATTTTATTTTTCTTGCTGAAAAGTAGTACCTACAAACCGAATACAAAGGTACTGGGGATCGGGTTACCAGAGAGAGTACCTTCGTACATAAGCGACCAGCAAAGACTCAGATCAGTCACATCTGCGCAAGCTGATCAGGGCCTTTTCTATTCGCATGAACGTGTACAAATTCCAGACAGTTCATAGAGGAAATGGCAGCATCTGCAGAATGGAATCTTATTAATCAGGGGATAAAATGAATTTATCTTGTTAAGATAAATATCTTCCTCTATGGGTTAAAATAACCAGAGGGCCAATGGCCCTATATCGCTCACCTGAGCATTGAGATTACAGCAACAAAACACCATGCACAACAGCAATAAAAAGCACCATTTATGTGGAGGATAATATCACAAATATTTATGAAAAAAAGCTTTATCCCCCCGTAATGGCTTCTCAGAAGAAGATCTTTGGCTGCAATGGCAACCAATCAAAATCAGGTATTTGGGAAATATTCATATGGCTGGTAGAGGACTACTCCAGGAACATTTCTGTAAAGCTTTTGTCAAAATATCTGCAGTAACACAGAAATAAATAGCAAATGTCCACTTTCCCCATTATAAGTCTATGGAAACTTTAAGTTCTCATAGCAACGAATTCACATGGGCAATGATAATATAAAACATACTGTAGGTAGAGGCTAATGTTATCAATATGTACGCTAAGTATCAGCTTCATCCCCCTCATGGCTTCATTTTTCCCATAATAAGTCAATGGAAACTATAAGTTGCCATAGCAACCAAAGTTCTTATGGGATTGGAAGAAAAAGAATAAAATTTATGTAGAGGCTACTGTCATCAACACATCTGCACAATATCAGCTTCATCCCCAATATGGCTTCTGAGCAGAAGATTTTTTTTTTTTCGAAAATTTACCCTATATTTTGCCATGGCAACCAATTAAATTCAGCGATTTGGAGAAATTTCATATGAATCGTAGAGGACTACTCAAGAAACATTTCTGTAGAAAAAAAATCTAAATAACTGCAGTTAGACAGCAAAAATTGCCAATTTCCATTTTCCCCATTATAAGTTAATGGAAACTCTTAGTTGCCATAGCAACTAAACTGCTGGAGCAGTTGCCATGAAAAACAGTACTTCTATAGAGGCTAGTACTAAGGTTCTTTCTGTAAAGTTTGAGCTTTATTGGCCACACAGTTTCTGCGGAGACGATTTTTTAATATTTTTCTATTTTTAACTATTCGGTTGCAATGGCAACCATTCAAATTGCGCAATTTGCATAAATTTAACATGGCTGGTTAAAGACTACTCAAGGTACATTTCTATGAAAGTTTTGTCAAAATATCTGCAGTGGCATAGCAATAAATGCAAATTTTCCATTGTGCCATTATAAGTCAATGGCAACTTTCAGTTCCCATAGCAACCAAACTGCTGGAGCAATAGCCAAGAAAAACAGTATTTTTATAGAGGCTAGTACTAAGATTCTTCCTGTGAAGTTTGAGCTTTATTGGTTGTATAGTTTCTGAGGAGATGATTTTTGAATATTTTTTCTATTTTTAACCATTCGGTTGCCATGGCAACCAGCCAAATTGTGTAATTTACATGAATTTCATTCGGTTGATAGAGAACTACTCAAGGAACATTTCTGCAAAAGTTTTGTCAAAATATCTGCAGTGACATAGCAATAAATGCAAATTTTCAATTTTTCCCATACAAGTCAATGGAAACTTTAAGTTGCCATAGCAACCAAAGTTATGAAGCGATTTGGATAAAAAACAGTATTATTGGTTCCCCCTGCCCATAGATGCTATATATGAAATTTGGTTACAATGGGCCTTGTAGTTTCAGAGATGATGTCGTTTGAAAATGTTGACGGACGGACGGACGGACTGACGGACGGACGGACGACGGACGATTGATGCCTGCCTATACTATAAGCTCACCTGTGAGCCTTCGGCTCAGGTGAGCTAAAAATTAAATTACGAAGACAGAATCGGAAATATTGGCGGAAGCATACCTAACATCAATACAAAAATTGAACATGGCTGTTTCAGTCATAAGATTTGGAAAGATTATTTACATTATGTGTGTATTGATGCATCTATAAAACAAGTATTCATCGGGGCCTATGATCGAATGGATCAATATATGTCTGTCTGTCTGTCTCTCTCTCTCTCTGTCTCTCTCTCTCAGCTGTTACCATATATGGTATTCATGTTTATTTGTTTTTAATTATGTCATTGCCATCTTTAAAGATCATTCTGTATTCTGTTTACTGGAAGAGCTGGCGCTTGGTACATCATACAAACTGGAGACAGTGACTGGTCAAGAGCTTCTGTTACTTTTTAAGATGCCAAGAGTCAGTATTGATGAAAGCAGATTTACAATACCAACGTCATAGAAACATAAAGAACATATTTTGTCTTGATTAGAGCAGCTTCTTTGCTTCTTCCCTATCTTCTGCTGAAAAGTGCAGAGAACTGTATCTCTGGTGTCATTTAAACATATATTATTGTTTATTATCAACTAACAAGCAAAACGGTTGGACCACAAGTTCAGCTAAAACCATTAATTACGCAGGGTATTGTATTTGGCGAGGAACTGTCTGCTGGGCAACGATACCACTGCTTAAGTCTCAGCTTTTGCAGATTCAATCAGCAATTCTGACTACCATAGCTCCGTCGGTATACTTAGTATTAGTTGGTTTGATTAGGTGATTAGATGCACCTCCATATCATCTGATATTTTGATACTGGGAAACTTTTGTGGCTCCCTGTGTATGGCTTCCTGGTCTTCCTTCCTTTGGTGGCGGGGCCCGGGTTACTCGGATTTCCTCTTGGAGGGAGGAGCCTGCTTCCGAAAGAGAGGGCCCTGTGGGAAATGGGAGAGCTCCACCTGGAGGTGAAACTTTTCACCGTAAAGTTGTTAACATTTTTATGATATGACCATGTACAGTGATATCAATCTGAATTGCTGATGTTCTTTTTATATATTCGTAGTTTTTTATAAACAAGGCCTCCTACAACTGAATTTGGGCAGGAGGCTAATGTCCAATTGTACCGTTATGGCTGTCCCAACGAGCCAGAAACCGTCCGAAGATACCTTACCCCAAATGCAACAGTGCATTAACAACTTTTTGCTATAAATAGTCAAATGCTGGATCCCTGCTTAATAAAACAAATAGCTCAGAGCTCTAGATAAGAAGGAGTACTTGATGATAATTAGGGATAATTTCTCTTATTTCTCATTGAAACAATATGTTGTGACCCCTCATCTGAACCGTCTCATCGAGACGGTTCAGATGAGGGGTCACAACATACGTTTTTATGCAGAATTCGCGAAAATTATCCCTAATTATCACTAAATACTCCCTCTTATCTAGAGCTCTTTAGCTGAGACCTTTCTCTATTCAAAACAATCGTTTTTCATAGTTCAGTATAAATTGAGCATCATTCAATAGCCGAGAACATGTGTAGCGTCCAATGTTGCCGGTAATGACCCTATATGAAATTTGAGAACAATGGGTGCAGCAGTTTTGGAGAATTTAATTGAACAAACTTTAACCATGACGGATGGACTGACGGAAATCGGATACCTATATCGCACCTTGCTAAAGCAAGTGCGACAAAAAGGGGCGTCAAATTAGATGAGCGTCAAAACACATGACAGGACAATAGTTGTTAGTGTGTACTTGCTTAAGAAAAGAAAACAAACGTTTAAGAGTTTGAAATCTGTAAGACACTAATTCATAAGACAACATCCGAAGTTTTCCCACATAACTCTCTAGAAGAACCACAAGTGGAGTATCATACTGTTATCGTAAACCGAAAACGAAACAGGAAATATGAGATAAGCAGAGCTGCGACTATCTGTACAAAGGTCATGCAGATAGGAAGGTATATCTTCACGGTGGTCGTGCCGATAGTGAGTCTGGCACACACCCTAGGTTTGCACCCGACATATGAATCTGTGGAATAAAGGAATAAGGAATAATTTTTATTGCACAGATATACCCTAATCATTGGTTGTAGGCAAATAACTACGGGAATGATGGTAACATTTCTGTAGTTATTTGTGGAGCGCATTGGAGCAGTGGTAGTGTGCCCGACTCATGATCAAAGGGTCCCGAGTTCGAATCCCACCAGGGCCCTAGCGTTATGACCTTGAGCAAGTCATATATCCACAGCTCAGCTTGTTTATATGTATATAGTCTTATCAAGTCGCAGTAAAAGCTCTACAGAGCTTAAGTTAGTTGTTAATAAATATAAGCGACTATAAATAAAGATCATTATATTATTATTATTATTATTATTAACATTTAACCAAATAAAAAAATCACACACACGACATGCATGCACACACATAAAAGATTACATCAATATAAAATAGACAAATATACACAAGGGTATTATTTGCTGTTCAGCACAGTAATAGCAATGGTTTAGAGAATAAGATTGAGACTAATTAGAATAAATATAGTTATACGACAGAACATTCTTGTAAATATCTACCTACAGCTTTTATAACACTTTAGTCATTATTTGTCATTATGTTAAGAAATGTTTTTGCCAGATCTGTACATGGAAAAATATTTGAATGTTGCAAAATATCAAAAAGTACTTTCCTTTGATTTTCATATTTTTGGTACTGACACCAAAAGTGAATTTCATCTTCTACAGTATTACATATATTGCACAACCTATCTTCTAATTTTTCACCCAAATATCTACCTTGTTCATCAATTCTCAGTCTGTGAGCACTAATTCTAAATGAAGTAATATTTCCTTATTGATTAATCATGTATATATTCAAGATATATCTCAAGTCCAAATTTCTGTTTCAAAAGTCTATATGTTCTTCATTTTTTCTTTGTTTCTTCACCTAACATTCGCTTTTTTCCAAAATGATACAAATCTTTCTTTAAGTTTGTTTTTTGTTGAGACGAGTAAAAAATGAAAATTTAATGTACTATGGTTGTTCCAAACATAAGAAAATCCCAGGTCATGCAATATATTTTAACAAACTGTAGATAGAGGCATTTATCATTTGAACTATTCAACTGCTCTACATAAGCTTTTACTAATGACCTTGTTCCCCCAAGTAGGCGTACCAGGAATCATCATTCCCTGGCATTTTAAACCCCATTGGCTGGGACTGACAGTTTCAAGTCCAGTTTCTTCCCCCAGACTATCAGAGATTGGAGTTTCTTGGAAGATTCCATTATTTCTGCTGCTGAGTGCGCAGAGGATTCAGTTACTAAGTTTACTTCTCTTGTAAGGGCTAGGGACTAGCTTCCCTGATTCACAGGTCCTGGTGCATGATTGTCCTTGGACGTATCACCAGTGAACAATTCTGATTCTGACTATTAGTGGCTCACTATTAGACTGAATAATATGCAAAAAAATTTAGACAAGCTGAAATAGCTGTAGTTAATGAAGGGAGTTGGCCAAGTTCACTAAATACCGCAAAGTTACAAGTTTTAGAATGAACTCTAAGAAAATATTAGTGTTTCATTCCTGTTATACATTTAAGGATATTGTTATATTTTATGGCTGTTTTTTTACCAATAAACCAATAAACTGAACAATGAAGTAATATAAGTGTAGTGGATGCTCAACCATGTCCAATTTTGGACGGACACACGGCGCCAAGTGTGTGCAACTATGGTTACGTACCGTTGAGCCACTTGGGTAACGTCGATACGAGAATTGAACAGAACAGAACAGAACCATGTCCAATTCAAATGTAGGGGCTTTATGAAACGGTCTAGATGAAGACGTAACTGTATGGACCGTATGGACTTAAAATCTACGGACAGACATTTAACTTGAATTCTATTAGTGTTGAACAAATCAATTTTGCTCGAAAAGAACCCTAAACGGACAAAAAGATGAAACATATTTAATACCTGTTAAAAAGAATCTATTTTGTAGAAGGGGTTAATAAAAAAAAAGATCTTAAATTTTGAAATTGACATTTACTGTTAAATTGAGTTGTATAGGTTACATTTTCTCGACACCTTATTTTTCCAGACTGTTACTATACAGCTTATCTGAAAATTGTAGTATAATGAGAGAAAATTTATATTTATGAAATGACACTAAATTCAAATGTTTTTACTGAACATAACTGAAAAAAAAATACTGCAAGACACGAAACGTCCCGTAGTTAAGTATTCACTCCCTACCTAAATCTTGATGTGCCCAGTATTGGAAGTCGGTCCAATATTGGAGCTTGTACGGTCACAGATTGTCAATGAAACTGATGGTCATAAAGCTGTCAAGCAAAAACTGTTCAAGGTTTTTGAGAGTATAATCAACTAAGGATAATATTGGACTGTAGTTTTCTGAAAAAAAAACAACGCATGTTTAGAGTATAGACCAACAAATACCCAAAGAGCATCACATCGGAAGATTGTATTTTGCTTTACATACTTACTTTATTTTGCTTTACATACTTAGAGAAAGAAATACGTAAACGCCAATTGTTGTTGTTGTTGTTGTTGACATAAGTTCTCCCAGTGTTGGGACACCTCGTTGACGAGTTGAACAAATCGTGTTGATATAGCTGTCAGTCGCGTAAAATTATTATTCTAAAATGATGAACTCTCCCATCACCCTATTTACAGTTAATGAATATGTACAGTTCTCTCACAGAGTTAAAAACAGTTTGTAGGTATTAAAAAGGACGTAAAAGTCTCTGGCTATCAGTCTCTAAAACTTCTTATAAAAACTAATCATTAGACCAACCCTGCTAGGATATGCCACGGAGCTACCTCTTAGGTTTCACCATTCTATTACGTCGGGGTATCAATGCCATTGTGAATTGGAGGTGCAAGGGTCGCTGCACATAAAAGTTAATGATAGAATGTTAGAATATTCCAGAATTGTCAATGTTAAAATGATTTACGAGTTCGGACTTATGATTTTGGCACTTTGTCCACTTTCATTTGTCATCTATATAGTGTAAAACTTACAGTCTATATTTCTTTACATTTCCATGGACTTGAAAAACACCATAATGGCATTTCACTCTTCGGAGGTTGCTTAACTCTGGCAGAGAGATTGACATATAAGATACAAGATGGTGAGGAAACACTTCTGAGTCTGGTAAGGCCGACCAGGTAAAATTTATTTTTTAAGTTGCTGTCTGAAATATTTTCTGGACTGGAAAATTTTTGTACTTGTACTTGTATTTTTGTTCCCGTCCGATTGTCCTTTTCGGCACGAGCTTTATACGGATAGTAGCCTCATATCAACACGACTACCATACTAAGAGCTAAATCGACCTATAAACTGGTTCCCATTTCATTACCTTTGGCTGTGAAGGGCTAATCGCAAGCAGATAAACAGTGAACTAATGGCAGGGTAGGAGGAAATCCGATACGATACACTCTGAAAAACTCTGCAAAAAAGTTGTTCTGGGTTGATTGATGAAAAACAGAGAAGTCTGAAATGTGCAAGTAGTGCCACATTATCAGTTTCTAAGGATGAAATACAACCTTGACTTCAAGGAGTGCTTGAAAGACTCGCCAAAGTTCAGGTATATTCCCCACAGCTGAGTCACCCAAATTGTCAAGATCATCCAAGATCTGAAGTTTAATGCATTAGTTAATCAGTTGATAGAGTGCTTAACTGTGAACACTGTAACTTTGTCATTTTCGCCCTTCTTTCTTTTCTTTTTATTAATTTTTTTCTTATTAGATATTTTGGGGTGAGTCATTTTTACTTGTTTAGATGGGTTGTGCAGCAGGTTAATCGCTGGTCTGATTATCTAGCAGTCAGGGTTTGAGACCCCTGGCCTGGAGGCAGAAATCTTTCTGATGGTAATACATGATACACAGCCTTTCATTATCACTCGCCGGGTCCGTGGAAACACCCCAAACCTCTATCAAACCAGCCTCCCCAGATTCACATCACCCCCTGTCCCCTCCACACATACACCAACACCGCTCCCACCCATCCCAAACAGTATTTATATAGATTCAAAATAAAAAGAACACTTTAATAAGTGTTTACCCATGATATGTATGTATGTATCTCTTTTAATAACTTCGGGTTTAAATATCAATGAAAACTTAATAATCTCAGTATAATAAAGTGAATTATTTTGTACGTTTATGTATGTCACGCAGGGTGGGGCAGGGGTGCGGGGGAGGAGGGAGCGACCATTTATACCACTCCAAACCAGCCACCCTGGATACAAACTAGAACCCCACCCCTTGCGCAGTGGCACGTTAGTTAAAGAATGAAGGGGTGGAGGGGAGGAAAGAACTAATACTCTCCAACTGACCTGAAATGTTGGCGTCTTGGTGGGAGAGGGGGTGGGGTTCTAGTTTGTATCCAGGGAAGCTGGTTTGGGGTGGTATGAAAGTGGTTTGGGGTGTTTCCACGGACCGTCACTCGCCCATTGTCCTGATATGACTGAAATACTTTTAAAAAGGATGTAAAATCACAAATCATCGATTTTGGATGGTTTGTTTTTTATTGCAGCTTAATGCAAAACAGGCGAGTTAATCAGACACCTTAAGTTTCTTGGAGAGACTCTTGAAAAGTCATTCATCTAGCGCTTCATAGAATACCCCTAAATTTTATCTTCCTGACAGTCATTACATTCTTGTTGCCGGAAAGGACAAAGAAAGCCAAACTGTGCCTCAAATCTATTTGGGGTTGATAGACACATGAGTATACCTTGAAATACTCCATTAAATCGACCCTAAGAACGTTTTGCATTCCTAAATGCGTAAGCAAAGGGGTGCTTATATTTAGGATACCCTTTGTGTGTGTATGCATGTTCGTGCTTGTCGGACGTTGTCCTTATGCTTGTCCTCATGCATGTAATCCAAAGGTTCACCTGTGTTACCTTAGGTTCTAAGTAACCAAAAAGGATAGTCTTCAACTTGCTACACAGTATCTGCATTTGTGTTAGCGCAAAAAAATGCATCTGGGTTGCAATTAAACTAGCGCCAGACACAAAAGAAAACTGTCTCACAGTCTGTATCCACAAGACACAAGGTATCTTTTAAAATGCATGGCCAGCCATGCAGCTTTTAAGTTCAAAGACAGCAACGAGACATCTTGGTAGCTCAGTAGGGTGCGATAAGTTGTATAATCTACTTGAGATCAATAGGTATAATTAAGCATGCACTGCACGCAGGCCAGTTTAGAATGTCACTTTATGTTTATCATTTACTTCTACATAAAAGGTTGTTAATAATGAATAAATATTGTAACTGTTGTGATTGTCTTTGATTGTATCTAATCTTTAACCAGTTTGTTTTGTGTTTTAAAAGAAAAAGAAAAAAAATAATATCAGTGTAATGTCAGTAATCAGCAAGTTTCTCCAACCCAGGCTGGTGATACAGTATATTCTTCCTTCTTTTTTTTTTATTCTCAGTTTTATAGAAAATACTAAAAGTGGGAATGACCTAGATTTTAGAATGCTTCTCATAGCAGGGATGCGAAATAATGAGTCATTGACACAAAGTTTCAAGCCTCTGCATCAGCAAGACGCAAAGAAGAAATACAGTCAAACCTGTCTAATCCGGACAGCTCTCCGACTGAGAAAAATGGCCGGATTAGACAGGGGGCCGGAATAGACAGATTGACTTACACATGTGGTAGATATTGGATACATGTACACACATATTTATTCAATATATCTGCTCTTTTTATTAAATGATAACAAAATAAAATTAAAATTGAGTGAATTTAACAGGCAAACACTGGTTACTGACAACAATAGAATTAGTGTAACATGACTGATAACTTGCTCAGTCAGCTGTATTGTGTAAATACTGTGGTTACCTGTGAAGTAATTAAGAGCAATTAGGTCAAACAGTTGATGTGCTATATTCTGTATTGTAGAGTTTCTGCCAATCCTGGCACACCTCCAGTCCGCTGGAGTACCGAATAGAATGTTCAGTCTAAAATGGTTGGTCCACCACCCTATTTACACGCTATGATATATCTATTTACAAGTTTATGACGTAAAGTTTATCGTAAAAGTTGTTTAAAAGTTCAGTAATAACAGTGGATGAAAAGTTCTGTAAAAATACTGAATAACCCCGCTATGTTGTGTCTTGGATAACCTCTGTGTACTGCACTTTAAGAATTAGTCTTTTTCTTTCTAACCCTCTGGGGGACTTCAGCAAGTTTCTTAAAGCGTTCACAATGTAGCGTGTAACAGAGTCTTCTACTATGGAATTCTATAGTCTCTAATAGGTGATGGTTACGTTTCGGGATAGTATGATATAAGCCACTACAATCTAGCACTATCTGGAGTATGTCACTAGGAATGTTAGTAAGCTGAGGTTCATGCAGACTAGTATACAAGCCTGTGATAATGTCTAATATGGGTTGTCTAACACTATGCAAAGCTGTGCAATTTAGCAGGAAATGATCTATAGTTTCTTCTTCAACTTTACACAGCAGACATGTAGGTTCAATCTGGTTCTGGTTGAATGCCGCTCTATTACACTGGAGGATGTATGTGCCCGTCACCAGCTTCAACTTCGTTGTTATCTGGGAATTTCCCGAGCATTACCAATTGTACGTAACACTGAATGTCTTTTACCATAACGATAGTTGTTCACGTGGAGATACCGTAGACTTGAGTACAGCATTGCATTGTCACGAATTCTATTGCACCAGTAGCCGTCAATCTGCTTGTTGACAGTACGCTTCCACGATTCTTTACTAGGAGGGTCTTGGAGCAATTCCAGAGGGTGTAATAGTTCATATTTGAAACACAGTTCCTTGATGGCTATAAACCAGCTGCTACTTTCCTGTCCTTTAATGTTCAGTTGTCGGTATGCTATTGATTCTCTTTTCAACTGATTCAGCAGTCAGTCGGGTGATGTTACCGAATAAGGTTAGCGCCCTTTTATGTATAGTGGCCTCGATCGGAACTGTCCCGGACAGGATATAAACCGCTGGATCAGCCGTTGTAACTGGCACTGAAAGCAGTAGCTTTAAGTACTTCTTGTAGAACTTCTCAAGGGTGTCTAGATGTCTTCCTTTTGGGAGCACCACTTCCATTCCATAAATTAGGACCGGAAGAACATATGTTTGTAGTAGGTGAATTGTCGTTTCTGGATCCTGACCATTATGACCATGACAACCAGACGGCATAAGGCTATATAGGGTTCTTCTGGCTTTCCTAATATTCTCGTTCACGGCTGACATTTCTGTATTGGCAGATCGTAGGATACCAACATGCATACTTTCGGTCACTACTGGCATCGGTTCACCATTGAGAGTCCATACGTAATCATCATCGTCACTATCCGGGTCAATTTTCATTACGACACTCTTTACTAACTGGAAGTCGAATCTCTCCATGGAGCCATAGTCAGCAGCAGTGTGTACAAGCGACTGTAATGGGCCGGTCTTAGAGCTAGCTACGGCCACATCATCTGCACAAGCAGGGGCTGCACATCCAATCTCTCCAACTGTGGCTCCCTGGTAGATACCGTCTAGTCTGTTAAGGAGAGTGTTCCCATATACTTTATAAAGGTCAGTGCTCAGGACCCCGCCCTGGCGGACCCCTTGTTCTATGTCAAATTCTTCTGATTGTTGTCCATCCCACTTAATGATAGTTCTGGCGTTTGTATGAAGACTGGTTATCAAATTCCAGAGGGCACCTTCAACTCCTATGTGGTATATTTTTCGCAGGAGGCTGGCATGACAGACAACGTCGAAGGCAGCCTTCGCGTCCAGGAAGGCTATGTATGTCGGCGACTTGGAGTCTTTATTGTTTCTGATATATTCCTCCAGGATAAGCGAACAATTCATAGGGGAGGCACCTTCTGTAAAGCCTCTCTGCAAGGGATTTTGACTCTCTGTGATGATTGGCTTTATCCTTTCTCTTATGATAGATTCCATGATTTTTGATATAGTCGGGGTGATAGTTATTCCGCGATAGTTCTTAGCATCCAGATTAGAACCCTTTCTCTTAAATACCGGCGTCAGAACTCCAAGCTTCATGCAGTCCGGGGCACAGCCCATCTTGAACATGGCGTTGAATAGATTTACCAGTACCGGTGTTATAAGCTCAGCGCAATGCGTAAAATGTTCTGCCTGTATGCTAAAGACATCTCCAGATTTGCCTGTATTCAATGACTTTATTGCTTTCAGTGTTTCTTCACATGTGACTGGGGTATAACTATTATCACGCCGACATACATCAGCAATATCATTGAATTCACTTTCTACCAGTTTCTTATATTCATTGTCATATAGGGGACTGTCTTTTGGGGTTGCAAGCTGACTAAAATGCTGTTGCCATCCTGATAAGATTTCATTCTCAGTCCTGAATGTTTCTTCTCCGACGTGAAGTTCATTTACACAGTTACTTGCTTTCCCCCTTTGTCTATTTATGAGTTTATGAAATAGTTTCGAGTCGTAGACTCTAGCGTCTAGAATTTCTTGCCTAATTTGCGCCTGCTTATTATTATGTTCGAATCATATAGCTTGACGAAGAGATATAGTTGTGAGCTTCTTGTCTATAACAGTCTGATGTGTACTATCATTAGGTCTTCCTGCTTGCTTCCATGCGTAGAAGGCTCCTTTTTTCGCCTCAACCGCTTTCAATATATCAGGGGTCCAGACTTTTAACCGTGAGGTCCTTTTTCTTGACTTTTTATTCTTAGGGGCTGCAGACGTTGCAGCTTCATTCAGGATATTATTTACTTTCCTAACTGCTAGATCCAGGTCACACACATTATCAATGTCAGTATCTATGTCTGGAATGGATTTCTCCACAGCAGCTGTATAGATTTCAGTATCAACCTTCGACCAATTGACTTTTTGCTTCACCGGTTTACATTTTTCGTTAGCTTTGACCTTATTCACAGAACAGTTTATAACACAGCAAACAGGCAGATGGTCAGAGACATTAACTTTCAGTTTTTCCAGCACCTGTATTTTCTGAACTCTTGTACTAAATGTCTTTGGATAAAAGATATAGTCCAATGTTGACACCAGGTTTCCCTTAGGACCGATATATGTTTTCTGAGTCTGAGTTGTGACTAAGTGACTAGTGTCTATATTGATTCTATTGTTACTTGCTGAGGTAGTCCACTTTGGCCGGAATACACAACATAAATTGTGCCATACAGACTGGAAAAATAGGACGGAATTCAGAGTGCACAGGGTACAGAGTAGCCAGGGGATTTTAACATTGTTGTATATGGAGAAATCCAACAGACTGGGATTTTTGGCCGGATTGGAAAGGAAATCGGAGTAGACAGGGGCCGATTAACAGAGGTTTTACTGTAGCTGGCATAAATGTTGCAGTATCATCTGGGAAAGATCAGCTGAATATGCACATTGATGCATGTCAAGCCATGATCTATATTTTATGATGATTGAACATAGAAAGTTTGGGTTCACCAGTTGCGTTTAGCTCAGGTTCTAAGTGACTAACAGGTATAGAGTCTTCAAACTTACTACACAAAAGCATTCAGACAAGAACAAATGAATGCAGTGATCAATATGGGGCTGTCACCTACATTTTACAGTTCAGTGAATATAGAAAAGTTAGAGTCTCCTGTTCCATTTAGCTCAGTTTCTGTAATGGGAAACGTGAAACATGGTTTTGCATGTTTTTTCAAGTATAAACTGCATGTGCATACATTATCTTCGCAGGCACTCACTTGAAAATGCTGAAGGTGACATTGAGCAGCTGGAAGGAAGATTGGAGAGGGTAAATATTACAGAGCTCCAGTCTCCTGGCCCCGAGGTTATAAAACTTTTTTCATGCTCAACTCAGCTGAGCATGAAATTTTCTCTGTTGATAAATATGAAAATGCCAACTGATGTTGGCATTTTCATATTCATAAGCAGAGAAAATTTCATACTCAGCCAAACTGAGCAAGAAAACAACGATACTTATCAGTAATTTGCTATTTATTAGCAGGTAGAATTTCATGCTCAACTCAGCTGAGCATGAAAAAAGTTTTATAACCTCGGGCCCAGATCAGAAGTGGCAACAGGGATGAAATGGGGATATTTTTCCCATAAGAAAAAAAAACATACATTGTGATCCCTTATTAGAACCATCATGCCGAGACGGTTCATATGAGGGGGTTACAATGTTTGTTTTCATTGAGAAATACAGGGATCAAGCTAGGGGGCGATTTGGGCGAAATAATCGCCCTAGGGGCCGAAATTTCGCCCTAAATTGGGCTTAGGGAGAAGTGGGAGTCTCCCAAAAAAAAAAAAAAAAAAAAAAAAAAATTTTTTTTTTTTTTTTTTTTTGGTAGAATTTTCATCAAATCATTCCACAAACAAGCTGTTATGACAATTTACCCTATAAACCCATTGCAACTTATTAATCTTTCAATTTAATGTAAATAATATGCATAATAGCTATTTTTCTTTAAAACTGAATGAAAAATGTCATAATCGCGCAATACCACTTCTCCCTTCACGGCTGTCACTTCTCCCTATTTCAGCTGGAGGGAGAAGTCACTTCTCCCTAAACTTTGAGTCTAGCTTGATCCCTGGAAATAAGAAAAAAATATCTCTGAAATATCCCTGTTATAGCCCCCTTCTTATCTAGGGTTCTGTATTATACTGCTGAACTCAAGACAAGTATTTTTCTGTGAATCATAACAAAATGAATTATCTTAAAGTGCTAAGATTGGAAATGAGTTTCACTGCTCCATATAAGAAGGGGTAACAGGGATAATTTATAGATTTTTCAATGATTTTGAATAGAAAAAGGTTGTGACCCCTCAATAGTCTAAATGTTTATAAAGAAAAAAAAGAAAACTTTGAGCCAAAACATCTCCCGAAATTCCTAAAACTTCTCTGTGACTAAAAGCTCGAAGCTGAGCACTACATGCACAATGTATATAATAGTGCTTACAAAGCTATTTTAATACTGTAATTGCCATTGCCTCTTCACATTCACTGAAAAATGTAGCACTTCATTGGGCTGCACAGTGATAAGATTTTCTGGCAACATGATAATACATAGATGTATGGATTATTAACTGGATTAATAAGAGTTTTATGGTCTTTAAAACAGCATTTCAAGCATTTTGGGATAAAGGCTTTAAAACCTCAATAATTTGTATCTCTGGAAACTTACCTGGCATGTAATCCTTTTAACCTAAGAAGCCAAAACAAGCAGGCACAGCTCAGATCCAGATCAGTAAATAGATCATTGAGATGGCCATTTTTCATGGTCATCCGAATCTGGTTGGCTTCCTATTCTATTGAAATTTTGTCAGTATCATTTAATATCCCTGGTATGCAAAATATGCTGAGGAATATAATTGAGCCAAGAACGACAAAACCAACAAAGTGGCATGTGTATTATGCAAAGACTCAGATCAGCCTGGGCATCTGCCCAGTCTCATCAGAGTCTTCGCGGCACACTTAAAGAGTAGCTAAGGGTCAAAGCTAGTTCCATATGGACAGCTAAGACTGTCATCTGACTGGGCAAATACCCAGGCTGATCTGAGACTTCTCTGAGCTCACATACCACTTTGTTGGTTTGTCGTGTCGTGGCTCTGGCTCATAAAGTTTTCATCTTCCCATCCCAGCTTTTATACCATCATTCAGTAAGTTAAAATTCAGGCTAAGTTTGTTTTCATTGGGCAGTGGCACTGCAGATCACTGTGGAAACAAAAATATCATCAACAGTGTGGTTTGGGGTTGGGGGAGGGATGGGGAGTTTGGGATTGGGGAGGGGAGGGGTATGTATTTTGGCCGCATTCATATTTGTTTATACTGTGTTGTTAATTTCAGGTTGTTAAGCTATGTAGTGTGATGATAGATCAAGGCAAAGCTTTCAACAATGCAAGCAGGTAAGTGACACTGATCAGAGGACCACTGCATTTGTCATGTGCACCGTTATTTTACATCAATTCTGTATTTACACAATTAGGGTAGAGTTGGATAACTTCGGACAGGGGGTAAATTTAGACATACCATTGCAAACAGTGAAAATCCAGATGAAACGGCTCATTGTGAGCCGTCTCATCAGGATTTTCACTGTTTGCCCAGTTAATTTTGTTTTAATTCCAACCAGCTGACATATAAAGTAAACAATGTCACAGTCTGAATTTACCTGCTGTATAAAATTTACCCGACTTGACCCTGTCAGCTTAGAGCAATGGCATAGCTGTTAATACAAAGCTGCATATAGAAATTTTGTCAAATTGACAAAATTTCAAAACACCTTAAGCTGTGAATTTGCATAGTGACTTTCTGTAAATTGTACAAAAGTCAGCATGACAAAACCATCAAAATGGCATGTGTGCCCAGCAAAGACTCTGATCAGCCTGGGTATCCACCCAGTCTGATCAGGGTCTTTGCTGTCCACATGGGGAATCTTAGACCCTGAGGGACCCTTTATTGAGCACATCAAAAACTCTGACTGGGCAGATGCTCAGGCTGATCTGTGTCTTTGAATGGTGCACATGCCACTTTGTTGGTTTTGTCCTGTCATGGCTTATGTAATTGGATACATTCACAAGCTAGATATCAGTAGAAAAAAATGTATCACATTACCAGGTGGCTGATACAATACTGTATCACAATACTTTTGACCCTTTTGGTTCTTAGCATACCACATTAAGGGAAAAACACTACATTTGTATTGTTATTGTTTATCATATGACGTCGCATTTGAGAGTGTAATAAAGCCATGCATTAAAAACGATAAAATATGCAAATTAAATATGCAAATTACGCCCACACAAACGTCACGTTTACTAAATCGTGACGTTTTAATGCAAAATTTGCTCATAAAATGTGATTTTAGTGTCATATGATAAAAAGAATCTTGCATTCGTGCTCCTGTATTATTGAATTTATTAAACTTGTTGGGGAAAACCGATAAGATGCTCGGCATAGCCTCGCATCTTATCTTTTTCCCCAAGTCGTTTAATAAATTCCAAAATACATGAGCACTCATGTAAGATCCTCTATTTTATGTAAACTCTTCTAAATTTAAGCATAGGTGCTCAATACTACAAATGAGGAACTTTACAAGTTAGCAGGAGAAAATCTGCTAGACAGTTGAGAAGTTGCAAAAATATTGTAAATTTGTTATTTAAGAAGATTATTCTAGTATTTTGAAGTATCCATACTGGCTATTAGTATCATGATACAGTACCGTAGGAGTAAGTATCACAATATATCCATGCATTGATGATTGCTACCTAGGTTTACAAGGAGCATACAATTAGAAACATCTCAGGGGCTGAACACCTGAACTTCCCATCCAGAGGAATAAAATATTACCAGTATTTCATGTTCCTTGAAAATATGCCTAGCTACATCCATGTAGAAATATTGGGGTGCCCTATTATGACAGCACACAGTATTAAACACAGGCTGATAATTATGTGTATTGATTGCTCCCAAAACTATTGTTTTCTTTCATCACATGGTACAACATGTTTTACTGCGTTCTGCAAAGGGAAGAAGCTTTTGTGGTTTTATACGCTTGTTTTTAAAAAAAACAGACTTATTATGTCTTGGCGCTGTCCGTCTGTCGGTAAACATTCTTGTGTGTGCCATAACTCAGTAACCATTTGGGATATCTTCATGAAATTTTATAGGCATATGTATTAGGTAGGGGGAACGTGTCGTGTGTAAGAATGGTTGCTACCCCTTTCTTAGTTTTCAAGTTATGCCCCTTTGATTGTTTTTTACCCTGCAGGTCTTGTGTGCATGATAACTAGATAACTATAACTGTTTGGGATATCTTCATGAAACTTCATAGCGATGTGTCGCGCAACAATGGTTGCTCTCCCTTTCTTCGTTTCAGAGTTACATCCCTTTTACTAGTTCCTGTAGACTATTTTTGTGTATACCTACCTTGTGCATCCCTTAACTCGATAACTGTTTGGAATATCATGAGGAAATTTAAAGCAATGTGCATGATCACAAGATGATGTGTCACATATAAGAATGGTTGCTCCCCCTTTCTTAATTTTGGAGTAACCTCCCTTTGAATAGTCAGTCCATAAACATTCTTGTGCGGGCCATAACTCAGTAACCATTTGGGATATCTTCATAAAATTTTATATGCATATGTATTAGGTAGGGGGGAACGTGTCGCGTGTAAGAATGGTTGCTCCCCCTTCCTTAGACTAGTTTTCAAGTTATGCCCCTTTGATTGTTTTTTTACCCTGCAGGTCTTATGCGCACCATAACTAGATAACTGTTTGGGATATCTTCATAAAACTTCATAGCAATGTGTATGAAGTCCCAAGGATGTGTTGCGCACAACAATGGTTGCTCTCCCTTTCTTCGTTTCAGAGTGACATCCCATTTATAAGTTCTTTAAGACTATTTTTGTGTATTATACTATACTTATCTTGTGCATCCCTTAACTCGGTAACTGTTTGGAATATCATGATGAAATTTTAAAGCAATGTGCATGATCACAAGATGATGTGTCACATATAAGAATGGTTGCTCCCCCTTTGTTAATTTTTGAGTAACCTCCCTTTGAATAGTATTTTTAGGATTTTCCATTCATTCCATATCTCCTTAACCTTTTGAAATATTAGAATGAAACTTTATAGGAATGTGTATAATAATGGGAAAATGTATCCAGAAGAAGAAACACAACTCTGGCTTACTTACTGAATTATCTGCCCTTGCATAAATTTTCTTAAATTAACCATTCTAACACAACTTGATGGTGATGTGTATATTGTCAAGGGAATGTATTAGGACCAAGAATGGTATAGCTAGTATATTTAGTTTATGAATTACCTCCCTTGTTTGACTTTGGCATTACTCAACCTAGGAGCCACTTCCGCTTGGAAGCTGATTTTTGGTCTACTAATAGTATTTGATGCTTTGAATATTTAAATAATGTTGCCGTCATTAATTATAGGGTGGTTTCCCCTGTTTGTCTGCCTGTCTATCCTTTTGTTAACAGTCTTGTTCATTCTGTAACTCCTTAATGACATTAAAACGGGCATATTATGTGCTGCTTGCGAAGCCCTTGTTCTGTTTGTATCCCAGGTTGACAGAGCCCTTCCAAAATTGTGCCTACTTTTATTGGAAATAGTTTTCTCGTAGGAGAGCAAATTTGTTGGCCCCCCTTTTAGAAGGGAGGCAAAATGAAAGTGGCAGAGTTACTTCCCTGGAAAGTCTACTTACTACCCTTAAATGAACAAAACCAGTAATTTTCTAAGCTTTATAAAATGGTTGACAGACATTGCAGACCTTGATAAATCTGCTCCTGAAAGGAGTAGTTATGCGACTCCTGACGTTGCGTTCCGTTCCGCTACACTACTGTAAGGTAGCGGTAGTGTAATGGTAGCGGATACTAAGACCCTATTTTGTAGGTCTACTGAAAGGAGCAGTGTGATCTGGGTCTTTACTTTTTTATGGAGGTGAGGGGGGAATGGCTGTACATGTTTGTCCCAATATTTGAAATAAACAGGTACCCTGCAGAACTCTTCATAAGGGAAAATGTAAAATAAAAATTGAATAGGTTTCAAAATATTGGCCTTTAGAGTTTCAACAGAATCACCTTGTTGACATACATGTAATTCCATAGTGAAATATAATAATTGTGTCTTAATTCCTAAACTGTAGGCCAATACAAGTAGTTATAGAGCCCAGGGCACGGTTGTTCAGAACTCTAAACAACGTTGTTAGTCATGGTCATATTAGTTAACGAGATGTCATGCAAAAAAAGTCATTTTTAGCTGAAAAAATATTAGGAGCTTTTGCAATGCAAATTTCAGCAAAAAATATTAGCAGACTTGATATTATAATATGTCTAGAAGACTTAGAGAATCCTTGACTAACACCACCATTAAGCTAATAATGCTTTGAACAACTGGGTCCTGAATGTTTAAATTACATGTTCATCTTTTTCAGTGGTTTCATTATGGGGGTTCGAGAATTGGCAAACTACTTTAACGATGATGAACTTACTTCGGTATGTTGATTTTATTTTCGTTCATTTGCTATCATTGAATTTTTTTTTTTTTTTTTTTGCAACAGGAATTTTGTTTGTCCTACCTTTGACTAGCAGAAGCGAGACATTGGTATTACCTTTATAGTGTCATCACGCATGGTGGCCTAAACTTTGCATTGAGTTTTCTGGTTTCGTTCTGTTTAGTGACAATGCACTGACAGAAGTGACACCACATTCTGCAGAAATTTTGATTATTTATCAGAGCTATAGATAAGAGGGCGTATTTGGTGATAATTAGGGATAATTTTTGTAAATTCTGCATAAAAACATATGTTGTGACCCCTCATCTGAACCGTCTCGACGAGACGGTTCAGATGAGGGGTCACAACATATGGTTTCGAAGAGAAATAAGAAAACTTATCCTTAATTATCATCAAATACTCCCTCTTATCTAGAGCTCTTTTTATGTCATATGGCTGTGATCCTACCTTAAGACAATTTTATTTTCAGAAGCTTAACTTCTGATGAAAACTAGATGAGCCGCGACACGACATAACCAACAATGTGGTTGTGCGCCCAGCGCAGACTCAGATCAGCCTGGGCATCCACCCAGTTTGATCAGACTCTTTGTTAAGTGCTCAAAGGGTAGCTAAAGGTCTAAGCTACCTCCATGCGGACAGCGAAGACTCTGATCAGACTGGGCGGCTGCCCAGGCTGATCTGAGTCTGCGCTGGGCGCACAACCACATTGTTGGTTTTGTCGTGTCGCGGCTCAGATATGTTTCACAGCAGAATGCTTCACTATTGTAAATACCGCATTAATCCTAATAAATGCTTCTGCCTCTTCTCCAGAAATTATATCAACTTGCATGAATTCCTGTTCGCTTCTCTGGATAAGGCAGCCATCTGAAATGGTGTCTACTCTTAAAGGAAAGAATTTGCTCCAGGAGGAGTAAATTCTTTCCTTTAAGAGTTGACCCCTATTGAGAAAGGAGGCAAATAAAAAAAAACAGAGCTACTTCATCTGAAAGTAGACCTAGTCACCTTAATACTGTCTATTACCAATATTTTGGCAGGGGCTGATTCAATACTTTTTAGGCTCTAGATAATTCTCCCATTTCCTAAAATGTAACACCCTTGGAGGCGTTTAATAGGATTAATACAGTAGGAAATTTCCTAACCATCACTCTGCAGAACGCAGTAAACATGGGGCATGTGGACAACATTGAGACAACCTCCATGATCTTTGGAGAACATTGGGTAGACATTTTGCCAATATTGGTTGCTCACTGGGATGGGAGAGCTAGATGAACCATGTCTTTGAGAGAGATTGGGTTGGGGTAAGGGACTGATGAAAAGTTAAATGGGTTTCTGCCATAATAGGTACATAAGTAGTTGAAGTATAGTTGTGCTGTTTCACAATAAACTTACATCCAACAACCACTTATGAATGTGTCTATATTTATAAAATGGGTTACTACTTTAGGACAACCACCAGGTGTCAGTAAGTATAGCCTGGAATGCTGGGAATGACCTTTTGACCTTGAACTTGAATGACTGATAGTATTGTTTGTTTCAGAATTGTTTTGAGCCATATTAGAGCAGACCTGTCTTAACCCTTAATGCGCCAAAAAGCAGATGACAAAATTTACATCTGAAGAATTTCAAAATAATGTTTCGTCCAAGCAATATTATATTGAGAATTCGAGCACTAGAGGGCAAACAGTGTAGATTCATTATGAGCCACTTCATCTGGATCTACACTGTTTGCAAATTTAACTACCGGTATTTTAATTTTTGGCGCTTTAAGGGTTAAAGCAAATGCTAACTCTGCATGCCCTGACCAGACCACTAACGTGTAATCTATTCAGTCTGTTTTAAGGTGTATAGGCACACCTCCATGATTTCCACCATTTTGTCAAAGGGAGACAATCTTGACTTCTGTTTGCTTCCCTGGATGATGAACCCCCTTTCAGAAAAGAGGTAATTCTCAAAGAAGAATTAGCCTGTAAAGGCGCAAGTTCTTTCTTTTGAAAGGTGATCCCTTTGAGAAGAGAGACAAAAATGAAAATGGCAGAGTTGTGTCCCCCCATAAATACTCTTTACTTTAAAATCTGTGGTCAAGTTACTATTGGAGGAAACCTAGTGCACTCATCATGTGCAGGCTAGAGTTCACATTTGCCTTAAGATATGAGCCACGACGTGACAAAACCAACAATGTGGTTGTGCGTCCAGCGCAGACTCAGATCAGCCTGGGCATCCGCCCAGTCTGATCAGAGTCTTCGCTTTCCGCATGAAGGTAGCTTAGTCCATCAGCTACCCTTTAAGCGCTTAGCAAAGAGTCTGATCAGACTGGGTGAATGCCCAGGCTGATCTGAGTCTGCGCTGGGCGGACGACCACATTGTTGGTTTTCTCGTGTCGCGGCTCATATGTGTTTCCTCACAGTTTGGTCCATATAATATAGAAATGCTTATTTTAATTTGTTTTTGTTTTACATGTTATTACTATTTATTTAGCTTGTTTTCTTTTTTTATGAATGATGAACCTGTCATGCTATTTGGGGTTGTCAGAAAATATGCTAGAAATACATGCTGTGAAAGAGGGGGTGGGGGAGGGGGGTAATGGGGTAAGCCTTTCTTCAGCCCATATACCTTTCTTTTCAGATAGGGAAACAACAGAAGCAATTGCATACTTAAACCACTGAAATCTTTCACTTAAATGGCTCTTCAACCACTGAAATCTTTCACTTAAATGGCTCTTCAACCACTGAAATCTTTTGCTTAAATGGCTCTACAACCACTGAAATCTTTTGCTTAAATGGCTCTTCAACCACTGAAATCTTTCACTTAAATGGCTCTTTAACCACTGAAATCTTTCACTTAAATGGCTCTTCAACCACTGAAATCTTTTGCTTAAATTGCTCTTCAACCACTGAAATCTTTTGCTTAAATGGCTCTTCAAACACTGAAATCTTTTACTTAAATGGCTCTTCAACCACTGAAATCTTTTACTTAAATGGCTCTTCAACCACTGAAATCTTTTGCTTAAATTGCTCTCCACTAAACTGTGTGTTACATCATTTTGTTACCTTTACATAGGGAGAGCAAATATTTACAGACAGGGTTAAACCAAGGTCAGAGTATTCCTAACTTCTAGGAGCCTGACATGCACACTAAATGACGAATGAACAGTGTTTTAGATGAATAGGGGTATAGGTTGTTTGAGAAAAAGTGGAGAGAAAAAAATTGATATAATTTCTTAACTAAGTTCTGAATAAATTTTCATGAAACTTTGCATACCTTAATCTGTTACCCATATGAACCAGGCAAGGAAATTCAGACTTTTTTTATCATTAAATAAAAAGCTGTCAGATCAACTATATTCTTTTTGAAGGGAAAAATCCATCTCAAAGCTAAATTTCATTAGACTGATTTAGATGTTAGGGTTGTTCTGGAGATGGAAAAACACCGTCTTATAGCCGAATAAATATGGTATTTCTTAATGCTTGTGTATCAACCAACGTTTTTTTTTTGTTGATAACCACATTGCATAGTACCAACATGGTCAATGGCAGAGGTAAGCAAATTAGTAATATTCCTGTGCAGCAGTAGATAGACTCTAATAGACCATCTATGAACAGGCAGATATGAGTCTTAACATGTCACAAATTCTGCAAGGGACCTGTTCTGTTATGGTAAAGTTCATAGTTTTGGCTTTCATGCTAGCAAGATGCTTGTACTTTTGAATGATCTAGTTGTCCAGCATACAGAGTATATTGTTTGTGTCAGTTTTGCTGTTTAGTTATGGTCCCTTTGTCTGTCTGTTTGTTAACACCAATCAGTTATTTGTCACAGAACACTAGTTAAGAAGGGGTAGTAGGGAAATTAAGAAAAAACTATCCATATTTCTTCATAAAGAACTTATGTTTTTGTTGAAAAAAAAGAGAAAAATCTGAAAAATTTATGGATCATCGCAAACAATTCAATACCAATGATGTCATAGAACTGTTACAAATGCAGCTATGGAATTGCCAACTACTCTCAGTAGTGTACTTAGTACCTATGCAGAATAATGTCTCAACGGCGTCACTTTGTATGATATATAAGCTGCTATGGTAACAGATCTGTGACGTTATTGATATAGGAGCATGGCAAACAATGTTTGCCATGCTTTGTAAATTTTTCAGATTTTCTCAAACAAATAATCATTTCTCAAGTCATTTAATTCCGTGTTAGATATGCTTCTTTTTTCATTAGTAAACATATATGTGTGCCCTCTCTTGGAATGCTTGTTTTCTGTTCTATCTTTTGGTTATCTGTGTTGTGTCAAAGAGTGACCTCACCTGTGATTACAGACTGCTAGATATAGTATTGCTTTACTTATAGCTGTGGCAATAGCTGTGTAAGCTCTTGTTGAGTGTCACAAGGGGCACATATGCTACTCACAGAGCTGAACCAGAACTTTGTTCTGGTTCAGCTCTGTAAGTAGTATATGGGTCACTTTGTGACAGGCGAGACACAGTGTTCCAAAGAATTCTTGTATTTACTGATTGTTTGCTCTTTTCATTTCATCCATAAAAATATTTTTTTAGCTTGATCAACATGTAGCTACTGATTATTAAGTTTGTGTTTATTTGAAAATTTTCTTTTGCATGTGTTTGTATTCTGTATAAATTAGGCCAGTATTGCCTTGTATTTTGTGTGTGTGTATGTATTCTGTGTAAATTTTGGGGGCAGTATTGTCTTGGAAAAATGTTCTTATTTCTCGACAAAATCATGTCATACTCAAGATAGCTCAGGATAACCAAATTGTGGAGACAAGCTAAGTTTGGTCCATTTTTATACCCCCCACACTTTAGTGGCAGGGTATTTATGATATACCTTTCGGTGTCTGTCCGTCCATCCGTCCGATTGATAACTTGAGTATTTATTCACAGAATTTTTTCAAATTCTGCATACATATTGTTATTGGCAATGAGTGGTATGGGATTGTAAATGGGCAAAATCTGTCCATTTTTAACAGAGTTACTGCCCTTGTTCGTATTGGAAAAATGGTTAGAAATCTCACAAGATTGCTATGTATGAGTGGTTTATATTAATATCTATTTTCAGTAAGGAGATCATATCTCTGTCTATCCCAGTTCTGTGGCTATTTAGCTATTGTATATTTCAAAAAATTAAGTTACAATGTCCAGCGGTGGTGGGGTATCATGCAGTGCCTGCGGCGCTTTTATTGTTTCATTCAGCTTAGTTTCAATGTAACCAAAATTTTAATGGGATAAAAGCTTCATACTTGGCACGGATGGACAAGTGAAGGAAGTGATCCATATCTGGTCATGATCTATATTTCTAGATTCATAAGTTAGTTTCACTTGTTACATTTAGCTCAATCTGTAATTAACCAAATAGGATACAGACTACATATTTGGTATGTATTGACATCTTGAGATGGACAACTAACTGATTGCTGTGATTCATATCTGACTATGGCCTGTATTTTACAGTTCATTAAACAAAGAAAATTTAGGTTTACCTTGTGGTTAGTTTCTCAGTTACTACAAAAGATAGAATTGTAGTACATGATATATACTTACATGTAGGGAAGACTAACAGAATGCAGTGAATCATATATAAAAATGACCTATATTCCATGGCCTAATGATTTTGCCTTTTGTCTCAGATTGGCATCATACTTTGACACTTTAATTTTACCTCGCATTACATGCAAGGGAGTGTGACCTAAATTTCGTGGTGATTTTGTGAGAGAAGACTTTGACCTACTTTTTATGTTATATTTATATGTTGGCAGTCACAATGTGGCCTTCTGTGGCCTGTCTATTTTCAAATTAAGAGTATTAGGAAACAGTTAGATCTTCTTGTATGAAACATTGGTCTTTTAATGCTTTCCTGTCTAATTTTCAGGTATGTTTGAACAAGTTTTGTCAGTCGATGACAGAAATGCTAAAATTTTTCTCTGTAAGTATATTCAGAGCTCCAGGTAAGGTGGAGGATGGGGTTGGGTGGTTGGTGGGTCTAAGGTGTTTTTTTTGCTACTTAAGCAGTTACTTACCTGCATTGCTTTCACTGTAAGAGTACCCTTTCACCTTTAGTCAACACCAATTTCAAATCGAAAATAAGAAGAAATAGAATTTAATTTACCAAAATTTAAAAATGGTAGCTTTCATTTGCGAAAGAAAATGGTGTGTTTTACCTTTGATGAGACTTACAATTTTGCAACACCACAATTTGTATAAAATGTTATGTCAGAGAAAATACAGAGTGATTATCTGTACTTGGCATTTTGCTAAGTGCCAATGAGTAGGTGAACAGGGCATGCATTACACAGCCAGTGCACACACATTCTGTGAGTACATGGCTGTGTCCTTAACTCTCAGTGCTATAATTGTCATGTGATATTTCAGATTTTGATGGATCAGGCCCAGAGATCAGTCTGTAAGAATCTGAACAATTTTGTCAAAAAGTAAGTTCATTTGAGATAGACATTTCAAAGCATAATTTCAAAGGATAATTTCATAGGAAATATAGGTCGGCTTTCTTTTATTTTGTTTTATTGCAAAATGTAAAAGCAGCCCAAATACTACTTAAAATTAAAACATATTATTAATTACCCTTATTACATACGAAGATAACAGGATCCTACAAGATGAACTAACATATTTTTCCACTAATGGGGTTCCTATGATGTGCGAGTGGAAAAGCAACCAGTGTAGACCCAGATCAGACTGCTCTCCAGGAGCAGTCTGATCTGGGTCTGCACTGTTTGCTCAGGCATGTTTGTCTTACTATTTATGTTGATCACAGTAAATTTCCTATTTTCAAAAAAAAAAAATAAATAAATAAAAATAAAAAATGGTGCTCCAAATGGCCAAAAAAAAAAAATTTGGGGGTAGGTAGGGAGGTTTTGGGTGGGAGCATCACCTTCCATTGCATGTTTATATACATGTACTTAAAAGTTTAATAAGTATCAAACACATTTCTGACAAATGGCACCAGACAGTTAGAACTTAAGTTGATGTTCCATTAAAGTGAAGTTTCTACCTTCATATTTTTCCATCATTTTTACAAAGGGATGCAAATATTGTGACTTCCTGTTTACTTCCATACAATAGACCCCTTTCAAAATGGGGATGCTCTAAGTTTAAACAGTATTTTATTCATCATATTAACATAGACAATCAAAACATACTCCAATAATATGAAAGGATTCGGTAACAAGCTAAATATCTATTTAGCTTGTTAAAGGGAGCAAATTCTTTCCTTTAAAAGCAGCCCCGTTAAAATGGGAGACAATTATTAGCTCACCTGAGCCAGCGGCTCCGGGGGAGCTTATAGGATGGTAAGGCTCCGGCGTCCGGCGTCCGTCCGTCCGTCCGTCCACAATTTCAAACGACTTCTCCTCTGAAACCGCTGGGCCAATTGTAACCAAATTTCATATAGAGCCTCCTGGGACCTTAGGAACGAAAGGTTGTTCAAACGGTCCTGGTCACATGACCAACATGGCCGCCACGCCCATATATGGTAAAAACCTTTAAAAATCTTCTTCTCCAGAACCAATAGGCCGATGGCCTTGAAACTTGGTATGTAGCATCGGGTACGCGAGTACTACCAAGATTGTTCAAATTATGACCTTGGGTTGACCTTGACCTTTTTTACGGCAAGGTCAAATTTGCTTCCTTGTGCTTTTATATGGCAAAATGCTAGAACATAAGATATCTTGGAAACTGTTACAGATTTTGGGCTAAAAACCAGTATCTACAGTCATCTTAATGAGTACGTGAAGATTTATGACTTTAAGAGGTCAAGGTCATTCTTTGACCTTTGACCCAGAACTCTCATATTTTGACAATTTCGAACAATCTCCTCAACAGCCACTGAGCCAATTGAAACCAAATTTCATATAGAGCCTCCAGGGGTTGAGGGAACAAAAATTTATTTATACTGTCCAGGTCACATGACCAACATGGTGGCCACGCCCATATATGGTAAAAACCTTTAAAAATCTTCTTCTCCAGAACCAATTGAACCATGGCCTTGAAACTTGATATGTAGCATTGGGTACTCGAGTACTACCAATATTGTTCAAATTATGACCTTGGGTTGACCTTGACCATTTTACTGCAAGGTCAAATATGGGAAAATGCTAGAACATGAGATTTCATGGAAAGTTTTGAAGATTTTGGCCTAAAAATTGGTACATAGAATCATCTTAATGAGTACATGAAGATTTTTGAGTACAAGAGGTCAAGGTCATTCTTTGACCTTTGACCCAGAAATCTCAAATTTTGACAATTTCAAACAATCTGCTCTAAAACCACTGTGCCAATTGAAACCAAATTTCATATAGAGCCTCGAGGGGTTGATGGAATGAAAATATTTTCTAATGGTCCTGGACACATGACCAACATGGCCGCCATGCCCATATATGGTAAAAACCTTTAAAAATCTTCTTCTCCAGAACCAATTGACCGATGGCCTTGAGACTTTGTAAGTAGCATTGGGTACTTGAGTACTATCAAGATTGTTCAAATTATGACCTTGTGTTGACCTTGACCTTTTGCAGCAAGGTCAAATATGGGAAAATGGTAGAACATAAGATTTCTTGGAAAGTATTAAAGATTTTGACCTAAAAAATTGGTATATACAGTTGTCTTAATGAGTTCATGAAGAATTATGAGTACAAGACTTAGAGGTCAAGGTCATTTTTTTACCTTTGATCCAGATTGCTTATATTTTGACATTTTCAACCATTTCCTCAAAAGCCAAAGGGCCAGTTGTGAACACATTTCATATAGAGCCTCTAGGGGTTGATTGAATGAAAATTTGTTCAAACGGTCCAGGTCACATGACCAACTTGGCCGCCATTACCGCTTACGGGATAAATCTTTAATATTTTTCTTCCCCAGAACCAATACACCTATGGCCCTGAAACTTGGTAAATAGCATGGAGTACTAGAGTACCACCAAGACTGTTCAAATGGTGACCTTGGGTTTACCTTGACCTTTTTTGCGGCATGGTCAAATATGCGAAAATGCTAGAACATAAGATTTCATGGAAAGTTTTGGAGATTTTGGCCTAAAAATGGTATATATGGTTGTCTAATGAGTACATGAAGATTTATGAGTACAAGTGGTCATGGTCATTCTTTGACTTTTGACCCAAAACTCATATTTTGACAATTTCAGACATGATAAGTATAAGCCACCTTGCCAATTGTTCAGGTGAGCGATTCAGGGCCTCATGGCCCTCTTGTTTTTATAATATTTACCTTCCTTGGGAATGCTTTGAATCACCTTAAGCATTTTGGCTAAGCTACTATTGCCTTTTCTTAATTGCTTATCAATGAATTCTTCTATAATTCAGAGAGATAAAGAACATCAAAGACGCTCGAAAACATTTTGAGAAAATCAGTGACGACATGGACAATGCAATGAACCGTAACTCCCAAGCTCTGAGATCAAAGCCTCAAGAATGTGAAGATGCTTACAATTTGATGATGGCCAACAAATCTTGTTTTGCTCATACCTCACTGGATTATGTGTATCAGGTACGTGAAAAGTTGCAAGAACAGTATCTCATGGTAAGGTACGGTATCATAAGCTATGTATGAACAGCAAATAGTGTATATTTCTAAGTATTCGCAAGAGATTTATTTTTGCTGATATTTGCAAGTCTACTGGCTTACAAATTCAAGAATATCACCAATTGCTAGAAAATAGAGGCCTGAACAGAAAGTGCAGATAGACAGGTAATTGGTTGTGAGTTCAAGAACCCGCAAATAATTCCATAACAGAAAATTGCAAAGTAAAGAACGCTTGAAAATACAGTGACTTACGGTTCTAAGAACAGTATACATAGCTTTGACTCTGGTCAGCTTGCATGTGCATGCTGGCTGATCTGAATTTTCCTTGTTTTCAATTTAAATAAGGTATCTTTTCTAGGTCATCACCTCTGTTTAGTGGTAACATATCTTAAGCAGCCACAATGTCAGGACAAGAGAATCTATGTTAAGGAGTGCCCAGTTACAAGCAACATTTTATGCTTCCCATTGATTATGCACTTAACACAGTTTTGCTTTTTTGGATATGGCTTAGGTCATGGTTGTGATACATATTTTGCTTCATGAAACTTCACAAATTTGCTGATATATGGAGTATATGAAAAAAGTTTATCTCTCCAAACTATTTTTTTCGTCATTGCTGTGCTTTAAATGTACGCCGTATGTGAACTTGCTGCTTATTTCGGGTTTGAACTACAGTAGAACTTCATTGGCTCAAACAGGCTTTGGACCATGAAAATCAGCTGCAGCCAAGGGTAGTTCTAGCCATCCAGGGGCCGAGTAGCGCAATCGGTAGGGCACCTGACTCATAAGTCAGAGGTCCTGGGTTCAAAACCCGGTCTGGCCACATACTTTTGTTTCTCCTTCAGCTGATTCAAGAAGGGCAGTTGTCAGTTACTGGCGAAAGTATGTGCACTTAGTATTGGTTAACTGCGTAGGAGGTCTAAGCCTGCCCAGGAATAGTGTGGTTAGGTTAACTGGCCGTCCCAACATGACCATAGATGTTTACTGTGGACGTTAATCAACAAATCAATCAATCATGGTTTCTGTATGAAGTGACCTCTAGGGACCAAGGAAATAGTTCTATAGGTCTTATACAAATTTTAAGAACAGCTCTGCTGCATAACCGACAAGTCCACTTTTCGCTAAGGTTGACTGCCCATTTTAGCACAATTTAAACATATTCTGTTACAGCTGACTGTTTACTGATTTAACACCTTATCATGGCAGCTTTAATATTAACAGAAGCCATCTCTGCAGCAGATGCCATTGCGAACCTAAACTAGTTGGTTTTACCTTCACTGATTTGACTGACATGACTGTCATCAATTTGGCACAAAGGTGCTGGCAGAATGGGAAATACTACTGCAGTTCCTGGACAGTCTGGCCTTGGTCTAGCTCCGGTTTCCTCCACCAGTATACTATAGGACCACAAACGCGCCAACATTTGTGCCATTGAGAGTATTTAAATAAGTTCGCGTGAGCTTTCAATGCAATCGATGTAAAATAAATAAAGTTTTCATTTTTTACATTTTTTATTTCCTCACGCATGCTTAGATAAAAATAACAGGTCCAGCAAACATTCACCTTTTCACAATTTTTGTTTCAGATAAATATTTTACAGTCAAAGAAGAGATTTGAAGTGCTGGAAACAGTAAGTATGAGTGGTTAAAGACACATTTTTGATTGCATAATACCCTAATGACCGTTTATTGAAACATGCTGCTCAGAGATGAAACATCCCAGAAGACTTTTCACTGAAGTACAAGTACGGGGGCCAGATAAAGGGAAATCAATTGTCAAGGGAAAAGACAGAATATGGTTTTAAACAGATGATAACTGGATCAGATTGTTTTTGAAGACCCACATAGAGCTGTGTTGAAGAGTGCTGCCATAATCTACTCAAAACCTGTTTTTATGCAAAGGGTTAATAAAATATGCCATGTTAATGTAGGTACTTATAAATTACATTCTCGCATACAGAAGACTTAGATCAGTATGCGCAGTCTAATCAGTCAATCCTGTTTGCATAAACAGTAAAAGCAAAATTGACGACTATGACCAATCTACACAACGTGACAGCTGATTTGAATATTTATTGTTCATATTAAAGTTATGCCAAATCAGCCTGCACAGCTAAAAAGCAAACTTAAACCAAAAAAAAAAAAAAAAAAAAAACTGATTCGTCCACATAGATGTGACATATTGTTCACACGAAGTTACGTAATCAATGAGTATTCGAAATCAGCATGCACATTCTGTCTTTATTTTCGCCTTTTCAAGTTTTGGGCATCTATGTTTATTTAATTTTTCACAAAATATCATATAGAATTAGATCTAGAAAATAAAATTAAAATAATCATCTCTTTGTTTGGTTTGCAAGTTTTAATGACTATTTTACATATGTCTAGCAAAAAGTCATTTTTATCTGTTTATAATTCCAGAAACTTTCATATGTTTAGCTTTTAGCAGACAATGAAACCTTTTTTTTTTTTATTTTTTGCATTTACTTTAACATAAAATAATCATAAACAAATCAAAGAAAAAAAAAGCAAAACAGATGAACAACCATTATCTCGGATCAGAAAAAAAAATATAAAAGAATAAAAACAAAAATAGATAAAATGAAAATTATAATCATTTTTTTCTTTATTATGAATTACTTTTTTTAACTCATTAGTTTTAGTTGTTGTTGTTAAACTGTTTAAAGTAAATGCATCTACAGGATAATAGCAGTTTCCCCATATTAGGCCCCACTTTTGGAATTTGTCACTGGCATAATCCCCTCATAATCACCTAGATAAGACAATCCTTTGATGTTAGCTGTGGCCCTAAGCACTGTTTATTGGAAGCTATCAAAGTGTGCCACCCCAATTTGTTAAAGAAAAAAATGTGTCTTTAAAGCTTTACTTATGTTGGAACTTTGTTAATACAATTGAGCCGCAACACAACAAAACCACCAAAGTAGCATGTTTGCCCGGCAAAGACTAAGATCAGCCTGGGCATCTGCCCAGGCTGATCAGAGCATTTGCTGTCCTCATGGAGGTAGCTTAGACCTTTAACTGCCCTTTAAGTGTACAGGGAAGACTTTGATCAGACCGGGTGGATGCCTAACCTGATCCGAGTCTTCCCTCGGCAAATATGCCAATATATCGGTTTTCTGGTGTCCCAGCTCATTTCACTAGAACTTGTGATTTGGCCATTATAAAATTTGCAGACATTATGTGGAGTTACTGATTAGTAAGAGCTTTAATAATATTAATTCTGATGACATTATAAAAGCCTCTTATGGGTGTGAGTTGTTGAGGACAAATTAGCTGTGGGCCCTTTTCTCCAAGTGGACCTTTGGTTGCTACCTGGATAAAGTGATCGTTCAGAAATGGTCCAAAAGCACAAAGGGTACCTTAATTTTACTGTCATCTGCCTAGTATAAGCAATACCTTCAATTTCTTTTTTATATCTCGTCTCTGACAAATCGGTCACAAATGATATCAGCGCCTCTTTGTTGTACCTTATTTGTGTACATGACAAACACCTATTAGGCAGCTCGAGTTTCCATATGAGCCATATGTTTTAAAAAAGCAATCTTAAGGTGTTATGATACATCCTCATGGTATGGCTGCCATTTTGTTAGTCAAGGGACACAACTTTAAGGGAATAGTATTTGCTTTCATTGTGATAGGTGAGTCCATCCTGTAATGAGGGCTGCTTTGAAGGAAAATGAATTAGCTGTGACATGACAAAACCAGCAAAGTCGATGTGCTCCCAGCTAAGACTTAGATCATCCTGGGCATCTGCCCAATCTGATCAGAGTCATCGCTGTGCGCTAAATGGGTAGCTAAGAGTCTTAACTAGTTCCATGTGGACAGTGAAGTCTCTGATTACACTGGGTGGCTGCTGAGGCTGGTCTGAGTCTCTGCTGGGCACACATGCCACATCATCATGGTTTTGTCGTGTCGTGGCTCATTTGCTCTTTTTGAGGACAAATTCTTTCCTCCAGGGGTAGTAGTAGTATATAGGGTATGAGGTGTTGGGGTGGGGTGGGGGGGGTGTGCAAATATTTCTTTGTCAGGGTGATTTCCCTTGGCAGTTTATCCATACATCTTAAGATGTATTAATACATCTCCATGTGTTTGCCAAAGGGAAACAACTTTTGTCACTTCCTGTTTGCTTTATGGGCAAGGAAACCATTCTAAAAGGGGTCTATTCTTAAAGGAAAGAATTTGCTCCTTCAGGAGCAAATTCTTTCCTTTAAGAGCTGATCCCCATTGAGAAGGAAGCCAAAAATATAAATGGCAGAGTTGCTTCCCCTGAAAGTCTACCCATTCTCCTTAAAGCTGAGGCCATATTTATAAAGCGACTTAAGTGGTTGCTATGCTGTTGCTAAGGGGACATTTCTATGAAGGAGATACCCTACAACTACGAAATTTGCTCTGGAGGAACAGTCTTTTTAGGCTGTTCCTCCAGAGCAAATTTCGTAGTTGTAGGGAATCTCCTTCATAGAAATTTAGCCCTAGCAACAGCATAGCAACCACTTAAGTCGTTTTATAAATACGGCCCCAGGTCTTTTTTTTATGACTCGACCCTTGTGATGTAATTATCGGATTTCCACAGATATTTGTAAAGTGAAACTGAAACTTAATTGTGAGTCATTTTTATGATGTAAACAGAAACTTTAAAATAGTATTTTGTAGTAAGAGGGTCGTCGATAAAGTCATGGCTTTTAATAAATCATCTAAAACACCCTCAAAAGTGACACTATTAAACATTTTTTATATACTGAAAGAATGGCTGCACTGCAATTTAATGGATACTCTTGCACAAGGCAATGAAGGCATATTTATTTGAATCAGTGATTGTATACCAGAACTCTAACCGCGGTGAGTAGTTAACAATAATTTTGGAATGATTTATTTGCCAATCAAAAAGATTTTATTTCTGTATAAAATCTTGTGGTCCGGCATTAGAAGGGCTTCGGCAGTATATTCCGACTGAAGGTCACAAAACAAGTTTTTGTGGCACATTAACATGTTAAGATGTAACAATTACAGTATTCTTACTTATTGAATCCCCCTGTTTCCTGTTTCACCTTTTAAAAATCTTACAGTTTAGGGTGACATGATGATGTGAAAGTAATCTGATAAAAACAGGTGCTACTTAAATTGTCTAGGTCACTTAAAAAGGTTGTTATCTGGACTATCAATACCAAATTTTGATATAAAAATATTTCGTTTTTTTCTGCCTAGTATTTAAATATTTCTTATTTTTCTAAATCTGTTGCTACCGAGAAATTCACAGGATTTTGTTGGAAACTGTCATTTTTCTCTTGTTTACTTTCTTTGTACGAACAGCATATTGGAATTCCTGTACTAAAAGTAATTTTGTCACACATCAGAGCACAACTTTGATGTCTTTCTCCACAGGTCAATTTGTCTCTAGTAGGGTAGAGTTGGGTAGCTTCGGACAGCAGGTAAACTCGGACATACCATTGCAAACAGTGAAAATCCAGATGAGACGGCTCATCAGGATTTTCACTGTTTGCCCAGTTATTTTTGTTGTCCCCCGCCTTTTCGAAGAAAAGCGGAGGGACATAGTTTTCGGCATTCCGTCCTTCCGTCCGTCCGTCCTTTCGTCCTTATTTCCGTCCTTCCGTCCCCCTGATGTAGTAGGTACCTTGTGTGCGCAACTCCTCCTACAGTTTTATGCCGATTCTTTCAAAACTTTACAGATGTTTTTGTCATGGTCTGAAGATACGCATGTGGTTTGGATATAATCCTGAGATTATTTTTTGTCACTTTTTCCACAAGTTGAACTTAGTAATTTTTTAGGCATTTTTACTATCAAAGTGACTAGATAGTGGGTACCTTGTGTGCGCAACTCCTCCAACAGTTTTATGCTGATGCCTTTGAAACTTCACAGGTGTTTTGGTCATGGTCTGAAGATGCGCATGTGGTCTGGATATATTCCTGAGATTATTTTTTGTCACTTTTTCCACAAGTTGAACTTAGTAATTTTTTAGGCATTTTTACTATCAAAGTGACTAGATAGTGGGTACCTTGTGTGCGCAACTCCTCATACAGTTTTATGCCGATGCCTTTGAAACTTCACAGGTGTTTTGGTCATGGTCTGAAGATACGCATGTGGTTTGGATATAATCCTGAGATTTTTTTTTGTCGTCACTTTTTCCACAAGTTGAACTTAGTAATTTTTTAGGCATTTTTACTATCATAGTGACTAGACAGTGGGTACCTTGTGTGCACAACTCCTCATACAGTTTTATGCCGATTCCTTTGAAACTTCACAGGTGTTTTGATCATTGTCTGAAGATATGCATGTGGTTTGGATATAATCCTGAAATTATTTTTTATTACTTTTCTCGCAAATTGAACTTAGCCATTTTTCATACATTTTTACTATCAAAGTGAATAGATAGTTGGTACCTTGTGTGTGCAACTCCTCCTACAGTTTTATGCCAATTCCTTTGAAACTTCACAGGCGTTTTGATCATGGTCTGAAGATATGCATGTGGTTTGGATATAATCCTCACATTATTTTTTTTATTACTTTTTTCACATTTTTAACTTAGCCGCTTTTCCAGCTCAAACACTTAAGTGTATATACAGTGGAGACCTACTTTCCAAGGCGGGGGACATAAATTCGTCGAATTTGCTTGTTTTAAATCAAAACAACTTACATATAAAGGAAACAATGTCACTGTCCGAAGTTACCTACTGTCCGAATTTAACCTACTTCACCCTAGTGAGGTTTCATGGAGAACCAACCAGGCTTGGCAGATAGGTATACACTATCCTTAAATGCAGTGCAGCATAACTTTCGGCTGGCAGTCTTTACAAGGGGAAACAACTTTTCATGACCTACTGTTTGCTTCCCTTGATGAAGTAGCCCTTCCAAAATTGGGTCTACTCTTAAAGTAAAGAATTTGTTCCTTTAGGAGCAAATTCTTTCCCTTAAGAGTTGACCCCGATATAGGAGGGAAGCAAAAATGAAAATAGCAGAGTCGCTTCCCCTTAAAGTATACTCATTCACTTTAAGGATACTTTGTTTGTATAAACTACATGAAAGATCTTAGTATAAACATGAAATAAACAGCAGGATCAAAATGAAAGGATTTATAGTTTTTAACACTAAAATGCCAGACATGAAAATTGTCAAATTTGCAAACAGGATAGATCCAGATGAAGCGGCTCATAATGAGCCGCCTCATTAGGATATACACTGATCACCCTCTATTCTTCGAATTCTCAATGATTTAGCTTGGACGAAAGATTTAAAAAAAAACCTCAGAGATGTAATTTTTGTTTTCTGCTGTTTTGACGTTTAAGGGATAAAGTTCTTCCTTAGTGTTGGGAATTATAGGATGAAAGTCCTTCCTTAGTGTTGGTACTTATAGGAGGAAAGTCCTTCCTTAGTGTTGGGACTTATAGGAGGAAAGTCCTTCCTTAGTGTTTTGACATATAGGAGGAAAGTCCTTCCTTAGTGTTTGGACTTATAGGAGGAAAGTCCTTCCTTAGTGTTTAGACTTATAGGAGGAAAGTCCTTCCTTAGTGTTTGGACTTATAGGAGGAAAGTTCTTCCTTAGTGTTTGGACGTATAGTAGGAAAGTGTTTGGACTTTTAGGAGGAAAGTTATTCCTTAGTGTTTGAACTTAGGAAAGTTCTTCCTTAGTGTTTAGACTTATAGTAGGAAAGTTCTTCCTTAGTGTATGGACTTTTAGGAGGAAAGTTCTTCCTTAGTGAGCCAGGCCGGGTAGCGCAATCGGTAGGGCACCTGACTCGTAAGTCAGAGGTCCTGGGTTCGAATCCCGGTCTGGCCACATACTTTCGTTTCTCCTTCCGCTGATTCAAGAAGGGCAGTTGTCAGTTACTGGCGAAAGTATGTGCACTTAGTACTGGTTAACCGCTTAGGAGGTCTAAGCCTGCCAAGGAATAGTGTGGTTAGGTTAACTGACCGTCCCGACATGACCTTAGTTGTTTACCGTGGACGTTAAGCATCAAATCAACCAACCAACCAACTTCCTTAGTGTTTGGATTTTTAGGAGGAAAGTTCTTCCTTAGTGTTTGGACTTTTAGGAGGAAAGTTCTTACTCAGTGTTTGGACTTATAGGAAGATTACAAACCATTTACAGAAGGATGCAGCAATATTTAGGGTTATATAAACAGTAATGGTATGGTTGTATGATTTCAGATGTTGTCTTTCATGAAAGCACAAGCAACGTTCTTTCACCAGGGGCAGGAGTTATATGAGGATTGCGAACCATATATGAAAGATATAGCAGAGCAGGTTAGTGTTTCCTTTCACTTTAACCAGCAGACAAGAAAAAAATCTTTTTTGGAATGGTCTGAGATTTTTCTGTCTATGCCTACTGTCTCAAGCCTTAGCTATGAAAGGTGTCACATGCTGTCAGTCATTACTTAGTACAGCACGGTCAACACAGTACAGCACATTCAACACCACTTATTACTTGTCATTTAAATTGCATGCAGAATATGAACTTGACAACCAGTGCTGTGGTTGAAATGTCACTAGGTTTCTGGTTAGCTGCCAGTCATTTAGAATGTATGCAGAAGATGAAATTAACATGACAGAACTATTAATAGAAAATAAGTTAGAAAAGTATATAATGATGGCCAAAAGATTTTGCATTTAATGGGTATTCTCTGAAACATTATGTCTCACACTGCTACGGGTTCAAGTCTTGCTCAGCGAACAGTTGAGAAAAGTCATGTTTTATTTATGGAAGGTTACATCAATTTTTTTCCTGGAAGCTTTGGTTTTTGCCTGCTTCTGTTTAACGTTTAGCTCGATATAAGTGAAAGATTCTTGAAAGGTCCGTAAAACATATATAAAACAATATACAGGCCAACTTCGATATCTCGAATTCCAAGGGAATGGAGAACCCACTTCGAGTTTTCTGAAGTTCGAGATAGGCAAATTGTGACGTCACCAAAATTTTTGTTCTATACATGTACAATATCTTAACTTTCGTAGAGTCAGTATTTCTACAAAACGTGTGCAGCACAAACGTAGTAAAACTGTTTCTACTGAAAACGGGATTGTTGCTAATAGCCGGCATCAAAGAGCGCCGCTCAATACTGTTCAATCAATTAAATTTCAAAGGCGCCTAATTGACCGAACTTTCCAATCGAACGCACCTGACCTGTGACGTATACGCGGTTCAAGGTCAGTTGACTTACACACAAAAACAGCTGATCAACAAAACAATGTCTGCATCGTTTCACGCAATCATTGGATAAGTATTGGATAATTTGGGATAATTGATCGAACTGCGATCAATTAAAGACAATTGTTCGGTAAATCGTTCTTTTTCATTGTTATTGTTCAATGTTTGTACCAATTTGCTTAAAGACAAAACTATGCAGGTTTTTAGCTCACCTGAGCCGAAGGCTCAGAGGTGAGCTTATAGGATGGTAGTCGAGCCGTCGTCCGTCCGTCCGTGGGTGGGTGCGTGCGTCAACACTTTCAAACATAAATATCTCAGAGACCAGTGGGCCGATCGCAATCAAATTTTATCTGAAGCATCATTTGGGTGGGGGAAAGGCTGCATTAGGTTTTGGTGCCAATCAGCTCACAACTCTGGTTTCCATGGCAACAGATAGCCCCCATAGGGTTATAATGGGGAAAACGGCGTCATCACGTTTTCTCGACTGTTTTTGATTAGATCCTTATCATACTTGCAGGTAATGATGACATACACAAGAACTTGGATGAGTTCGAAATTTGGTCGGATTCGAGCACAGACTACGGAGTTAGCTGCCCTTGAGCGTTTGAAAAAAATCCCGTAGGGTTATAATGGGGAAAATGGCGTCATCACGTTTTCTCAACTGTTTTTGCTTAGATCCTTATCATACTTGCAGATAATGATGACATACATAAGAGCTTGGATGAGTTCGAAATTTGGCCGGATTCGAGCACAAACTACGGAGTTAGCTGCCCTTGAGCGTTTGAAAAAAATCCCATAGTGTTATAATGGAGAAAACAACGTCTTCACATATTTTTAGAAAAACTTTGTCATCGCTCTATTGCCTACATTTCTCAACGGATTTTGAAATAACTTCACACAAATGTAGGGCATGACAATATCTCGAGCAAGTTCGACTTTCAGGATGCTGCGCCCAAGGTCAAGGTCACTGTGGCTATTTTTAGAAAAACTTTGTCAGCGCTCTAGCACCTACATTTCTCAATGGATTTTAAAATAACTTCACACAAATGTAGGGCATGGCAATATCTCGAGCAAGTTCGACTTTCAGGATGCTGCGCCCAAGGTCAAGGTCACTGTGGCTATTTTTAGAAAAACTTTGTCATTGCTCTAGCACCTACATTTCTCAATGGATTTTAAATAACTCACACAAATGTAGGGCATGACAATATCTCGAGCAAGTTCGGCTTCTAGGATGCTGCGCCCAAGGTCAAGGTCACTGTGGCTATTTTTAGAAAAACTTTGTCAGCGCTCTAGCACCTACATTTCTCCATGGATTTTAAAATAACTTCACACAAATGTAGGGCATGACAATATCTCGAGCAAGTTTGACTTTCAGGGTGCTGCACCCAAGGTCAAGGTCACTGTGGCTATTTTTAGAAAAACTTTGTCAGCGCTCTAGCACCTACATTTCTCAATGGATTTTAAATAACTTCACACAAATGTAGGGCATGACAATATCTCGAGCAAGTTTGACTTCCAGGGTGCTGCGCCCAAGGTCAAGGTCACTGTGGCTATTTTTAGAAAAACTTTGTCAGCGCTCTAGCACCTACATTTTTCAATGGATTTTGAAATAACTTGCTACAAATGTAGGGTATGACAATATCTCGAGCAAGTTCGACTTTCAGGATGCTGTGCCCAAGGTCAAGGTCACTGTGGCTATTTTTATAAAAACTTTGTCATTGCTCTAGCACCTACATTTCTCAACGGATTTTGAAATAAATTCACACAAATGTAGGGCATGACAATATCTCGAGCAAGTTTGACTTTCAGGGTGCTGTGCCCAAGGTCAAGGTCACTGTGGCTATTTTTAAAAAAACTTTGTCATCGCCCTAGCACCTTCATTTATCCATGGATTTTGAAATAACTTGACACAAATGTAGGGTATGACAATATCTCGAGCAAGTTTGACTTTCAGGATGCTGTGCCCAAGGTCAAGGTCACTGTGGCTATTTTTAGAAAAACTTTGTCATTGCTCTAGCACCTACATTTCTCAACGGATTTTGAAATAAATTCACACAAATGTAGGGCATGACAATATCTCAAGCAAGTTTGACTTTCAGGGTGCTGCAATCAAGGTTTTTAGCTCACCTGAGCCAGAGGCTCCGGGGGAGCTTATAGTATGGTCAGGCTCCGTCGTCCGTCGTCCGTCCGTCGTCCGTCCGTCCGTCCACAATTTCAAACGACTTCTCCTCTGAAACCGTTGGGCCGATTGTAACCAAATTTCATATAGACCCTCCTGGGACCTTAGGAACAAAAAATTGTTCAAACGGTCCTGGTCACATGACCAACATGGCCGCCATGCCCATATATGGTAAAAACCTAAAAAAATCTTCTTCTCCAGAACCAGCAGGCCGATGGCCTTGAAACTTGGTATGTAGCATTGGGTACGGGAGTACTACCAAGATTGTTCAAATTATGACCTTGGGTTGACCTTGACCTTTTTTACGGTAAGGTCAAATTTGCTTCCTTGTGCTTTTATATGGCAAAATGCTAGAACATAAGATATCTTGGGAACTGTTGAAGATTTTGGGCTAAAAATTGGTATCTACAGTCATCTTAATGAGTACATGAAGATTTATGAGTACAAGAGGTCAAGGTCATTCTTTGACCTTTGACCTAGAACTCTCATATTTTGACAATTCCAAACAATCTCCTCAAAAGCCCCTGGGCCAATTGAAACCAAATTTCATATAGAGTCTCCAGGAGTTGAGGGAACAAAAACTTATTCATACGGTCCAGGTCACATGACCAACATGGCCGCCACGCCCATATATGGTAAAAACCTTTAAAAATCTTCTTCTCAAGAACCAATTGACCGATGGCCTTGAAACTTGGTTTGTAGCTTTGGGTACCTGAGTACTGTCAAGATTGTTCAAATTATGACCATGGGTTGACCTTGATCTTTTTTACGGCAATGTCAAATATGGGAAAATGCTAGAACATAAGATTTCATGGAAAGTTTTGAAGAGATATGCCTAAGAATTGGTATATACAGTCATCTTAATGAGTACATGAAGATTTATGAGTACAAGAGGTCAAGGTCATTCTTTGACCTTTGACCCAGAACTCTCATATTTTGACAATATCAAACAATCCCCCCAAAAAAACTGGGCCAATTGTAACGAAATTTCATATAGAGCCTCCAGGGATTGAGGGAATGAAAATTTGTTCAAACAGTCCAGGTCACATGACCAACATGGCTGCCAGTACCATATATGGTAAAAACCTTTAAAAATCTTCTTCTCCAGAACCAATTGACCGATGGCCTTGAAGCTTGGTATGTAGCATTGGGAATTCCAGTACTATCAAGATTGTTCAAAATAATGACCTTGGGTTGACCTTGACTATTTTACTGCAAGGTCAAATGTGGGAAAATGCTAGAACATAAGATTATATGGAAAGTTTTGAAGATTTATGCCTAAAAATTGGTATCTACAGTCATCTTAATGAGTACATGAAGATTCATGAGTACAAGAGGTCAAGGTCATTCTTTGACCCAGAACTCTGTCATTTTGACAATATCAAACCATCTCCTCAAAAGCCCCTGGGCCAATTTTGAAACCAAATTTCATATAGAGCCTCCAGGGGGTTAAGGGAAAGAAATTTTTTCAAACGTCCAGGTCACATGACCAACATGTCCTCCATGCCCGTATATGGTTAAAACCTTTAAAAATCTTTTTCACCAAAACCAATTGACCGATGGCCTTAAAGTAACTTACCCTAGACTACTGAGGCTGAATGGACCCAGGTGAGCTACAGGACCAATGGTCCTCTTGTTGATTAGATCCTTATCATACTTGCAGGTAATGATGACATACATAAGAGCTTGGATGAGATCGAAATTTGGCAGGATTCAAGCACAGACTTCGGAGTTAGCTGCCCTTGAGCGTTTGAAAAAAATCCCATAGTCTTATAATGGAGAAAACAACGTCATCACATTTTCATTTTTCATCGGATCCTCTTCATACTTGCAAGTAATGAGGATATGCATAAAAGCTTGGATTAGTTAGCATTTTGGCTAGATCCCACCACTGACTATGGAGTACCTGCCCTGAGCATCCAAAAAATCAATGTTGCCACTTTTTCTTGGTTTCTACTTATCCGCTCCTTTTCAAACTTGCAGGTAATGAGGAAATGCATAATATCTTAAACAAGTTCAAATTTTCGCCAGATCAGGCCAACCGCTACGAAGTTAGCTGCCCTTGACAGCTCTGTCTATTGTGCTCTTGATCGGATACTTTTTAAACTTGCATATATTAAATGAGGGCTTACATAATGTTTTGGATGAGTTTAATTTTCAGCGTGATTGGACCACTGACTGTGGAGTTAGCTGCCCTTGAGCATCTTAAATATCCCTATAGGTTTACAATGTCTCTCAGGTGAGCAATTGTTGCCCTTTGGGCTACTTGTTCTTTACCCCAAAACGTCTACACAAAATGGCCGTCATTTTCTTTTTTTTCCCGTCGTTTCGGCGATCTTTTTCTGAATACACATTTTGACTTCGACACAAACAGTGGTAAAACACATGGAAAGTGTCGGAGGGGAATCAGAAATCACTTCGATAGAGCAGTGTTTTCGTTATAAGCGAGTTCGACACAACGGAGGTCGAAATGCAATATTATATAGGGGGGAATGTTCGGGAATGGGAGATCACTTCGACACCAGCAGGGTTTTCGAGATAAGCAAGTTTGACACAACGAAGTTGGCCTGTATCTAAAATTGTTTATTTTCTGTATGAGCAGGTGAAGGAGTTAAATGCCAAGGCAAAGATAGAATGGAAAGAGATGGAACAAAGACATGATTTGGTGCAGAATATGGTAAGTTACACAGGAGAAAGTGAACAGTAAATGCTCATAACCAGCACATTTATGCAGTTTGATCAGTGTTTCTTGTATGCTTTACTGTATACATTTGGCTGTAAGACTTCAGTAAATTCTTTCCTGTAAGCATAGGCCTCATGTTGAAAGAACTTCATTGCTGAGGGAGCAAGCCAGAAGTCACAAAATCTGTTACCCATTGTAAAAAGGTGAAAAATGATGGATGTATACCCATACAGCTTAAAGTTTGGCCTTGTGTGTGTAATTCCTTGATGTGATGCATGAGAGCTGCAACACAGCAAAACCAGCAAAACTGCATGTGTGCCCAGCAAAGACTCAGATCAGCTGGGGCATCTGCCCAGTTTAATCAGAGTCTTTGCTGCCAGCATGGAGGTAGCTTAGACCCTTAGCTACCTTTTAAGTCCACAGCAAAGATTCTGATCAGACTGGGCAGTACCCAGGCTGATCAGAGTCTTTGCTGGGCATACATGCCACTTTGTTGGTTTAATTGTGTCAAGTAATATCCATAAAAAGTCCTTAGACATTATGCAGACTGCAAAACCTCAAACCAGGACATATAGCAAGAGGGTCAATGCTGGTGGCACATCATATTCTTAATCTCTCTAGAATTTACCTGTTCACCTTCACCTTCAGCTTATTTTGTGCTGTGGGCAACCTTACCTTGGTCAGAGTTACTTCCCTTACTCCATTTTCTTGTCTCATTCTGTATTCAGTGGCATAGCTGATAAATAGAGGATCTTACATGAGTGGTCATTTGATATGAAATTTATGAAACGAGCCTTTGACGAGTTTCAAAGGCGCCTTTCATGAATATCATATAAAATGACCACAAGTGTAAGATTCTGTTTATCATATGACCCTTTGAAATAGGAGTTTATCTTCTTTAAATTAACATTATTTCAGTAAGACAATGCATTGTTGACAGAGACGTTGTCAATGATTTTACGTTTGCGTGTCAAAGTGTTATTACACGTGTTGTCATATGATTTTTATGACACCACATTATGCACTGAATAACAGCGACATTATATGATAAATTTATATATTCATGATTCATGTTTTTGGAACAAGTGACAAATGATTTTTTTATGTCTTGGATGTAGGGCTTTTCTGTCTGTTTTGTCCAGAATAGGAATGTCTGACTTAATTAACTCTACACTAATTCACAATAAGAAACTACAACAACAACAAAATGTTTTATATGACATTTTCACTGAATGCCAAAAAGTTTCAGTTGCTGAAAGACTTTTCCAGGTGTTCAGGAGCCACAGTTTGGAGGTCATAGTTATTCATGGCTAAAACTTTTGAACTGACTAGTCTGTGTACCCCTATCAAAGCATCACCTGCCAATCCAAATAGCACAATTGGTAGCACATCTGACTCAAGAGCCAGAGGTCCCGAGTTCGAGGCTTGGTCCATCCACTTTCGTTTCTCCTTCCCCTGAGAAGGGCAGTTGTAAGTTGCTGGCAAAAGTATGTGTACTTAGTACTGGTTAACTGCTAAGAAGGTCCAAGCCTGCCCAGGAATAGTGTGGTGAGGGTAACTAACCATCCTGACATGACCATAGCTATTTACTGTGGACGTAAAATAACAAAACAACAACGTAGTATCACTTGAAAAAGTGTGTGATGGTATATGCAAACATTGAAACCCCTTCTCATTTTGGTCATTCTTGCAGTCTTATCAGATCAAAGTCCTCCAAATTTATACAATTTAACCCGAATGGATATACTTTTATAGAAAGCATCTCTGCCATTTTTATTTGTGCCCTGCATTCTCAAAGGGGGTCAAACTCTTAAAAGAAAGAATTTGCTCTTCTAAGAGGAAATTCTTTCTTATAAGAGTAGACCCTATTTTGGAGGGTCTTCATATTTTAGGGAATCAAATAGCAAGTCACAAACATCATCTACTTTGTAAAAATGACAGAAAATATTGTAATGGGTAATAGCAGTCAGTTATTGCCATTGTGTACTCTCTAGCAATTACTAGGTCCTACTAATTGGTTTCTTCTGTCATTATTGCTGTTTTCTTTGCACTACATGCTATATTTTTTACCAATGATATCCCTGGTTAGTGCAATCAGATGTAAAAAAAATATTTTGTAGCCTCTAGAAACAACACCCCTGTGTTGTAATTAATTATTAACAGTATGTTGTTATTGATAATAGTGTGTTAATTGTCTAATTAACACATTAATGATATAAATGGGCAAATAAATACTTCTCAGTAAGGATCTATGACAAAACATATAACGACAAAACATAGAAAAGCCAGAACATAGAAAAGACAATACATAGAAAGACTATACATAGAAAAAAATGATCGAAAAAAGATCGAAATAACATCGAAAAAAATTCAGAAACATCAAAAATTTTATTTACAACCATTTTACGACAACATTTTTTAGCTCACCAGAGCCGAAGGCTCCGGGGGAGCTTATAGGATAGGCAGTGGTCCGTCGTCGTCTGTCGTCGTCATCGTATGTCGTCGTCGTCTGTCGTCCGTCAACACTTTTAAACGACATCTCCTCTGGAACTACTGGGCCGATTGGGCCCAAATTTCATCTGTGCCATCCTTTGGCTGGGGGATTGAAAGTTTGTGTTTTTTATGAAAATTTGCCCTTTAGTTTGGTTGCTATGGCAACTTAGAGTTCCCATTGACTTATAATGGGGAAAATTGAAAAATGGCATTTTCTGCCAAGCCATTGCAGATATGTTAATAAAACTTTTATAGAAATGTTCCTTTAGATGTCTTCTATGAGCTATATGTTTTTTGGCCCACTGCTCCTTCTATTGGTTGCCATGGAAACCGAAATGCAAAAAAATGGAAAAAATACTTAAAAAATTATCTCCTCTGAAGCCATTGGGCCGATAAGGCCCAGGTTTCATCTGTGGCATCTTTGGGCTTGGGGATTGAAAGTTTGTGTTTTTTAAGATCATCAGCTCTTTAGTTTGGTTGCTATGGCAACTTAGAGTTCCCATTGACTTATAACGGGGAAAATGGAAAAATGGCATTTTCTGCCAAGCCATTGCAGATATGTTAATAAAGCTTTTATAGAAATGTTTCTTAAGATGTCTTCTATCAGCTATATGATTTTTGGCCCACTGCTCTTTTTATTAGTTGCCATGGAAACCGAAATGTAAAAAAAATGGAACATAAAATACTTGAAAGATTATCTCCTCTGAAGCCACTGGACCTATAAGGCCCAGTTTTCATCTGTGGCATCCTTGGGCTTGGGGATTGAAAGTTTGTGTTTTTATGAAAATCGGCCCTTTAGTTTGGTTGCTATGGCAACTTAAAGTTGCATTGACTTGTAATGGGGAAAATTGAAAAATGGCATTTACTGCCAAGCCATTGCAGATATGTTCACAAAACTTTTATAGATTGTTCCTTGAGAATTCTCTTATTAGCTATGTTTTTTTTTTTTTTGCCCACTGCTCCTTTTATTGGTTGCCATGGAAACCAAAATGCAAAAAAATGAAAGAAAAAACCCTTAAAAAATTACCTTCTCAGATGCCATTTGGCCGATAAGGCCCTGATTTCATCTGAAGTATCCTTAGGCAGGGGGATTGAAAATTTATTTTTATATAAAATCGGCTCTTTAGTTTGGTTGCTATGGCAACTTAGAGTTGCATTGACTTGTAATGGGGAAAATTAAAAACTGACATTTACTGCAATCAATATATGGAAAATAGTTAAAAATTTTGTTATCAACTCAACAGACTGTCAGACTGAGACTTTGTAGTTGTATATTTTGTATTAACGTGTAGTACTAATGTGACAGCAATGAATTTGATAGCAATTTTGAGCTAGAGATCTGGTGAGCTTTGTGGCCCGTGGGCCTCTTGTTTTTTAATTTGGTAAATATATCTCCGGCCAAATAGATGCATGGAGAAAATGGAGGTTCTCTTCAAGTCACGCCCAAAGGGTGCAATACATCAGTACCCGTATCAGCACTGCAAAACTGTCCAATATATGTCCGTTCAAAGTACAGCGCAAACATAGAACGACAGTCTTCCGCTTCATGTGGCAGAAGTGGTTTGATTTCCTGGAAGGCGTGACGGGCAGTATAGGGTGGTAGGAACGCAAGTGCCGTAAACATGCGTACCTTCAAGCTGAAATCAAGGTCATCAACATACTTAGCTCGAAGGCCAAGTTCAGAATTTTTGCGCCAGTTTGCCTGCCCAGTGGAGCGAATGTTCAATGATGCATAGCATTGCCGAGCGGTCAAGTGATTATTGTTTTCACACTTATTGTTCTATTATTGGTCGTTCTATTATTCGTCGATCTATTAAATGTCCCGTCTATGTTTTGACTTATCTATTAAGTGTCGCTTCTCTCTTTGTCTTTCTATGTTTCGTCGTGTACCGCTCAGTAAGTATTCAGGGATAAAGAGCGAGTAATTCAATTCAAAGGATCTCCTGAGGATTTGTTCTACCTCTGACTTTATCTGGCAAAGAAAGTAATAGAAAAACTGCTATTAGTTATTGATTTATTGTGAACATGGCATCATTGAGATTTCAAAAAAAAATCATAATCTATACCTTTAGGTTGAAATTCAAATGATTGGCAACACATGAAATGGCTCCTTATTGCATACATGTGCATCTGCACAATCTGTTGTTGTTGTTGTAACTTGTTGAGTTGTGGTTTAAGTCCAGTAAACAATATTTCAGTCAAACCGGGTCACGTAGCCCAGTCGGTAGGGCGTCTGACATATAAGTCAGAAGTCCTGGGTTCGAAACCCGGTCTGGCTACTTACTTTCATTTATCCTTCTGCTGATTCAACAAGGTCGCTTGTCAGTTACTGGTGAAATTAAGTGCACTTAGTACTGGTTAACCACTTAGGAAGTCTAAGCCTGCCCAGGGTTAACTGACCGTCCCGACATGACCATAGCTGTTTACCGTGGATGTTAAACAATAACACAACAACAACAACATATTCAGTCATGTCGAATACAATCCAGATTTGTAGGACCTTTACCCAGCCTGAGATTAATGAAACTCAGGTCCTGCTACAGCTACTAGCAGCTTTGCCACTGAGGCACCGAGCAGCCCATCCACTTTGTGGGTTTTGATGGAGGCCCACACAGTCTGAATGGAGTCTTTCTTTTCATATATACTTAAGGACAAAAGTTCTGCACGGATGTTAAATTAACATCCGTGCAGAACTTTTGTCCTTAAGTATATAATCTACACATCGTAGGGAATCCATAAGCAAAAACTACTTTTTTCATGTGATACAAGTAAGTGGGAAAAAGTCCATGAACCCAGTTTCGTTGTATAATCATGAGCTATACTGCTGCAAAACCTGACAAAAATGCATATGACTCAGTGCTCCAGTTAAGAGGGGTAACAGGATAATTTTTGGATAATCTTCTGTATCAACAAAAACATAGATTGTGACCCCTTTACTAGAACTGTCTATGCAAGACCTTTCTAATGAGGGGTCACAACATATGCTTTTGTTGAGAAAACCTTCTTTGAATTATCCTCAATACCCCTTTTTATATGGAACTCTGAAATGTGCAGGGTAGCCTGAGCATGTGCATAGCCTTTTTATTAGGTTCCGTCATGCCACTGCTGATATTGTTAGTAAATTTGCAAAAGATTATACCCTCGGCAGTAGGTATTTAGGGTTTTATCTGTCTGTCAGTTCATCCATCCTACCATTTATCTGTTCCTCCAGCAGTCAGTCAGCCCTTAAAGTGCCATAAAAGCAGATGACAAAATTTATGTCTGCAAAATTTAAAAAAATTTATTTCCGCTATATTATATATAGTTTGCCCTCACACCTGTATTTTCTCAATTATATACTTAAGGACAAAAGTTCTGCACGGATGTTAATTTAACATCCGTGCAGAACTTTTGTCCTTAAGTATATTATGATATTAAGAAATGAAAGAATGTAGGGCAAACAATGTAGATCCAGATGAGGGCAAACAATGTAGATCCAGATGAGATTGCTGATTATGAGCCACAAATTCAACTTTTATAATTTTTGCACTTTAAGTGTAAACACGTGCAATGTTTTACCTGAAGTTTGACTTTATTAGTGGTGAAAATGACCTGGGTATACCTGAAACCCCACTCATGTACTGCATAAATAGAAATGCTGATTTGGCAATTATTTTCATTCTTCAGCAAACTTCAACATTTTAAACACTGCCAGCACTAAATCAACAAAAGTTTTGAACCTTACATCTGTGATTCTTCAACTGTTGAAACTGTTTGTACATAAAATACCTCTGCAACTATATACTGTATTAACAGTTTATCTGGTGAAGCTTCCATTTTGCATTGTTATGCTTCTTGTCAGAAGTTCTGAGTGTCCAAGTGCTTTATATTATTAAACTAGGAGTTAGACCATTACTATTTTCAGACAAAGAATTTTACACACCACCTTTTGCTGTGTCTCACTCTCAGTAGAGTTGATGGAACTTTCTCATTGTCAGACTAAACAGTCTGTCTAGAATATAATGATAGTTTAAAGATACTCTGTTAGCACTCCATAGGAGCATACATTCTGCTGTTCTAGTTAGGGACCACAACAGATATATTTTGTACACATCATGCAGAGCTCTAGATAAGAGGGAGTATTTGGTTGTAATTAGGGATAATTTTTGTTAATTCCCCATAAAAACATATGTTGTGAACCCTCATCTGAACCGTCTCGATGAGACGGTTCAGATGAGGGGTCACAACATATGGTTTCAATGAGAAATAAAAAAAAATATCATCAGATACTCCCTCTTATCCAGAGCTCTGACACATGTATGCTGTGGTCCCTCATTATAAACCAATTCCATTTTGCTGAATCTGATTTAAAATCACAATTGAAACTTGCAGTCCACTTTTAGTGTGTTGATTTATTCCTGTCTGAAAGGACAGATTTATTTGAATGTTTAATTAACTGCATTTGGCTTCCTGTGCCTTTTCTGTCCTCCTCTTTTGCGACATTTGACACTGCCGTCATCTTGTACTTTACACCTTTTTCTCAAACGACACACTTTCAGTCCGTTTTCATCAACTCTACACCGCATTCCTTGCTTCTTGTCAATTCTTCTCTTTCTACGTTCTGCATTCTTGTTCTTTCTTCTCCTCTTTCCGTTCTTATTCTTTCTCCTTTGTTGCCGTTCTTTCTTCTTTCTTTCCTTCTCAGCTTTGCGGGCAGCTTTGTCTAGCTTCTTTTGTGCTTTAGTTTTTATGGCTTTACTTTGTGGTGCCTTTACAACCACATTGACTCCATAGGCTGGTCTTGAGGAGGAACCTTGTTCAGCAGTGCTGTCAATGTCAGTGTTCTGATTTCCACCTTCCTGTATTTCTGGTTTGGTTTCGTCTGGAACAGGCAACGCTTCATCTGGCTTCTTAACCTCTTGATCAATGTCATCTGAAAGCTCACTATCTTCTACAGTCGAGAGTAACTTGCCTTGAAGTGATGATGGCTGATTGCATTTAGGCTCTTCAAATCTATGGAAAGTTACGGAGGACGATTTTATCCAGTCACGTAACCAAGCTAATTTCTTATTACATTTCCATGGATTTCCATCAAGGATTAGTGTTTCTATGTTGGGGAAAACAGTTTTGATATTGTCTGGTAAGGTTGTTAGTTCATTGTACTGCAGGACAAGTGTCGTAACATTAGAAATGAATGAACTGGAGTCACTGAGAATTTGAATGAGCTTTGCAGTAAGGAAAGGAGAACTTGTCAGGTCAATTTGCTCCAGGTTTGGCATAGCAGCAAGTATGTTTTCATCAAGAATGTTCTCTGGCCCAGTCACCTGATGGTCAATATGTGACAGAGACAGTTTAGTCAAGGCTTCCAGGTCTGCAAATGCACCATTCTCAAATACTTGTACAGGATTATTGGATAAGATGAGGCTTTTTAGCTCAGGAAGATTTGTAAATGTTCCAACATCAATTAGAGACACTTCATTACCTTGCAGATTTAAACTCTCAAGTTTTGTGACATCCTTGAGAGAATCTTGGTGAATTTTCATTACATTGTTGGCTTCAAGGCTCAGATACTTCAGATTGACATTGGAGTGAAATAAAGTTGGTTCCAGTTCAACAACATGATTGTTGTCAATATAAAGTTTTTCCAGAGTTTCAGGCAGTCCTCTTGGAATATATACCAGCTGATTCCGACTTAACCATAATTCTTGAAGACTCTCTAAGTTTCCAAAAGCTCTGTGAGCTACATTCTCTATCTGATTATCATTCAGTGTAATGAGAGTCACTTCAGTCATGTTTATGAAGTCATCAACAAGAATTTCCTTTATCCGGTTGTTGCCAAGTCGGAAATCTTTCAGTGATGATGGCATGGTTCTTGGGACTGATTGTAATTGGCAATTAGAGAAATCTGCCAAGTTCAGCATTGTGCTTGTGAAGGTTAATTCAGGTAAAGTTACTAGTGGGTTATTACTCAAGATCAGGTACCTAAGCATATCTAAACTTTTGAAGGCATCTGGGTGAACCTTTGATATTTTATTATTGCTGAGATCTAGCATTTTCACCATAGCGTTGTCCTTGAAACAGTCTTCCCCGATTTCAGTGATTTCATTATTTCCCAGTCTAACAGATGTAACTTGTGGAGTGTCTTTGAAAATTGGACCGATTTTTGTCAGTTTGTTGCCAGTTAATGATATGGTTTTCAGTTCCTTTAATCCTTCAAAAGCCTTGTTGTCGACAAGAGCAATGGAATTCTGGGATAGGTCCAAACTCATCAGGGCAGGTGCAACACTTAGAACACTAGCTTCTAATTTCTCAAGTTTGTTAGCTGGTAGTCTTAGAGATTGCACCTTAGGAACACTTGGCAAACCTTGTAGTGCTTGGATATCATTTTGGGATAGATCAATAACAAGAGTATCCTCAGGTATAGAGTTTGGTGGTTGACTGAGACCCGCACTGACACACATAAATCTTCCGTTGTCACATGACTGACAGTCTGATGGACAGGAACTACTCACACTGAACAGTGCAAGACACAGAGTAGCTGCTAGTAGCCACATGGTTGCCATGGTAATCATATAAACACTGTGATTTTAGTAGGTTTGTCAACCTGAAAGAAAAAGAAACGAAGTATAAATTTTTGCCATTTAACCTCATGGTTATGTGAATTATTTCTTGCAACAAATATTTTAATCATCCAGCTCTTTGGCCCAAATAGTAAACTAAAACAGCCTTAAAGTATGGCAGGGCCTGACAAGTCAAAATTTGATCTGCTTGTCCAGTAAATAGCTTATACAAAATAAAGCCGCAATACATTGGTTTTCACTATGCTAAGACATTTTGTCTGGAGAAGTAAGAAAAAACTAGCCTGCTGTTCTGGGCAGTTGGACAGTGGATTAGTCAGGCCCTGGCAAAGTACAACTTTTACTATTATAATAAGCCTTAATGACATCATATAACCTCATGTGGTATTTGGCTTATTAGGGTAGGAGAATCACAAACTTGATATCATTTGTTTATAAAAACTGTACATTTACAATGTATGTTTCTCATCATTCTTTTGATTCCTGATAATAAATTAGATAGTACTCAGGATTCCCTGCATGCTCTGATATATATGAGTCATTTACAATAAAGCTCTCTAAAGCTGGCTGTTATGGCATTCTCCAACTCTCTAAATATACACAAGCCGGGCTGCGTAGCCCAGTTGGTAGGGCACCTGACTTATAAGTCAGAGGTCCTGGGTTCGATACCCGGTCTGGCCACATACTTTCGTTTCTCCTTCCGCTGATTCAAGAAAGACAGTTGTCAGTTACTGGCGAAAGAATGTGCACTTAGTACTGGTTAACCGCATAGGAGGTCTAAGCCTGCCTAGGAATGGTGTAGTTAGGTTAACTGACCGTCCAGATATAGCTGTTTACCGTGAACATAAAGCAACAAATCAATCAATTAATCAAAAACCCAAAATACACAGGGATATTAAGATATTAAATATGTGCCAAAATATCTCAAGTGCTTGGACACCTTGAGGTAAATGGGTACACTTCCATATTTTTTTCACAATTATTGTGTCTGCCATTAGCAAAAGCTAAACAGATAGGCAGGGTCGAGTGGGGTAGCTTAGGACTGCGGGAACATTTGGACATACCATTGCAAACAGTGAAATTACAGAAGAGACGGCTCATCAGGATTTTCACTGTTTGCTCAGTTATTTTTGTTTTAATTCCAAATAAAGGAAACAACGTCAAATTTACCTGCTGTCCGAATTTACCTGACTTGACCCTATTGATTTTTAGTGGCCGCAGCAACATTGTAAACTAAGCTGGGTTTTCTGGTGTAGCTCTGTAAGTAATATTGGCACCTCTGTCTGACAGCCTTCAAGAGGGGAGACAAAGCATTCCTCTGAATTCTTGTTATAAAGGGAATCAACTTTTGTGACTTCCTGTTTTCTTCTGTGCCTTATCAAAAGGAGGTCTGCTCTTAAAGAATTTGCCCTTTGGGGAACAGATAAGGGAGCAAAATCTTCTCCCTCAGAGTTGACTCCAGTTGAGAAAGGAGGCATAAAAGAAAATGGTAGAGTTGCCACCCCTGAAGTTACACCCACTCACGTTAACCAATAATCCATAATATATGTAATGTAATATTAGTTATGTAGTAGAAAGGTAAAGGTAAAAGTTTCTAGTATTTAGTGGCCATAGAGGCAATGAGTCACTATGTGTTAAAACTGATGCCTGAATAGCAAACAGTGCATACCCTAATCAGCCTGCTCCAGTTATTTTGGTCTGCTCTGACTGGGCATGAGTGCAGTCTGGCCTAGGAGTGTGTAGTTTACTTATGCCTTTAGGCAGATTTTCTCATGATACATGAAAGATTAACATCATTGCTTGACTCATTAATGTTGCATGAAAGATGCTTGTAGTGCATTATTCATTAAGATGTATGGATACACCTCCATATTTTTTCTGCCATTTTCATAAAGGGAAACCTTTTTGGCTACTAGTCTGAATTTGCTTTACTGGACAAGGTAAGCCTTCAAATATGGTGTGTACTGTTAAAGGAAAGAATTTACTGCTAGCTCTTAAAGGAAAGAATTTGCTGCTGGCTCTTAAAGGAAGAAATTCTTTCCTTTAGGAGTTAACCTCATTGGGAAAGGTAGCAAAAAAGGAAAGTGGCAGATTTGTTCCCCTTGAAGGTGTATCCATACAATTTAAATGCGCCAGCTCATGAGAAAATATGCCTTGTATTGATAATTGTGCAAATCGGGAAATTCTAATCAGACTACCATATTTTATTCTGATATAGAATAGAGGTTTTTCCCTTCCAAAACAATCCCAAAATCTAGATCCATCCTGTGAGATGGACCTAGATATTTAGCTCACCTGAGCCAGCGGCTCCGGGGGAGCTTATAGGATGGTAAGGCTCCGGCGTCGGTCCGTCGTCCGTCCGTCGTCCGTCCGTCCGTCAACAATTTCAAACGACTTCTCCTCTGAAACCACTGGGCCAATTGTAACCAAATTTCATATGTAGCCTCTAGGGGACTTAGGAACGAAAAGTTGTTCAAACGGTCCTGGTCACATGACCAACATGGCCGCCACGCCCATATATGGTAAAAACCTAGAAAAATCTTCTTCTCCAGAACCAATAGGCCGATGGCCTTGAAACTTGGTATGTAGCATTGGGTATGCGAGTACTACCAAGATTGTTCAAATTATGACCTTGGGTTGACCTTGACCTTTTCTACGGTAAAGTCAAATTTGCATGCTGTAGCTTTTATATTGGAAAATGCTAGAACATAAGATTTCTTGGAAACTGTTGAAGATTTAGACCTGAGAATTGGTATATACAGTCATCTGAATGAGTACATGAAAATTAATGCGTACAAGAGGTCAAGGTCATTGTTTGACCTTTGACCCTGGTCTCTCATATTTTGACAATTTCACACATCTCCTCAAAAGCCACTGGGCCAATTGTAACCAAATTTCATACAGAGCCTCTAGGGGGCACGGGAACGAAAAATTTGTTCAAACGGACTGGGTCACATGACCAACATGGCCGCCATGCCCATATATGGTAAAAACCTTTAAAAATCTTCTCCTCCAGAACCAATAGGCTAATGGCCTTGAAACTTATTATGTAGCATCAGGTACGCGAGTACTACCAAGATTGTTCAAATTATGACCTTGGGTTGACCTTGACCTTTTTTACGGTAAGGGTAAAATTTGCTTTTGTTAGCTTTTATATGGGAAAATGCTAGAACATAGATTTCTTGGAAACTGTTGAAGATATATACCTGGAAATTGGCATATACAGTCATCTAAATGACTGTAATTTATATGTATATAAAATTTATATGTACAAGAGGTCAAGGTCATTCTTTGACCTTAGACCCTGGTCTCTCATATTGTGACAATTTCACACATCTGCTCAAAAGCCACTGGGCCAATTGTAACCAAATTTCATACAGAGCCTCTAGGGGCTGAGGGAAAGAAAATTTGTTCAAACAGTCTTTGTCACATGACCAACATGGCCGCCATGCCCATATATGGCAAAAACTTTTACAAATCTCCTTCTCAAGAACCAAGTGATCGATGGCCTTGAAACTTGGTATATAGCATCAGGTACTTGAGTACTATCAAGATTGTTCAAATGATGACCTTGGGCTGACTTGACCTTTTACAAGGCAAGGTCAAGTATGGGAAAATGGTAGTACATAAGAGGTCATGGCAAGTTTAGAAGATTTTGGCTTAAAAATTGGTATATACAGTCATCTTAGTTAGTGCATGGAAGATTTGCGGGTACAAGAGGTCAAGGTCATCCTTTGATCTCAGACCCATGTCTCATATATTTTGACAAGTTAAGACGTCTCCTCAAAAGCCACAGGACCAATCGTAACCAAATATCATACACAGCCTCCAGGGGCTGATGGAACGAAAATTTATCAAGCGGTCTAGGTCACATGACCTACATGGCCACCATACACAGGTGACTGTTAAAAAGGAAGTCGTAAGTCATCCATCCATCCATCCATATTTTCGGGCAGTGTCACAGAAACGGTCTTTACAGTAATACTGGAGGTAAAGACTATGTACCTGGCCTATATCAGCAGTGTTTGTCTAAGAAATCTTTCATTGTCTACTACTACCGTAATCGACCCATTTACCGCACCGTGCGCTTAACTTTTTCAAAATTGCAACAAAAAGATGTGGTTAAAATGTATCTAATAACCGCACACACAGAACAATGAAATGCAGGGTGACTGGAAAGACGCAACATGGGTAGGACTGGAAATACCTTGTGTTTATACTTTTTATGATATGAAAGCCTTGGGTTCCCTGTTAGTTATTGGGTTTTGTGAGAGTTTCAAAGAAAAAGCAGTGTGCGCTTGTGCAGTTTTTCCAGAAAATGCCTTGGTGTGCGGTTATAGGGGCATGTGCGGTAAATGGGTCGATTACGGTAGTCTAAAACAGGATTCTATTCTGCTCCAAATGGGACAAAAAGACAGAAAAGGAAAGAATTTGTTTTTACACAGGTGAGCGATTCAGGGCCTCATGGCCCTCTGGTTGGGATTGTTTTGGAATTTATAAGATATATCTAGATTTTGAGCTTATTAATTGCATAAAAAATCACGAAAATCTAGGTCCATCTTATAAGATGGGTCTAGATTTTGGGATTGTTTTTGGAAAAATCTTATTAGATGGATATAGATTAGATTTTGGGATTGTTTTTGGAAAAATCTTATTAGATGGATATAGATTAGATTTTGGGATTGTTTTTGGAAAAATCTTATTAGATGGATATAGATTAGATTTTGGGATTGTTTTTGGAAAAATCTTATTAGATGGATATAGATTAGATTTTGGGATTGTTTTGGATGGAAAAACTCATCTTATAGCAGAATTCCATAAGACTGTTTCAGATATTCGGGGTCATTCTAGAGAGGGTTCCCCTGTTTTATAGCGGAATAAATATGGTACTCCAGGGTAGAGAGGTTGACCTAAATCTTCTTTGTTACCTCATGTCATAAAGCAGCCCTGTTCAGGGCAAATTTAAAAAAAAAAGTCCAAAAAGTTGTCAGACATATTGTTTATGACTATGAACTTAAAGGTCATTAATTAATTAAGGTGTATTTTCATTACAAAATAATTACCTGTAATATTTAAGGAAACAGAAGACCCTTAGGATGATAATGTGGTCATATTTTATATTAGTCACAGTGCAAAAATGTGCAGAAAATGAGCTTTTAATTTATATAGATTGTGTGCATGGTGTCTGTTACTATAGGAGCTTTAAACTTAATCACAGAATTAGTGACCTTGACCTTTTCATAATATTTTATTTAGTTTAATGTCAGTTTTACTTCTTCAAAACTTAATTTTACTCTCTTTCATCAAGGTGGCTGCATTCATGTGAACATTGTAAATGACCTTTACCTGCTTTTTGTGATGCATTTAGTACATAATTTCTATCTGTTATTTTTTTTCTGCATAATTTGGTGCCTGTTAAGTGTTTGTTAATAAAATGTTTAAGCTCTTAGAATGTTTAAGCTCTAAGTGGTCTATTCCAAAGTAGTTAAATTCCTGTGGTATTTTGGGGTTAATGCACTGTTTATAACTGTTAAAGAGTTATTCCCCTATAATGTAAGCTCTCACTAACAGTTACCGGTATATCGCAGCATCTCTTGTGTTAACTCTTTCACTACCAAAAAGCAGACGACAAAATTTACGTCTGCAAAAATTAAAAAAATGCCTTGTCCAAGACTTTTTATATTGAGAATTAAAAACTAGAGGGCAAACAGTGTAGCTCTAGATGAGGCGGCTCATTATGAGCCGCCTCATCAGGATCTACGCTGTTTGCAAATTTTGCTAATTGCGTCACTGGGGCTTAAAGAGTTAAGCACATGCTTGAAAATTTTTTGCTCTTTTTGTTTGCCACTTAACCACTGATGGGAAGTGGGGGCTGATCAGTGCCATTCTGTACTTAACAACTGTAATAACCATAAATAGCTGGACATTTTAAGGTGAATGGGTACACTTTCATGGGGCAGCAACTCTGCTAGTTTCATTTTCTTCCTCCCTTCTCCATGGGGGTTAACTTTTATGAAAGAATTTGCTTCCCTAGATGCAATTTCTTCCAAGAGTAGACACCCTAAGGTGCCAATTCTTACAAGAGTAGACCCCATTTTGGAAAGGTTTTGTCACCAAAAGAAGCAAACAGGGAGTCACAGAAGTTGTCTCCCTATGAAAAAATGGCCGAAAAAACACAGTTAGGTTCCAGTCAACTTGTTACCAGCTACTGTATATACCCTACCATTACAACAAGGGGTTTTATTACTAGGCAGTATATCAAAAATTGCCAGCAGAATGGCAAACAGTGTAGACCCAGATCAGACTGCTCCATTTTGGAGCAGTCTGATCTGGATCTACACTGTTTGCTTAGGCACTTCAGCCCCAGTATTTAGTGTCATCATGGTAACATTCTCCACATATTAGACTATACAATCATAGCTTTGTTTATAGCAAACTGTCAGATTCAGTTTTTCTTACACACAAACATCTTCATCCTAGGGGGTATGTCTTAAAGAGAAATAATGAATCAGCTATTATTTTGTTATAAGTAAAAGATGCCAAGAGAAAAAGATTTTCCAACTTTTTATTGCACCAGATAATTGTATCCATAACCCATCCAAATAACTACTTTTATCACAGGACTCCTGAAGCCCCCCCCCCCACTCCCTTGCTTTTGTGTGAGTGCCCCACTCTTTGTCACTTGTCTGCTAATGCAACAGCAATCACTCTGTTTTTGTCGAGCCCGCTTGCGGTGAGCGAGACATAGTTGTAACAACTTCAGTTCGGCGCATGTGCGAATGTACGTGCGTGCGTTAGTGCATCCAACCAAATTTGTCCCGGCCGTAACTTCTACATTTATGAATGGATTTCAAAATAATTTGGCAAAATTGTTTTCCTTGATGAGTAGAAGTGCCATTTGAAACATTCATATAGGTAGGTCCAAGGTCAAGGTCACACTTGAAGGTCAAATGGTAAAATGGTCATAAATTGAGCTTGTCTGGGCCATAACTTCTACCTTTATGGATGGATTTCAAAATAATTTGGCACAATTGTTCTCCTTGATGAGTAGATGTGCCATTTGAACTTTCGTTCAGGTAGGGCCAAGGTCAAGTCACTTTTGAAGGTCAAATGGTAAAATGGTCATAAATTGAGCTTGTCCGGGCCATAACTTCTACATTTATAAATGGATTTCAAAATAATGTGGCACATTTGTTCTCCTTGATGAGTAGAAATGTTTGTTTAGGGTGGTTCAAGGTCAAGGTCACACTTGAAGGTCAGCTGATAAAATTGTCATAAATTGAGCATGTCATGAGCATTAGTCTACTTGTTTTCCTTAATGAAGAATTAAAAAATGAGAAATATGCTGTCTAAGTATTATATTGTTTTGTCTTCTTTCTAATAAGTGTGTGAAACATTCACCTTGACATACTTACAGGTCACTAAAGCAAACAGTGGGCTCGGCAAGTTGTCCCTGGACAACCATCTAGTTTAGCTCTCCTGAACCTTTAGGCTGATAGGTGAGCTTATAGTATAGGCAGGCAGCCCATCGTCCCTCCGTCCGTCATCCCTCAACATTTTCAAACATCTCCCAAACCTCTGGGCCAATCAAAGCCAAACTTCATATGGAGCCTATGTGGGATGGGGGAACGAAAGTATGTTTGCGGAGGTCTGGATCACATGAACAAGATGGCGGCCACGTCCATATGGTAAAAAATCCTTCTAAAATTTTCCAATGACCTTGTGGCTTAGTATGTAGCCTTTGGGCCTCGGGCCTGTCATAGTTTGTACAAGTCATGACGGAAGGGCATAAAGAGTTTACCCTGTCTGTGTGTGTGTGCATGTGTGGGTGTGCATGTGTGGGTGTGTTTGTGTGTTCCCAGAATCGTGTTGGAACCATAACCTTATCCTGAATGATAGGATCTGAATATTATTTGGCACAAATGATCATCATGACAAGATGATGTGTTGCGTGCAAGAACCATGCCACTAGTTTGAAGGTCAAGGTCATATTGGGCACATAAAATTTATGCGTAGGTTATAGTGAAACATGTTTGTGTAAGCCCATAACTTGTCCTGCACAATGGGATTCCAAAATATTTTGGTATAAACAATTATCATGACAAGACAATGTGTCATGTACAAGAACTATATGGCTAGCTTAGCTATAGCTCAAAGTTCAAGGTCATAGTCTGCACTTAAACTTTGTGCATTGGCTACAGTGAATATTGTGTGTCTGGACCCTAACTTTGTACTGCATGGTGGAATTTCAAAATTATTTGGCACAAATTCTGGTCATGAGAAGATGATGTGGGGTATGCAAGAATCATGTCGCTTGCTTGAAGGACATTGCACACGTAAACTGTGTGCATAGGCTATAGTGAAAACATTTTGTCCGGCCCAAAACTTTGTCCTGCATGGCGGGATCTCAAAATGATTTGGCATAGATAATTATCATGACAAGACGATGTGTCACATGCAAAAATGTGCATTGCTCAAAGGTCAAGATCACAGTTTGCACTTAAACTTTGTGGATAGGCAACAGTGTTCGAAAACCTGTTTGTATCCAGCCCATAACTTTGTCCTGCATTGTGAAATTTCCAGTTATTTGGCATGACGATTTTTTGCACACAAAGACCATGTTTCTAGCTTAGTGGTCAAGGTCACAGTGCGCACTTAAGCTATGTGAGTAGGATATAAAGAAAACATGTTTGTGACTGAGGTTTGACTGCAAAATAAATGTGAGTCGCTTTGATCTATATTTCTTGGTCCCTGATCTTTCCTTTTATATTGTACAAGTCTCAGCCTCTACGAAGCTAGTTATCCTACAAGTGCCAGTACCCAGTTATCCTACAAGTGCCAGTACCTTAATCAAGGTGTCAATTTACTCAAGGCTCTAGACAGGGGCATCTATGTCCTATGGACACATTTCTAGTTTGAATTTTGAGGAGTTTGAATAGTACATGCAAAAATCTTTTATGACATCACAGAAAATACTGAATTATGGATAAAATCATTGACTAAGTAAGAAAGGTAACATGCAGAGAAAGAGAGATGCCTCTGTGTTAACCTGTGAGGGGCAAAGTTTACGTCTGCAAAATGTTTGAAAAATGTGTTGTCCGAGCCATATCATACTGAGAATTCAAAGACAAGAGGGCAAACAGTGTAGATCCAGATGAGGCAGCTCATAATGAGCAACCTCATCAGGATCTACACTGTTAACAAAGTCTGCTATTTTTGTCTGTGGTGCTTAAAGTGTCAAATAAGTCAGTATAACTTTTGAACTGATAGGAATTGTTTTCTATTATGTTTTTCAGCAATAAGATCCTCTTAGTGTTCCTTGTTGCTTCAGCAGATCAATGTCTTTCTAATTGCCCTTTAACATTTTAAATGTCAATGGCAAAAATAGCTGAATTTTTAAACAGTGTAGATCCTGATGACGTGGCTCATTTTGAGCCACCCCATCAAGATCAATGCTGTTTTCCCTCTTGTCTTTGAATTCTCAATATGATATAGCGTGGATGAAACTTTTTGTTTTTGAATATTTGCAGATGTAAATTTTGTCATCTGCTTTTTGGCACTTAAAGGGTTACTGAGAACTACAACTAAAAAAAATACATGCTTATAAATAAAGAAAAAAAAACACATGTGTGACTGTGCATGAGTTAATATTTCGGTGAACACTTTATGACCAATCATACATTTCTGATTATGAACTGAAAAAAAAAAAAAAAAAAAAAAAACATGGAGAAGTTTATGATCTAGTCAAGACTTTTTGCTGAATTTCAGTTTGTATACTGTATACTTCACTTTCAAGAACAGTTTGTCCACAAAAGTTCATGAACATTTCATTTCATGAACATTTGATAAATGTTCTGTTGCCTTTTCAAAAACTGTTTTATAATGATATAATGATTCAAGTTCTATAGAACCATTAAATTTTATTAAGCCTGGTCATTTGCTACCTGGCCTGGTAAATGAGCCTTACTTTACAATAACATTTCATGCACATAAGTTGAGGTACCGTATTCTACCTAATTAGCGCACATGCCTCTATAAGCGCATGCCGTGGCAATTTGTGAGGCATAGGACTATTAATGCACATATTTTTACTGGTTTATCCCTTTGCTTTCTCGTTTACAAGAGCTGAAAATGCAATAGAATATTAAAGTTTTTACTTCTAAATCTTCTCTATCCTTCTACATGTATATCCATACGAATTTAAAGGTTAAGCATCAGAGAAAAGCTGCTTATAAGCAGCTTTTCTCTGATGCTTTACCTTTAAATTCGTTCCCTTCAATATATAATAACCTATTAAAATGTGCGCTTATATGAAAGAAAGTTTACTACAAGTATTTGCCGCCATTTTGAAAAAGTTAAGCGCACAGGGCGCTAATAAGGTCGATTACGGTATTTAATGTTCTATGCACCATCAATAAAATTCTTAATGAATCACTCATTCCATACTTAGAAAATACATTAATGCTATTTAAAGAGAAAAACATGGTTTGCAAGTGAATGTATATAATTCAAAATTTAAAGAAACAAAAGCTCACCTTTTATTTATATCCAAATTTTACATTTCGTGTCACCTCAATACTTAGTTAGATTATCCCAGAAATTAAATCTGTGATTCTATAATCCCTGATGAACACCAATGTCTTATCTCAGCTGAGGATAATCCCAAAATATATACAAACTTGACAGAAGCCTCTTAGATGAGAGGAAAGCTACAGTATTTAACCTAAAAATTTGGACACCATAGCCAATTACAGACACCATAGCCAATTACAAACACTGTAGCCAATTACTGTTAATTTTCTAAAACATTGTCTTGTTAATGACAGAATAGCAAACAGTGTAGATCCAGATCAGACTGCTCATAATGAGCAGTCTGATCTGGGTCTGCCCTTCTTTGCTCAGGTATATCTGACCCAAAACGTAGGAATTTTACAGTAAGAGGCTAGTGTCTTTAGTCATCCAGTTGTGTTCTTGTTATGTCTGAGTCAGGTTTGGTTGGAGGGGGTGTCCTAATGCCAAAATATATTAGTAGGAGGATCCAGTTTATGTGTGTGGTACACTGTTGATGGATTGGTTGATGGTTTTGAGTGCAGGGTGCTTTTTTTTGCAGTAGTTGAGTCACTAGGAGCCTGAGGAAGGGTGGTATTGATATTAATAAGCTATATCAACATTAACTAAACTGTATCAGCATCAACTGCCGTTAACATTTTACTCTGCAAGAGTTTTTCAAACAGATGAGAGCAGTCTGATCAATGTCAGCACTGCATACCATTTCATTTTTTCTTGTCATAATTTAATAGTTCTTAGGTAATAGGTAATAAATACACTGTATTGAAGTCAAAAGCTGAAGAAAAATAAATGTATAAAAAAGTACACAATGTTTTTCCACCATTTTTGGTACGTCTTTGCAAATGCAAAAGAGTGCTTATGCTCTACCCCCGGTGTCATAGTTTAAGTATGTGTTGGCATTAGCATCAGCGATAGCGTCTGCGTCAATGTCGGCATCTGAGATCAGCTCAACCAGTGCAGCTGCATCACACAATTATGTGTCCTTGACCTATATGTTATGGTTGACTAACTTTGCTGTTTGGCACTAATTAAAAGGCAAAATTTTTGTTTTAATGATAGAGTTGCTACTTGGTCACATAGCATATCCCTATTATTGCAGCAGCTGCAAATTAAGCTTCCATGCTGACTCCAGACCTGTGCCCTTGATCTTTCTGAACCATTCAAAAAATTTAGATCCATCTTATGAGAAAGATCTGGATAATTGGGGTCAATGTGGTGGAGAAAAAAACTCATGTCTTATATACTTGAATGATTATGTTAATGTTCCAAAACAAGCACCCACTTTGATGTGACTGATCTTACTTACATAAGAAAGTAAGAGTTTGGCTGCATTTCCTCAAAGAGCTGATAGAAGGTAGTTGATAAAAGAAATTAAAAGTGACTGATCTCTTATTCAATAGAAATTACGACTTTAAATTGGCAGATTTTCTGAGAAATGTTGAACCTCAGGTTCTTGATTTGGGGAAAGCACAACAGCTTTCATTTGTTGTTTCAGAATGCAAATAAAACTTTTGTTTACATGACTCCTCTGGCATATAAATCCTCAACACAGGGTATAATCGATTCCGCCAATTTTTGCTTCCTGCAGAGACTGTACATCATATTTGGCTTCCACCAAGACTGTCTGCGAACTCTTGCTTCCTGCAGAGACTACTGTCCTCGTAAAATGGCTTCCTGCCGAGACTGTCTGCGTGACTCTGCTTCCTGCCGAGAGCCTCGGCAGGAAGCAGAATCACACGGACAGTCTCTGCAGGAAGTCATTTATCATGTACAGAAGTCTCGGCAGGAAGCAAGAGATTGCGGACAGTCTCGGCGGAAGCCAAATATGATGTTCAGTCTCTGCAGGAAGCGAAAAATAGCGGAATCGATTATACCCTGTGCTCAAGGGATATATAGTTTTCATCTCTTTGTCTATTATACTGTCTGTCCATCTGTCCACCCATTATTAGTTAACATAAAAGTTAGCTGGCCATATATCAGGGAAATCATGAAATTTTCAACAGGGTTTACACAGAACTTTTCCATTGAACAATATCATTGGTATTATGCAAATTGGTTTGAGGAAGTATTGTTCAAGAATGTTTTCCTGGGCTCTGAAAACAGTAGTAAAAGTGCTTGCCTTGAGTACAAAAATTAGTGACCTTGGGAAGGATGATGTGTTAATGATAATTACAATTACATTTTTTTGGCTGCTGTTTACCCCTTGAGACTGAACTTTTGAGATATTAGTAGGAATAATACCTGATTTAATTGAATTTACAGACTTGTTTTTTGCAAATCTGGCAAAATGATGCAAGTCATGCAGTCAATGAAATTCTGCAGTCTGCTAGTGCACTAGAATCTCAGGAACTTTCAAGACAGCTTAAAAGAACCTTTATTCCATAATTGTAGTCTGCAACTTTCAGGCCTATCATCGATAACAAGGTGGCACAAGGCCTCAGTATTTAACTCTTTAAGCGCCAAAAAGCAGACGACAAAATTTACATCTGCAAAAATTAAAAAATGCCTTGTCCAAGAAATTTCATATTGAGAATTCAAAGACTAGAGGACATTAACAGTGTAGATCTAGATGAGTCGGCTCATTATGAGCCGCCTCATCAGGATCTACGCTGTTTGCAAATTTTGCTTACAGGTATTTCGTCACTGCATGGGCATAAAGAGTTAATTAACACCTAAAGTGCCAAAAATGAAATTGTTGTGTTTGCAATCAAGGTAGATTCAGATGAGGCAGCTTATAATGAGATGCTATTTGTCCTATAGTCTTTGAACTTTCAATATGATTTAGCATATACGAAACATTTTTTTTAATTTTGCAGACACAAGTTTTCACATCAGCTTTTTTTTAGCACTTTAATGGTTATGTTTTGTACCCTTGGTCATAGAGTATTTTGACTGAGCAATTTGGCTCCAAATTTAAAGATCCTGAAAACCATGTTAGAAGTACTTTTGCTTATAAAGCACAGTTTTTTCACCTTTATAAATCTGGAAAAGTAGTTAGATCATCAAACAAGAGATCCCAATAAAAGACAGTCTAGACATTGAGTACAGGTGAGGTGGGATCTCAGGCAGTGTGTGAACAACCTGTGGAAACTGGTCAGTTTTTGCATTTTAGGTTCCCCAGAATTCATGGCTTGTGATTGGGCATGGGGACGGCTACTTAGATATTGAGTTTACAGGCTGATCTGAGTCTTCCCTGTTTAGAAATACACTAAGGTACCTTTTCATATGGTGTCAGTCAAAATAAACAGTAGTAAGTACTGTTTGGAAAATCATTTAGTAAAACCTCGGGGAAAAAAATAATTGTGAAGAAGCCAAAAGAATTAAAGCTGATCACTTTGAATAATTTTTATGATACTCGCTTACTTATTGATCAAATGAAAACGAGTTTTACTGGAAGTTCATGGAATACAAGGTTGTTTGGTTTATCACAGGGTATAATCGATTCGCTTCCTGCAGAGACTGTACATCATATTTGGCTTCTGCCGAGACTGTCCACGAACTCTTGCTTCCTGCCGAGACTTCTGTACATGATAAATGGCTTCCTGCAGAGACTGTCCGCATGATTCTGCTTCCTGCCGAGGCTCTCGGCAGGAAGCAGAGTCATGCGGACAGTCTCTGCAGGAAGCCATTTATCATGTACAGAAGTCTCGGCAGGAAGCAAGAGTTCGTGGACAGTCTCGGCAGAAGCCAAATATGATGTACAGTCTCTGCAGGAAGCGAAAAATTAGCGGAATTGATTATACCCTGTGTTTACCTTGCTCAGATTGTAGAGCAAGGTAGCCATGGCCAAATAAACTTTGATTAGGCCTCTCTGTTTCAATATTCAAGGTGTTTATGCTTTTTATATGCCCATTTTAATTGGTACTTGTTCAATTATTTTAAATTTTCCACAAACTACATATATTTATAAACAAATTTGGTTGAAAAGTCAGTCATATGACTTGTCAGTTTATGGTTAGCTGTTATGCTACTTAGTCAGTTAAAGACAGGACTTCTCTGCCGGGTTCCCAGCACATAACAATGTAACCTGTATAGGTAAAGGTGTGAAAATTTAGTCAACCAATCAGTGGACCAGAAATAACAGTAGTGATGATTTTATTGGCTGATTGGAGGTGTTGACACTATGAGATCAAGAGACAGAATGACTCTGTTCTGTTCTGTTCTGTTCAATTCTCGTTTCGACGTTACCCAAGTGGCTCAGCGGTACATAACCATAGTTGCACACACTTGGCGCCGTGTGTCCGTCCAAGTGGAATGACACTGTGGCAGTTAATCCTCCTTATATAGTCCCATCCCTGTCTTTAAACCGTCAACAGATTTCCTTGTTAGCTCACCTGAGCCGAAGGCTCACAGGTGAGCTTATAGTATAGGCAGGCATCCGTCGTCCGTCGTCCGTCCGTCGTCCGTCCGTCCGTCGTCCGTCCGTCAATATTTTCAAACGACATCTCCTCTGAAACTACAAGGCCCATTGTTACCAAATTTCATATATAGCATCTATAGGCAGGGGGAACCAATAATACTGTTTTTTATCCAAATCGCTTCAGAACTTTGGTTGCTATGGCAACTTAAAGTTTCCATTGACTTGTATGGGAAAAATTGAAAATTTGCATTTATTGCTATGTCACTGCAGATATTTTGACAAAACTTTCACAGAAATGTTCCTTGAGTATTCCTCTATCAACTACATGAACTTTATGTAAATTGCACAATTTGGCTGGTTGCCATGGCAACCGAATGGTTAAAAAATAGAAAAAATATTCAAAAATCATCTCCTCAGAAACTATGCAACCAATAAAGCTCAAACTTCACAGAAAGGATCCTAGTACTAGCTTCTATAAAAGTACTGTTTTTCTTGGCAATTGCTCTAGCAGTTTGGTTGCTATGGGAACTTAAAGTTGCCATTGACTTATAATGGCAAAATGGAAAATTTGCATTTATTGCTATGTCACTGCAGATATTTTGACAAAACTTTTACAGAAATGTTCCTTGAGTATTCCTCTATCAACCACATGAACTTTATGTAAATTGCACAATTTGGCTGGTTGCCATGGCAACCGAATGGTTAAAAAATAGAAAAAATATTCAAAAATCATCTCCTCAGAAACTATGCAACCAATAAAGCTCAAACTTCACAGAAAGGATCCTAGTACTAGCTTCTGTAAAAGTACTGTTTTTCTTGGCAATGGCTCTAGCAGTTTGGTTGCTATGGGAACTTAAAGTTGCCATTGACTTATAATGGCAAAATGGAAAATTTGCATTTATTGCTATGCCACTGCGAATATTTTGACAAAACTTTCATAGAAATGTACCTTGAATAGTCTTTAACCAGCCATGTTAAATTTATGCAAATTGCGCAATTTGGCTGGTTGCCATTGCAACCGAATGGTTAAAAATAGAAAAATATTAAAAAATCATCTTCGCAGAAACTGTGTGGCCCAATAAAGCTCAAACTTTACAGAAAGAACCTTAGGACTAGCCTCTATAGAATTACAATTTTTCATGGCAATTGCTCCAGCAGTTTGGTTGCTACGGGAAACAAAGAGTTTCCATTGACTTATAATGAGGAAAGTGGAAATTGGCAATTTTTGCTGTCTAACTAACTGCAGTTATTTAAAAAATTTTCTACAGAAATGTTTCTTGAGTAGTCCTCTACGATTCATATGAATTTTCTCCAAATCGCTGAATTTGATTGGTTGCCATGGCAAAATATAGTGTAAATTTCGAAAAAAAAAAAAAAATCTTCTGCTCAGAAGCCATATAGGGGATGAAGCTGATATTGTGCAAACATATTGATGACAGTAGTTTCTACATAAATTTTATTCTTTTTCTTCCAATCCCATAAGAACTTTGGTTGCTATGGCGACATAGTTTCCATTGACTCATAATGGGAAAAGTGAAGCCATGAGGGGGATGAAGCTGATACTTAGCATACATATTAATAATTTTAACCTCTACCTAAAGTATGTTTTATATCATCATTGCCCATGTGAATTTATTGCTATGGCAACTTAAAGTTTCCATAGACTTATAATGAGGAAAGTGGACATTTGCTATTTATTTCTGTGTTACTGCAGATATTTTGACAAAAATTCACAGAAATGTTCCTGGAGTAGTCCTCTACCAGCCATATGATTTTTTTTCCAATTACCCGATTTTGATTGGTTGCCATTGCAGCTGAAAGGCCAAATTTTCACTTTTTTTTTTGCCAAAGATCTTCTGAGAAGCCATTAATGGGGGATAAAGCTTTTTTTTTTGCATAAATGTTTGTGAGATTATCCTCTACATAAATGGTGTTTTTTATTGCTGTTGTGCATGGTGTTTTGTTGCTGTAACCTCAGTGCCTCAGTGCTCAGGTGAGCGATAAAGGGCCATTGGCCCTCTGGTTTACCATTGTTTCAGTGTATCTAAAGTCATTGCCGTCTCTGAGACTTTGTAACAGGCATAATATTGTACCGCTTAGCTGAGTTCTTTTATTGCATGGGCATTTGTGCAAATTCATGCAAGCAAGCTCTCCTGTTAGGAGACAGGTGTTGTGCTTGTTTACTTACTACTAAAATATTCAGGAACCTTGCTTTTCTAGATCTGTATCATGAGCCATAAAACTTCCATCTTTCAGTCTTCCATATGTACAGTGTATCATAACATTGTTAATTGCTCACCTGCCCTGTGTGATGCTGTGCTTACCTGTGGAAATTAACACTTAAAGCACCAGGGACGAAAATACATGTAGCATAATTTGCAAACAGCGTAGATCCTGATGAGGTGGCTCATAATGAGCCACCTCATCTACATCTACACTGTTTGCCCTAGTCTAGTCTTTCAATTCTCAATATGAAATGCCTTGGACAAGGCGTTTTTTTAATTTTTGCAGACGTAAATTTTGTCGTCTGCTTTTTGGTGCTTAAAGAAGAAAGAGCACATCACTATGAAGTAAAGCTGAAAAGCACATACAAAGGTTGCAAAAAGTACTTCAAGTATACTCATATAGTGGTCCCTTCTGTTTGCTAAGGGATCCATAGATTTTTATGCAAACAGGGTAGACTCTGATCAGTCTGCACATCCGTGCAGTCTGATCTGAGTCTTCCCTGTGTGCACATGGTGTAAGGCATGTCTCATGTATTAATTACTGCTCTGATAATGTTTACATTTTGTAGCACTACTTATTCCTTGGTAGAACTCCAGAATATTACTCTATCTTATAATTAAATTTGCATTTCTTGTCATACTGATAGCCAAGGTACACAATATTGGCACTACTAGAATATTTAGGCTGTCAGCGATGACATTACAGTATTTTTGCAAGGTTTTCTGGATTTCCAAAAATTCATTCTTCAGAAAGCAGATTGTTATGTTGCACCTGTACCAACTTCCCTTTATATTTAGAAAACTTAGCTTGTTTGCACTAAAACTCGCATACATGTACTTCCATTGCAAATTCGGGTATAATCATTTGGGCACTACAACATAATTTCTGCTGGCTGGACGATTTTGGGTTTAGGATCCTGTTGACAGTATTTCAGATATTTTGAGCCAGTGGGGAAACAGGTGACCTGATTTGGAAGACAACATAAATCAAAGGCTATATAGAGATGCATCTTGCTCTGCCCTTGACCTATGGATCTGCAGAAAAGACTTCATCTCATTTTCAAGGTCACAGCTGGACCTGAAATGTTGAATTTTCTCAGGACACAAGATATTTCTTGAGTCAGTTGGTAGATTGTCACCAAACTTATGTAGATATACCTTGGGACAAGCTAAAGAGGTGATTAGGTTTAGGTGTCCTTGATCTCATGGTCATGATCACAGAGGGACTCTAAAATGTTGAATTTTCCAAACATTCATGTTAACTCTCTTGAACCAGTAGGTGGAACTATTGCAAACTTGCAGGAATATGTTGTTTGGACAAAACAAAAAGCTAATTAGATTTTGGTGATCTTGATCCGATTTCCAAGGTCACAGGAGATGTTTGCTCAAGAATAAAGGTATTTCACAAACCAGTTGATGCATTTCACCATATCGCATGGACATAACAGTATCATTTATAATTCTTGAGGACAATTAAGCCAAAGACATTCTTAGGTTTGATACCTTGACCCATTTTCAGTGTCACAGGACTTTAATTACCAAACAATAAAGCTATAGGTGGAATTATTTTCACATTTTCACTTGCATGAATATATCACTCGGGCAAGCGGAAGTTTTGATGACTTTGACTTTCCAATTTCAAGATCACTGAAAAAATTTCTTCTTGAATCAGTGGATGGAGTTTCACCAAATTTGGATGAATATATCATTGAGACAAGCAAAGAGCTGACTACAGGCTAGAGCTGATTAGGGTTTGCTGACCTTCCCTCTTTCAAGGTCAGTCAAGGTTATAGTAGTAACCAACAGAATGGTTCTCACCAAATATGCATGGATATATTACAAGAACATTAATAGAAGAAGTGACTACCCTTTTTGTGATGTTCAGTCACAGAAGCACTTACGAAGCTACTACTAACTTTTCTCCTAAAGATAACTTGAGTGGACTTACATGTATTTGAGATTTGAATCAAACTTGATAAATTATATTTAGTTTAGAAGGACCTTTAAAGTCTGCATGTCAGGGTAACAAGGTTTCTGGAAAAATGTTCTGGTGGTGTTGATGTTGGTAGTGGGGTGAGGTGTGAGGGTAGGAGGATGGGGGAGGGGAGGGGTATTGCGGAGGTGGAGAGACATCTGTTTTTCTCAGAAATATTTCTGGTTTGACAACTAGATCAGTAGATCAGTAGACTTGATCCATTTTCCGAAGAGAACAAAAATAGAAATTATTTGGCATAAATGAGAGCAGAAGCTGCTTCTGAATAAACAAACTGTATTTCTGTTAAATGCAAGAAATAAACAAATGAAAGTAGTGCAGTGGGTTAAAATCTTCAGTTAAAAAAGTCAGGTTATTTATTTGGGTTTCTCTCTTGGGACTTTTAATGCTGAAATAAATTGATGGATGAGAGTTTTGCCATTTTACAGGCCTTTGAAAAGTGAAGAAGAATTTGTAAAATTTTGATTTCAAAGTTGTTTGAGAACTAAGACAATCATTTCATTGAAACTAAACTGTTGGCACAAAGAAACCAAACAAGTTCAACATAAATCAACACGCTTTCCAGTAGGGGGTGGAAGTGAGAGTACATATACAACTTGTTTCAGAATCACTAGACTCTGTACATAAAACAATAGATTTAATGAAATAAAATTTAATTGGTTTAGCTTTGGTGATGAAAAAGAACTCAGATAATATTTTTAGAACCTTGACATTATCTTCAAGGTCACTCTTTAACTTACAGACAGAAAATATGTCCTTAACTTCTCAGTTTGAAATGCTACATTCTTTTTTAATTGCTGAAGTTGTAAAATTCGGAAAGATACCATATCATGGGTGGCATCTTGCAGTAAGATACTTGTGATTTTAACATTTAATCCGTACTTTCTGATTCTGTATATGATATGAGCAAGAGATATGAAAAGAACTTCAGTTATATGTATATTACAAAATAAAACTTACAGTAATTATCGTCAAGAGTGGAACACCTTGTAACCAATGAAGATAAATGGAAACTCTTTCAGGGGCAGCAACTCTTTTCATTTTCATTTTTGGCTGTCCTTTAGAGAGGGTCAGATCTTAAATGACAGAATTAAATAATAATATCCTCTCTGAGCAATTCTTTTCCTTTAGGAGACAAGACATCCTTATTAAAAGGATTTAAGACATTGTCGAGGAAAGCAAACAGGAAGTCATTTAAGTTGTCCCCCTTTTGATAAAATTTCGTAGAAAAAAATTGTAGGTGTACAAACTGCAACTGTTCTAAGATTTGAAAAAAGTTGATTGTATTATATGGATTATATATTTTATTATATACAAGATTTGAAAAAAGTTGATTGTATTATATGGTGATATGATAAAAGTAGCAAAAGTGCTGACCCAGATCAGTCTGCTCCTTTAGGAACAGACTGATCTGTGACAGCACTGTTGGCTGCAGTACTTAATATCCCAATATATAGGGTAATTAGAAATATTAATTGTAAGATGAAATTTGTAGAACATTGAACCTAGGCTGTGGAATTATTCTCTTGCCTCAAACTGAAGCAGAATGGAGTAGAGTAGAGTGGAATGGAGCAGATAAGATACATTCCATTGGTTACAGTTTGCTCCCAGAGACTGGGATGGTACTTTTACAGTAAAGAATATGCTCTTTCTGAGGGAGCAAATTCTTCCCTATAAGAAAACTACCATCCCAAAGCCATGGAAAGAAGTGGAGATGATAATGTTCCTGCTAGTCAATTCCAGTCTATTTCATTTTATTCTATTCATGTTTTTAACTTATTCCATGTTTTTAACTATGGCTCAAAACAGATTGCGGAAATCTAAACATTTATACAAGAGTTTCCAAGATGAAAAGAATCAGAACAATCTCATCTGCTGCATAACAGGGCCTTCAGTTTTTGGATTTGCAAGGATTGTATATGTAGAGCTAGATTAGTCTGCTCCACAGAAGAAGGTCTGTGGTGATATGCCACAGCCTTTATTTTTCAGACTGGCAAATTTTAGATTTGGCTGATATGTAATCACAGGGTATAATCGATTCCGCTAATTTTCGCTTCCTGCAGAGAATGTCCGTCATATTTGGCTTCTGCCGAGACTGTCCGCGAACTCTTGCTTCCTGCCGAGACTTCTGTACATGATAAATGGCTTCCTGCAGAGACTGTCTGCGCGATTCTGCTTCCTGGCGAGGCTGTCGGCAGGAAGCAGATTCACGCGGACAGTCTCGGCAGGAAGCCATTTTTCAAGGACAGTAGTCCCTGCAGGAAGCAAGAGTTCGCGGACAGTCTCGGCAGAAGCCAAATATGACGGACAGTCTCTGCAGGAAGCGAAAATTGGCGGAATCGATTATTAGTGAAAAAATTCTAAGGTGCCTCTTTTTGCAAGTTATGCAGAGTTTGCACTTTCTTAGAAACACAAATAGCTTAGCAAGCAGTGCCCATCAACATCAGTCATTTTGGGAATTGGAAATAATTTGATAAATATTAATACCATCAAGGAGTAAATTCTTCTTTTTAAGAGTAGATCCTGTTTGGGAAAGAATTCTTTGCTTAGGGACACAAAAGTTGACTATCTTAAAAAATGGCAGAAAAACATGAAAGTGTATTCATTCATCTTTAAGGTGAGCTAAGCCTTAGAGCTGTTTGGGTAAATCCTGCAATATTGAATGATTCAACCTGTTAATTGTCTGCAAACCATATTGCTCACTGAATTAGGTAGTCGTGCAAAATGAAATGTAAACATAGCATCTTCAAGTGTTTTCAGTGCAGAACATTTTGTATGTGAGTCATTCAATCGTTTCAGTTTCAGGAAATAGTTTTATGAAGTGAGGGGGTGGCATTTGCAAATGCTTTAATCCTTAAAATCAGACAACAAAATTTATATCAGCAAAATTTAAAAAAAAAAAGACCTCTTTGTTTAAGCTATATCATATTGAGAATTCAGAGACTAGAGGGTGAACAATTTAGACACAGACGAATCAGCTCATCATGAGCTGACTCGTCTGTGTCTACACTGTATGCAAATTCAACTATTTATTGGCCCCAAATGGAGCAAGTTTTAAGAGTAGTTGTCAGTTGAAAAGGGCAGGCAAAGTCTAAGAGTTGACCACCATTATTGATTAATGAAAATAGCAGAGTTGCTGCCCCTGATCTGGCTAAATCAGTTTCTGACTACTTATAGTCTTTTATCATGCATCTGCTGCAAAATTCCACTGATAACAGGGGTATGATATTATAATGTGATATCATGTCACTGCAGAAATGCACTTGCGCAAATGTTATCAGGTCATGCCTTTAGAAGCGATCTCTTAAGACGATTGGCTGTATACTGACGTTGTCCGTGATAACAGCTTTCGATTGGGTTGAATGACATCACCGACTTATGTCATAACGCATTTGCGATGTCAGCAGATTCGAACAAAACTGTGTTTGCTTTTCATTTGTTTGAGTCTCTTTAAACCTTAAAACCTTCTAATGGTGCATGATAAATAGAAAACCATGTAAGTGTCTTTTGATATCAAGTTTATCAGGCTTGACCAGAAACAGATCAGACTGGCTCGGCAAGCCTCGCCATTCCTACGCTGTTTCTGGTCTCCCCTGATAAACTTGATATCAAAAGATACTAACATGGTATTCTCCATTCATTATGATGCTCATTTGTGTCAAAAATTGTGCTTGCAGAATGGCGAACACCACAGACTCTGATCAGACTTCAACATTAGGATCAGTCTGATCTGGTCTACACTGTTTGCTCAGGGCCCTTCTTTCTCAGTATTTAGGGTTTTGATGGTAAAAGAATTATTATGGTATATTACCGTAGGCAATGGAAAGTAAAGTGGCTAGGTATTTTGCTGGCTATCTGGCTCTGGTTCAAGGCTACCTGTTAGTGTTTAGGTTCATCAGTAGTTACATGGTATCACTGTCAGACAAAATTACTATTACAGCCAAACCTGTCATCCCTCTAGATCAGTACTGAAGATCAAAGAACTGATAAACTGACAGAAACTAGTATTTCTTGGATGATTTAGAACTAAAGTATTGTTAAAGGGCAGTAATCTCAGATGTGTACTTTTCTTCCAGATGGTATATAACTTCTGAATTTGCGCTCAGATGCAGCTTTGTAAAAAATAAATAGTGCAGGTATATGTACACATTTGAGACCAATAGAGTTTTCATCCATCAACCTTTCTATCCATCTGTCCATTTGTCCATCCAGTTATTGTATGTGAGTTTGGATGCCAGTCTTCACAGAAGCCTGAAATTGGAGTAAAACAGTACCTGATACCAATATAGTTAAAATGCCACTCTAATTCTAAACATTCTATGGCCTCTTGTTTCAGGACATCAAGCCAGGGCCTGTCACAGATGACAGCAATGACTTACACATGGAGGGGTACCTCTTTAAGAGGACAAAACATGCTTTTAAGACATGGGTCAGGTATGTAAACAAACAGCAATGACCTACACTTGGAGGGCTACCTCTTCAAGAGGACAAAACATGCTTTCAAAACATGGGTCAGGTATGTAAACAAAAAGCAGTGACCTGCACATGGAGGAGAACCTCTTTAAGAGGACAAAGCATGCTTTCAAAACATGGGTCAGGTAGGTAAACAAACAGCAATAACCTACACATTGAGGAGTACCTCTTTAAGAGGACTAAACATGCTTTCAAAACATGGATCAGGAAAGTAAACAAACAGCAATGACCTACATGTGGAGGGCTACCTCTTTAAGAGGCCAAAACATGCTTTCAAAACATGGGGCAGGTAGGTAAACAAACAGCAATGACATACACATTGAGGGCTACCTCTTTAAGAGGACAAAACATGCTTTCAAAACATTGGTCAGGTAAGTAAACAAACAGCAATGACCTACATGTGGAGGGCTACCTCTTTAAGAGGAAAAAACATGATTTCAAGACTTTGGTCAGGTATGTAAACAAACCTAATTGTTCAGAAATAATTACCCTTGAAAAATACTTTTCAGTATTGGGCAGAAATCCTTTTGCAAACAGTGTAGACCAAAATTAGAAAGCTCCTAGAGGAGCAGTCGGATCAGGGTCAGCACTGCTTGTGATTAAGCCAAATGTTATTTGTCTCATATGTGACTAGCAGATGGCAAGCAGTACTACTTTCTGGCCCAGGGGTTATAAAACTTGAGTACATTCTTAAACTCAAAAAAAAGCAAACTGATTGGCTGCTTCCATGCTCGGAAGCAGCCAATCAATGTGCTTTATTTTGAGTTTGAGACTATTCTCAAGTTTTATAACCTCTAACCCAGGTGCTGTTGTGGTTGTTGGTGATGTAAACTTGTGTCAAGGTTCAGCTCCGTTTTGTGACAGTGCCCTGACAGGCAAGTTACTCCTTCCTGCAGAATTCTTATATAACATTTCTGTGGATGCATAAAGTGAAGAAAGTAGAAAATGCCTGCAATAATAATGAAAAATTCACAAGTTCTTAAAAATACTGAAAAACATTCTGAATCATGTTCTTTTGGGTGATTAAGATCTTACCATTATGTTCCCTCTGGTGATATGCCAAGTGAGATGCAATCACATTCAAGTGCACTTCATGAGTAATTATTTCATCTGATTTGTCTACCATGGCATTTTTTGCATGGGGGGAAAAGGGTAAAACAAAAATGAGGTTTTGTTGGTACTGCAAATACATGTAGGTGGTTATCTGAAACGATCTGCTTCGATAAATTTGTCACATGCTGAATTTCCTAGGTTCTTGCTGTTGCATTTGTCTGAGAAACTTTTCCTATTTAGCTTGGCTGTAAGAAAGTACAGGAAGAGCTATTATTGTCACCTCATGTGGGAACCAGGGGCCGTATTCATAAAATGACTTAAAGACAGAGATGGGACTATATAAGGAGGATTAACTTCCACAGTGTCATTCTGTCTCTTGATCTCATAGTGTCAACACCTCAAGTCAGCCAATAAAATCATCATAACTGTTGATTCTGGTCCACTGATTGGTTGACTAAATTTTCACACCTTTACCTATACAGGTAACCTTGTTATATGCTGGGAACCAGACCCCCCGGCAGAAAAGTTCTGTCTTTAAGTGGTTGCTATGTTGTTGCTAAGGCTAAATTTCTTTGAAGGAGATTTCCTACAACTATGAAATTTGCTCTGGAGGAACAGTCTTCCAAAGACTGTTCCTCTAGACCAAATTTCATAGCTGTAGGAAATCTCCTTTATAGATATTTAGCCTTAGCAACCGCATAGCAACGACGTAAGTGGCTTTATGAATACGGCCCCTGGTCCACATAGATGTCGGCATCAGAATTGGATGGTTTGGTTAAAATTATTAATGTGATGGACAAGGCCCTGTCAGACGAGCTGTCCAGTACACAGACAGATCTTTTAGATTATTATTAAGCAAATTTCTTCCGCTGTTGCTTAAACAATTAAACTTACAAGTATGTAGTGATATACTATGTGCAAATCCTTGTAGCGTTATTTGATATCGTATTGACATAACAATGATGTCACCATAGTGTCATGGTGATATCTGTAAGAGGAGGTGACAGTGACATTAGAATGGAAATTGAAGTCAGTGTGACATCACCTTGATTTTGGTAAGAGGAGATGACAGTGACATCATGATGTAAACATGATGTCATTATGACATGACCTTGATTTTGGCAAGAGATGAGAGTGACATGATGTAACAGTGATGTCATAATGACATCACCTGGATATCATCATGACATCATCCATAGATGCAAGGCTTTGCTGTGCACACCGGCAGTAGCAAGTGAAATCTGATAATTAAAAAGAAACAATTTCTGTACTATAAGCTCTCCCTTGTTTAAGTCACTGTTTATTTAAAAATATTCTGTCCTTTCAGACGGTGGTTTACTATACAGCAGAATCAGTTACGTTACCAGAAACGGACTAAAGATCAAACATTCACCATTATGGAAGAAGACTTGAGATTATGTACTGTTAAACCTGCCCTTGAAATAGAGAGAAGATTTTGCTTTGAAGTTCTAAGTCCTACTAGGTAGGTCAGAATTAGTGCTGCAGATAAACATGGATAACAGGGATAATTATTAAGGGATAATTTCCATATTTCTGCATCAGCACATATGTTGTGACTCCTCATAGGAACTGTCTCTGAGAGACAGATCTAAGGAGGGGTCACAACATAGGTTTCATCACGAAATCAGAAAAATTATCTCAGAGTTATCCTCAAAGCCCCATTTTATCTGGAACTCTGTTCAAATAGATCATTAAGGTCAAAGGGCGCATTTTCAGGGGTAGGAACTCTGCCATTTTCATCACCCTTTTCAATATGGGTCAGCTCATAAAGGAGAGGCTCTACTCCCTTAGGACCATGAGGCAATCCATGTAACTCAGCTATTTTAGAGATGACAACATGCTGTAATGAATATTCATATGGTGAAAATTACTTATTACTGTTTATCAGAAACATTTTAGAGAGTGGCTAATTTGTTGCTCTTCATGCTGTAAATAGAACCCTTGACTTCTTTCAGGTAGCTGTTATGTACTCTTGTAGAGCTCTTGGTGGTGCGGTAAAGGGGAACCCAACGTCATGAGTCTCAGGACTTAATATTACCCTGTTTCATAAAATGCAGTGCCAATCTTAAGCTCAGTATGAAGCTCAATACGAAGCTCTGAATCTTCTAAGTAGCTCCATGGCAAATGTGAGCCACATCTCACATAAATATGGTTAATATATTTGCAAACAGCTATTGCTCAAACCAGTCTGTGAATCATTGCAATCTAGCTAGAGCCTTCATTTTAAATTTCATCAATATATCTCGAATGGTTATCTAATTATAGCGCGCCCGTTTAAATTCCGCAGTGTTCATACAATGAGGTATGTGAACAGTAAAGACTCTGATCAGACTGCACGAATGTGCAGTCTGATCTGAGCCTTTACTGGTCACATATGTGTTAAGGGCCATTTTAGCATTTGGCAGCTTATGTGTATATGTTCAAAACTGTTATCTGTTCTATCAGGAGCCATATGTTACAAGCCCACACAGATGAAGAGTTTCAGACATGGGTCAGTGCAATACAGTCTGGGGTAACCAAGGCATACAGAGACGCAGAGAAAAGACATTCTGATGCTGGGGTAGGTCACATACATTTGACATTTTGTCTGAGGCTAGTTAGGAGAAACAGGCTATAAATTGCTAAAATCAGCTGAAAGTGCATATAGGCTATTTCAGCCAAAACTATAGCGTCTTTGTCCTTTAACTGCATATACCTGGGTGAATGTGCATGAAATCTACATCAGGGCTAGAAAATTAGAGTCTGAAGAGTAGCGAACCAGCCACAGCCAAATTACTACTAATAACTAGGATGAAGGTGCATAAGTTGTCAGAGGAAACAATTCCACTCTTTCCTTATTTGCCTTCCTTCTCAGTAGGGATCAACTCTTAAAGGTAAGAATTTGCTCCTCTTTTAGAAGTAGACCCCATTCCAAAGAGCTACCTCATCCAGAGAAGCAAACAGGAATTCATACAAATCAATATAACATTATTTTTGGAAAAGATGCAGGGGGCGTTTATTAGAGCAGGGGCATTTGTTAGGATTGATAGGGTATTCTTTCTTTAAGACTTAAGCCCACTCCATTGAGAACGGAGGTAAAAGTCAAAATGGAAGAGTTTCTTCCTTAAAAATGAACGTATTCTCACTGGCTATGATGAAACTTTGCTGATAGGCTCCTCAGGGATCCAGGTAAGGGTGAATTAGGATAAATCTGAGATGATTTCTGTTCTGTCCCTATTAACATACACTATGGCCCCTCATTGAATATACTGTATTAATCCTAATAAACTCCCCTGCTCTAATAAATGCCCCCTGCCTCTTTTCTGAAAGTAATGTTAGATTTACATGCACAAATTCCTGTTTGCTTCTCTGGATAAGGTAGCTCTATGACATAGGGTCTACTCCTAGAGGAGCAAATTCTTTCCTTTAAGAGTTGACCCCTACTGAGAAGAGAAGCAAAAATAGTAGAGTTGCTTCCTCTGAGAGTATTCACATCACCTTTATATTGCTTATTAGTGGTATTTTGGCAGTGACTGATTTACTACACCTCAGGCTCTAAATAACGCCCCCCCCCCATCTCCCCGGTTGCAAAACGCAACTCCCCAGGGGTGTTAAATAGGATTAATACAGTAATTGTAAATGGTATGGATGTTTAAAATTAAAGATGCATTGCCAAGGGTAATCCTTTGACCTCGCTACTGGGGGAGCAAATTCTTTCCTAATAGACCTAATCCCCTTGAGAATGAGGTAAAAATAAAAATTTCTGAGTTTCTTCCTCAGACAGTGTACTTATCATCTCAGTTTATTTTCTGATATCTGATATCTGAGAACTTTTTGTATAATTATGTGTTTTTTAACAGATAATGGACAGCCCAATGAAAGAAGATGACAGTATGTTAGATCAGTCAGAAGAGAGTCCAGCTTCCTCAGAGAAGAAAAAGACAAAAGCTCAGATGTAAGGATAGTATGGTAGCTCTTGACAGTTCATATGAGCCGCGACACTAGAAAACCAACAAAGTGGTTGTGCGCCCAGCAAAGACTCAGATCACCCTGGGCATCCGCCCAGTCTGATCAGAGTCTTAGCTGTCTGCATGGAGTTACCTTAGCTCCTTAGCTACCCTTTAAGTGCTTAACGAAGAGTCTGATCAGACCGGGTGGATGCCCAGGCTGATCTGAGTCTGCACTGGGCACACAACCACTTTGTTGGTTCTCTGGCATCGCGGCTCACATGTTGAAACTTTTCTACTTAATCTTACTATCAATGTATTGTTATTGTCTTCTTACAATTTCAGAGGTTGGGTTGATAATATCTAAGTTTATGGACTTAATGTGGTCTTCCTACAATAGCTAGGCATTGTGCATGTGAAAGTGGATATGAACAGTCTGGTTCAAATGTTATTGATTGTCTTTCCACAATTTGTTTTACCTGGATTTCAATATTTATTGCAAACTGTAGGCACTTTCTGCACCAATCAGTTTAGCTTAGAAATAAGAAAAACTATCCTGAGACTATTTTTGCAGTTCCTCATATTTAGGCCTTTAATAGTGCATGTCATCTATTAAGGTTTATCATGCATCCGCAGGGAAATTCCACCTGATAATAGGGGTATGATAATTTGATGTGATATCATATCCCTATAGAACTGTGCTTGCATAAAGGATATCAGGCTGTGCCTATTGAAATGATCTCTGAAGATGATTGGTTACATACTGACCTTGGTCATGATAATAATGTTTGATTGGTTAAATGATGTCACCGTTTTCCTCATAACACATTCGCGATGTCAGCAAGTTCAGAACAAAATTGTGTTTGCTTTTCATTTCATTGATGCGCTTTACACCTAGAAATTTCTTGCGATGCATGATAAATAGAAGAACATGTATGAAGTGTCTTTTGATATCAAGTTTATCAGGCTTGACCCGAAACATGTTGGGCTGGCTCAGCAAGCCTTGCCATTCCTACGTTGTTTCTGGTCTCGCCTGATAAATTTAATATTAAAAGACACTAACATGGTATTCTCTATGTATGGATAGACCTCCATGGTACGGCTGCCATTTTTCAAAAGGGAGAAAACTTTAACGGAATATTATTTGCTTCCTCATTGGTAATTTTTCTTCAGGGAGATCTGATCAGGGCTACTCTTAAAGGAAAGAATTTGCTCTATCTCAGAGCAAATTCTTTCCTTTAAGAATAGCCCCCCTTGGAGAACAGAGACACATGCTTCCAGATCAGAGTGATCTCCCTTAGAGATGTATCCACACACCTTAAAAATTTTCTACGATATTTCAGACAAATGGAGAAATTATTTTCCATACCTGGCAATTCTAAATGCTGCGATTGCGGTTCGCCAGAGCCTCGCTGGGCCAGTATTAATTTTGGTATTACTCTGTGTATAGAGTGCTCCGGAATACATAGGTATGTACATGTTTTTGCTTATGTCTTTTTATAGCCTGGGCATATGAAGTATATCAGTGGGTATTATTACTTTTTTTTTTCCATCAGTTTGTTCGCCAACCTGTTTGTCAAGTTTTAAAGGTAGGTTCCTGTACTTTGGAATGCATCATAATCTTGATGAACTTTCATCCAAGTTGTTTGAAAGCACTTATAAAAGGGAATTAATAAGTTTCACTAAAAAGTTTTAATAAAAAATTATTAGAAAAGTTGTTTTGCAAGGGATTTCCTAACTCTGCTTCGCACACCAGTTAGCGCTATTTTTAGTTCGCGCCAAAAATAGATAACGCAGCTGATGTCATGCTGCATCGCATTTTGGGATAGTTTTAGCCCATCCGCCCTGCCAGGACCTCTAGGAGAGCTCAAGTCAAGGGAAAATTGACCTTTGGAGAATGGCATCAGAAATCGCGCACTTATAGACATAATACAATTAGTTATTTTTATCCCCCGACCGAAAGGTTCGGGGGATATAGCGATGAGCCTGGCGTCCGTCCGTCTGTCCGTCCGTTGAATACCTTTTAGAATATTTTCACGATACTTCACAGATATGTAGAACAGGTCATGCTGATGTGTCCCGAACAAGAATGACAACTCTTGCTTTCTTACTTTTTGAGTTATTTCCCCTTAATCACTTTAGGTGTGTTTTCGTGTCCGCTCTATAGCTTGAATACCGTTCGAAATATTTTCATGATACGTCACAGATATGTAGAACAGGTCATGCTGATGTGTCGCGAACAAGAGTGATAACTCTTGCTTCCTTACTTTTTGAGTTATTTCCCCTTGATGGTTTAAGGTATGATTTCGTGTCTGCTCTTTAACTTGAATTCCTTTTGAAATATTTTCATGATACTTCACAAATATGTAGAACAGGTCATGACAATGTTGCGCGAACAAGAATGACAACTCTTGCTTTCTTACTTTTTGAGTTATTTCCCCTTGATGGTTTTAGATATGATTTCGTGTCCGCTCTATAACTTGAATAACTTTTGAAATTTTTTCATGATACTTCACAAATATGTAGAACAGGTCATGACGATGTGTCCCGAACAAGAATGACTACTCTTGCTTTCTTACTTTTTGAGTTATATCCCTTTGATGATTTTAGGTGTCCGCTCTATAACTTGAATACCGTTTGAAATATTTTCTTGATACTTCACAGTTATGAAGAACAGGTCATGACGATTTGTCTCATACATGAATGACAACTCTTGCATTCATACTTTGTGAGTTATTTCCCTTTGGTAGTTTGAGCTGCTGTTTGAGTCTCTGCTCCATAAATGTATAGCCCTGGCCTGCTCCACAATTTTAATAACCTTATACCTTTTAGAATATTGATGAACATGCTGTGATATCTTATCACTGTTCCTAACTCTCTCTGACCCCTCCACATCCCCCCCCCCCCACCCCACACCACCAAAAAAAAATTTTTTTTTTCTCCAGATTTGGATTCTTTGTCCAAATTCACTTACTAGAGAGCTCAAAATTAGGTTAGTAGGACTTGTAGTTTGGAAGTTCTTCACATTTTTTGAAAGTTTAATGTATCATATGCTATATGTTTATGTATATGGCGGCTGTTTGAGATATTACTTCTTTTTAGCAGTCAAGCATACTATTTTAGTCTGAGTGTTAGATAATCATGCATCTGTTAAACAGATAATGTCAATCAGAAGTATAAAAGAATGACAATATATTACTTATATGTGGTTTGAAGTGCACCCTTTTTACCAAGGCCCATGGGGGTCTTCGTTCGGGGGATTTGCCATCTCCTCTGATGGCTATTTTTAGAACTGGAATTCCAACGAAAGAAAACAAACCAAAAGGGAAAACGACTATTTTCTTCAACATCTGACGAGTTTCTCAGTAGCAACAAATTCAGAAATATAAGAGAATTCAATACTGCTCAGAAGAAGACAAAATTATTTTGTGGACATAATTGACATCGCTAGCCCTGGAACCTACCTTTAAATAGAAGTTGTGAGTTTAGTATTTCTGATTGCTGAAATCTCTGTAACCACACATCAGATTCGTTTAAATTTTGATTCATGATAACTCTATAGCAATGTCACAGGGTATAGGTTAGGTATAAGATACAATTGTACTGCCTTGTGGTACAAGCCGGCTTTTATAGCGACGTGGTAGATTGCGAGACTTTAGATCGAAAGGTCCCGGGTTCGATCCTCGGCCTGGGCATGGAGATTTTTTAAGAGTCCGTGACAAATGGTGCCCAACGTAAATGACCCACATGTGCATTAGAACTCCTTAAGTGTCATTTCCAGTGATTCTTGTAACTCTTGAGAATTCGAGGACGAATTCAATACGGAGGGGGAGAATGTCACAGGGTATAGGTTAGGAATAAGATACACTTGTACTGCCTTGCGGTACAAGCCGGCTTTTATAGCGACGTGGAAGAGTGCTTTAGATTGAAAGGTCCCGGGTTTGATCCTCGGCCTGGGCATGGAGATTTTTTAAGAGTCCGTGACAGCAATACCTTCGATATATCAAAGTTGTGAGTTTAATCTTTCTGATTGCTCATATCTCTGTCACCACACATCACATTCTTTTAAATTTTGATTCATGATAACTCTATAGCAATACCTTGGATATGAAAAATAAGGCCCCTGGGTGGGACCAGGGGTCAATAATTAGGAGTTTTGCATTAGACCTTTCTGATTGCTCACATAGAGCTCTGTTAGATTCAGTGTCAGATTCTTTTCATATTTTGCTTGTATAGTAATGTCTTGTTCTAATTTCAGGGGTTTTGGTGTTCATGTTTCCAAAGTGAGATCAATAACACTTGATGCCTGGGAGCCAGAGCTCCTTAAAGTCTTTAGTGAGCTGGGCAACGATGTTGTAAATAGAATCTATCTAGTCAATGTTCCTGAGGATGTTGCCAGTGCAACCCCAGATTGTAATAGGTACGTTCCCCAGTGCTCCAGATTAAAAGGGGTAACACGGATAATTTAGGGATAATATTTAATATTTCTCCATAAAAGCGTATGTTGTGACCCTCATTAGAACTGTTTTGCCGAAACGGTTCTAATGAGGGGTCACAACATACGTTTTTCTTCAGAAATAAGGAAAATTGTCTCAGCATTATCCTTCTTACACCTTCTTATCTGCAACACTGTAATCACACATTCAGTATTATTGTTCTTGCTTGCAACCAGCAGAAGTGAGACAAAGGAATCACTTTCCCAGTGTCGAGGGGGGGGGGGGTGTTGCTAAACTTTGCATTTGCATCAAGGCTACTCCTTTGGCCCTGTCTTGTGCCAACGTGCAGACATATGAGACATAACATTTTGCAGCTTGTTATATAGTTTTGATTAAAGGAGAAAGGATTAATAATTGCTAATAGTAACTTGACATGATTCTAACATACAGACATCATTGGAGCGTCATGGCATCCAATCAAATTACTCATTTATCATGACATCAGGGGTTGTATTCGTAAAACAACTTAAGTCATTGCTATGCTGTTGCTAAGGCTAAATTTCTTTGAAGGAGATTCCCTACAACTATGAAATTTGCTCTGGAGGAACAGTCTTACAAAGACTGTTCCTCCAGACCAAATTTCATAGTTGTAGGGAATCTCCTTTATAGATATTCAGCCTTAGCAACCGCATAGCAACGACTTAAGTGGCTTTATGAATACGGCCCCAGTTTAACCCATTGATGTCCAGTGGACTATTCTATCCTTATCAAACGAATGAGTCCATTTGTCAGTTAATGGGTGTCTGGTTGAGTACATTTTTCATAATTTTTATTTTGTTTCAAGGTGAAATGCCAATTTTAGAAATGCAAATAGTGTAGATCCTGATCAGATACCGTGTTTTGTGGCATCAGATCTGGTTCTGCCCTGTTTGCTGATGTCCTATTTATAGTATGTTAGGCATTAGTGGGTTGACACCACTGAATGAGAGTGACTGTCCTTCATCAGCAGATTAAGGAGGTAACTTTTGCACCGATAGGTTTATTTTAGGAAAATCAGTAGCAAGCTTATGTGTAGGTATATTATAATAACAACTACATATGAGCCACGACACACTAAAACCAACAAAGTGGTTTAGCGCCAAGCACAGACTCAGATCAGCCTGGGTATCTGCCCAGTCTGATCAGAGTCTTCACTGTCCGCATGCAGGTAGCTTAGAGCCATAGCTACCCTTTAAGTGCTAGGCAAAGAGTCTGGTCAGACTGGTCAGATGCCCAGGCAGATCTGAGTCTGTGCTGGGTGCACAACCACTTTGTTGATTTTCTCGTGTAGTGGCTCATGTATATATTGATCAGTCACATTTGACTTGATCAAGCTAGTACTTTGACTATTTTCAGAACTGTTCGGGAATCCTGGATTAAGTCAAAATATATAACAAAGGCATTTGTCTCAAAACTACCTGGCCCCAAATCTTCAGAGTCAAAGGTCAAAGGTTGGCGGGTGAAGAAGAAAACTCGGAGATCACCGGCGCGGACAGACGTTACAGAAGAATCATCACCAGATTCTGACGTCACTAGCGGTCTGTTGGAGGGTACCTATTATTTAGATGTTACTCACACTGAAAAATATGGAAACTTACCAACAAAAAATAATAAGAAAATAAATAAATGAATAATTAAAATTAATAAATAAAACTTACAGACAAGTTCATTTGAGTGTACAGTACACTCAAATGAACTTCTCTGTAAGTGTTACAATTTGGAGCTTTGGAGGACACAGTTTTCAGTAATAATTTTGGGTGATTTTCAGTGTATGCCACCATGCTCCTCTCGAATTATATGTGAGATGCTACTTGAAATTCATCCAATGGAAAAGTGTGATTTTCTCAAACCTACGATTCATTCTCAATTAATTTAACTCTCTGTTTAAAACAGATCAAAAGCAAACAAGAACACAATTAAAAAAAAAAAAACGAAAAAATTAAGATGTTTCCATATTTTTTCTCTAGAACGCTAGATAGAATTCTAATACTATATGTATAAAATAACTGTAAGTCACTGGGTAAAATCGATTCCGTCAATTTTCGCTTCCTGCAGAGACTGTACATCATATTTGGCTTCTGCCGAGACTGTCTGCAAACTCTTGCTTCCTGCCGAGACTTCTGTACATGATAAATGGCTTCCTGCAGAGACTGTCCACGTGATTCTGCTTCCTGCCGAGGCTCTCGGCAGGAAGCAGAATCACACGGACAGTCTCGGCAGGAAGCCATTTTTCGAGGACAGTAGTCTCTGCAGGAAGCAAGAGTTCGCGGACAGTCTCGGCGGAAGCCAAATATGACGGACAGTCTCTGCAGGAAGCGAAAATTGGCGGAATCGATTATACCCTGTGTAAGTGTCTATAAACTGCTGTAAATGTGCTTTTTAACTAGATTTTTTTCCACAAAACATATTTTGATATACATATCCAGAAGTGAATAGTTTTCAATTGTAATATAGTAAAATACTAACTTGTCATGCTATAAAGCATGCCAGTTTTGCATTTTATATACCCACCTGTTAGCAAACAAGAAAGACACTGACCAACATGATTATCAGCCATGACGGCATTTTATTTAAGCACTGTCAGTGGGTACACTCTCATGTTTTCCCACCATTTCTGCGATGGGGAACAACTTTTTTGACTTCCTGTTTCGTCCCTGATGGACAAAGCTGTCCCACAAATGGAGCTACTCTAAAAGAATTTGTTCTTAAGGGAGCAAATTCTTTCTCCAAGAGTTCACTTCTATCAAGAAGGGAGGCAGAAATGAAACTTGCAGAGTTACATGCACAGAAAGTGTACCTTTTCACCTTAAAGTTGGTTGGTGTGTATGACTCCAATCAGTGAAGGCTCTGATGAGAAGGCATGGATTTACAGGCTGGTCCAGGCCCTTGTTTGCTTTCATATTTTTGTACTGCACGGATTCATTTTGTGTGTGTGTGTCAATTAATTCAGTTTTTATACCCCGCCACACTTTAGTGGCGGGGTATTATGTTATACCTTTCGGTGTCTGTCCGTCCGTCCGTCCGTCCGTCCGTCCGTGCTCACCATTTCCGATCGATAACTTGAGTATTTATTCACGGAATTTTTTCAAATTTTGCATACATATTGTTATCGGCGATGAGTGGTATGGGATTGTTAATGGGCAAAATTCGTCCATTTTTAACGGAGTTACTGCCCTTTTTCGTATTGGAAAAATGGTTTCTGGCCTGTTATTCCTTTACTGTTCATGATATCTGAATGAAACTTCACAGATATGTTGCACATCAAAGGTTACATATTGTGACTAAGGACCGTCACTCTGACCTTCCCAGTTTGTGAGTTATCCGCCCTTGATAGGTCTGAAAAAAGGTTTTTGACCTATTGTTCCTTTACTATATGGAATATCTGAATATAACTTCACAGATATGTTTCACATCAAAGGTAACATATTGTGACTAAGAACCCTTACTCTTACCTTTCCCGTTTGTGAGTTATCCGCCCTTGATTGAATTAAAAAATGTTTTTTACCCGTAGTTCCTTTACTATGTGGAATATTTAAATGAAACTTTACAGATATGTTTCACATCAAAGGTTACATACTGTGACAAAGAACCATCACTCTTACCTTTCCAGTTCATGAGTTATCTGCCCTTGATAGGTCTGAAAAATGGTTTTTGACCTGTAGTTCCCTTTCTATATGGAATATCTGAATAAAACTTCACAGATATGTTTCACATCAAAGGCTTCATATAGTGACTAGGAACTGTCACTCTGATCTTTCCGGTTTGTGAGTTATCCGCCCTTGATTGATCTGAAAAACGTTTTTTATCTGTAGTTCCTTTACTATATGGAATATCTGAACGAAACTTCATAGATATGTTTCACATCAAAGGTTACATATTGTGACAAAGAACCATCACTCTTACCTTTCCAGTTAATGAGTATTCCCCCTTGATAGATCTGAAAAATGTTTTTTGACTTGTAGTTCCTATACTATATGGAATATCTGAATGAAACTTCACTGATATGTTTAACACCATAGAATAGGAAACAGAGTCTCTCAGCTCAAAGAAATGCTTTACAGCCTGATCTAAATCTACACTGTTCAGAATGCTCCACGTTGTTGGGTGGTTTATATTAATATTTATTTACAGTAAGGACATCATATCTCTGTCTATCTCAGTTCTGTGGCTCTTTAGCTATTATATGTCTCAAAAAATAAGTTAGGATGCACAGCAGTGGCGGGGTATCATGCAGTGCCTGCGGTGCTTTTATTGTTGTAAACTTTTAATATGAGGCTGACACTACACTAAATACAAGCCTCCAGATAAGTCAAAATGTTAATGTTGAAATGAGCTGCGACACGAGAAAACCAACAAAGTGGTTGTGCGCCCAGCGCAGACTCAGATCAGCCTGGGCATCCGCTCAGTCTGATCAGAGTCTTCCCTGTCCGCATGGAGGTAGCCTAGACCCTTAGCTACCTTTTGAGCCCTAAATGAAGAGTCTGATCAAACTGGGTGGATGCACAGACTGATCTGTGTCAGTGCTGGGCGCACAACCACATTGTTGGTTTTCTCGTGTCGCGGCTCAAATTTTGATTATTTCATATTTCTCAAAATGAAGGTGAATGAGAATGCCGCCATCTTTTTCTGCCATTTATTAGCTAGCCTGAACAAAGTTCATGAAGAGCTATTGTTGTCACCCTTGCGTCAGCCTCCGTGTCAGTGTCGGCGTCGGCGTCCGGATTGGATGTTTTGGTTCAAGTTTTTTAAAAACCTATATCTCCTTAACCCATGGCTGGATTCTTTTGATACTTGCACTGCAGTTTGATATTGGGCCAAAGTTTAACAGGGTACCACCCCCACTCTTAGAGACTTAGAAAATTGGGAGATTTTTTGGACTGGATGTTTGGTTAAAGTTTTATAAAGCCCAATATCTTCTTAACCCATTGATGGATTCCTTTTATACTTGCACTGTAGTTAAATATTGATCCAAAGTTTTCCAAAGTACTACCCCCACCCCCTCAGTGACCTTGATGTCAAGGTTATCTACTTAGAAATTTGTCTTTTTATTGATTGGATGTTTTGGTTAAAGTTTTTTAAAGACACATATCTTCTGAACCCATAGATGCAGGGGCGGATCCAGGAATTTTGGATAGGGGGTTCAAATTAGCTGAAAGGGGGGTTCGATTTATGCAGTTTGACCAATTTTTCCTGAAATTCCCCATGAAAATAAGGTAATTTGGGCTGAGAAGGGGGTTCGTTTGAACCCCCCGAACCCCCTCTGGATCCGCTACTGAGATGAATTCTTTTTATATTTGCACAGTAATTAGATGTTAGTCTAAAGTTTTACAGAGTACTACTCCAACCCCTAAGTAACCTTAATGTCAAGGTCAGGGACTTAGGAAATTTGGTCTTTATTAAAGTTTTCTAATTGCATACTGATTCATAATGCTTGGCAGAGATTAAGTTTACACTTGAACTGATGTTAGACACTTTTTTTAGTTTTTACAAAACACTATATACTTACCCCACTGGATGACCTCGAAGTCAAGGTCATGGACTTTGAATTTTGTCTTAAAGATTTTGGTTAAAGTTTTAAATTTATGAAGACATAATTTCACAGTGCCACGATGGGCTCAGTTGATACTAATACTTGGACTGATGTTAGATAATGGTTCAGGGTTTTGATACATCCTAGCCCCCTCCCACCCCCAGCCCCCACCCCTTATTTCTTTGACCTCAAGCTCATGGACTTTGAAATTTCATGTGGATTTTTTTATCTTAATTTTATTTTAAGACTTATTTCTCAGATAGCTTTTGTTTATAAATGTCATTATGGACATGCTTGCCTGAAGTTTTATGCATAGCAGTCCACACCACCCAGGGGCGGATCCAGGAATTTTGGACAGGGGGTTCAAATTAGCTGAGGGGGGTTCGATTTATTCAGTTTGACCAATTTTTCCTGAAATTCCCCGTGAAAATAAGATAATTTGGGCTGAGACGGGGGTTCGTTTGAACCCCCTGAACCCCCTCTGAATCCGCCACTGCCACCATAGTGACTGTTTGATGGGCAAGCGTGCTATGCTGTCAGGCGACAGCTCTTGTTTGAGCAGGAGACAATTCTTGTGACTTCCTGTTTGCTTCTGTGGATGATGTGGCCCTTGTATAATGGGGTCTACCCTTAAAGGAAAGAAATTGCTCCTCTCAGAGTAAATTCTTTCCTGCTAGAGTTTACTCTTTAGGAGAAGAGAGGCAAAAATAAAAAATGGTAAAGTTGCCTCCCCTGAATATATTTGCATTCACCTTAAAAGTTAAAGTAGACATGTTGAGAGCAAGGTGATTCTTATTTACTCTCAGTACATGGGATTTTAAGGTTAATTTTCATCTCAAAACTGCTGGGTTATCGCCTAGAATATCATCAACAGAAGTTCTTTTTTCATCAACAAAAAGAAAATAAAAAGGGCAAAAACTTTGTACATGTATATTATACCTTTTATTCCTGCAATTCATTGTATTTTAAGTCCCAAGCAACATTATGGTAGAGCTTATGGGACAGGCTGTCATCATTGCCAGTATCCAAATGCACAAAAAAAAAAAAAGATGTTGGCATAAAAAATTGCGTAGATATTATCTTTGTTTAAGAATTGAGATGTTTCTACTGAAATCGCATGTATACTGTTTTGTCAGAGACATAAGAATTTAACTCTTAAAGCGCGAAAAATTAAAAGAATTGAATTTGCAAACAGTGTAGATCCAGATCAGGTGGCTCATAATGAATCTATACTGTTTGCCCTCTAGTGTTCGAATTCTCAATTTTAATATGGCCTGGATGAAACATTTTTTGAAATTCTGCAGACGTAAATTTTGTCATCTGCTTTTTGGTGCATTAAAGGTTAACCAAAATTATGTATTTCACTCATTAAAGGTGGCACGAAAAGAAAGATTTCTTTCTTTGAGGGGAAAGGTAAACAAGGTAATCTGATTTTTGGCATAGTAAAGGTACTTTATGGTATGTGCAGACAATTTAATTAACAAAGAGATTAGCCTCCCCATTTGTGCAGTCTGATCAGTCTTTACTGATTATTCCAGTCATGACACGAGAAAACCAACAATAGATTCAGATAGACTCAGATCAGCCTGGGCATCTGCCCAGTCTGATCAGAGTCTTTGCTGTGTGCTTAAATGGTAGGTATGGTCTAAGTAGCTGACAGTGAAGACTCTGCTCAGACTGTTCAGATGCCTAAGCTGATCTGAGTCTTTGCTGGGTGCATGTGCCACTTTGTTGGTATTGTCATGTCATGGCTCATATCAAATGCTCAGACTAGCACTGCTGCTGCAAACATGCGCAAGCTAATCTTTGTGTTTATTGCTCACGCATTCCATAAGATACCATTTCATGCCCAGCATTCTAGCTGGTTGACAGCTTTTACTTTTGAATGTGTGACTCTTTCTAACTTGCAAAGATATATTATAACTGTTTAACTTTACACTCTTTTATATAAAGGTGGCATTAATCTTACTGAGCATTTTGCTATACTTTCTAAGCATTACATTTACATATATATCCTTTTCACAAATCCTGATTTCCTACAATAAATGGGAATAAAATGTGGAAGCTCAGAAGGGTTGTGACATCAGCAGTCAGCTGGCCCTCAGGCTGACCTTGTTTCACAGTAAATAGATACACTGCCTTGTCCCTGATTCATATTCTAGTTTTCTTATCTTAAGTATGCATACTTTTTCTGAAGCATGAAATCTGTGAATGATCGTGATTCATAAGCTTCTTTTGCTAGTTATCTGAATTTGGTTGTTCTTACATAATTCCAAGACACACCCAGAATGTCACTCAAAAGTCACCTGATATAGTTTAACTGGCCAATGCACTGACAGCTTAGCATGTGACATAGTCTCAGAAACAAAACAGCACATGCTCAATGTCCCCCATAAGCCCATGATTTTACCTTACAGTTAACAAAGGGATGTATACCTGTTAAAAGTAGGCGTGGTTTTCCAAACTGTAAATTTATTTACATGTATGACAACTGAAAACTATGACAACGTATTTTAGCTATTCTAACTGTCTGCAGAGCTCCAGATAAGAGTGGGTATTGAGGATAATTCAAAGATAATTTTTCTTATTTCTTAACGAAAACATATGTTGTGACCCCTCATTAGAACCGTCTCGACGAGACGGTTCTAATGATGGGTCACAAAATATGTTTTAATGGAGAAATATGGATAATTATCCCTGAATTATCTCTGTTACCCCTTCTTATCTGGAGCACTGTGTCTGTCATGGTACCATAATAACACTCTTTATTGGGACGCATCATAGCATGCTTTTCTCTGTTACGGACATATCCATCATCCTTTTTGGAAAATTTCATCTGGGCCAGGTTGTTTAAAACTAACGACGTTGTTTAGTTAACGAGATGATAAATTTTCAAACTTTTACATGTCGAAACAGAGCAGTATTTTGCTGAAAAACTGTGAGCAGCTTTTGTATTGTAAAAGCTCCTCACAATTTTTCAGCAAAAATATTACAGCAATTGATTTTGTGAGCATGTAACAAACACTTAATCTATCCTCCACTAATTACCTTGTCAAGCTAACGATGCTTTGAACAACCGGGTGCCAGGGGCCATATTTATAAAACAACTTAAGTGGTTGCTATGCTGTTGCTAGGGCTGAATCTCTTTGAAGGAGATTCCCTACAACTACGAAATTTGCTCTGGAGGAACAGTCTAAAAAGACTGTTCCTCCAGAGCAAATTTAGTAGTTGTAGGGAATCTCCTTCATAGGAACATAGCCTTAGCAACAGCATAGCAACCACTTAAGTCGTTTTATAAATATGGCCCCAGATCTTTTACTACTCTATTTATTGTTTTTGTTTTTTTTGTTTTTTTGTTTTCTACTCTATTTATTCAGTTATAAGACAGAGTTTTTTCCATCCAAAACAATTAAAAAAATCTAAATCCATCTTACAAGATGGATTTAGATTTTTAGCTCACCTGAGCCGAAGGCTCACAGGTGAGCTTATAGTATAGGCAGTCGTCCGTCGTCCGTCCGTCCGTCAGTCCGTCCGTCCGTCCGTCCGTCCGTCAACATTTTCAAACGACATCTCCTCTGAAACTACAAGGCCCATTGTAACCAAATTTCATATATAGCATCTATGGGCAGGGGGAACCAATAATACTGTTTTTTATCCGAATCGCTTCGTAACTTTGGTTGCTATGGCAACTTAAAGTTTCCATTGACTTGCATGGGAAAAATTAAAAATTTGCATTTATTGCTATGTCACTGCAGATATTTTGACAAAACTTTTGCAGAAATGTTCCTTGAGTAGTTCTCTATCAACCGAATGAAATTCATGTAAATTACACAATTTGGCTGGTTGCCATGGCAACCGAATGGCTAAAATAGAAAAAATATTCAAAAATCATCTCCTCAGAAACTATACAACCAATAAAGCTCAAACTTCACAGGAAGGATCTTAGTACTAGCCTCTATAAAACTACTGTTTTTCTTGGCTATTGCTCCAGCAGTTTGTTTGCTATGGGAACTGAAAGTTGCTATTGACTTATAATGGCAAAATGGAAAATTTGCATTTATTGCTATGCCACTGCAGATATTTTGACAAAACTTTCATAGAAATGTACCTTGAGGCTTGAGTAGTCTTTAACCAGCCATGTTAAATTTATGCAAATTGCGCAATTTGAATGGTTGCCATTGCAACCGAATAGTTAAAAATAGAAAAATATTAAAAAATCGTCTCCGCAGAAACTGTGTGGCCAATAAAGCTCAAACTTTACAGAAAGAACCTTAGTACTAGCCTCTATAGAATTACTGTTTTTCATGGCAACTGCTCCAGCAGTTTGGTTGCTATGGCAACTAAGAGTTTCCATTAACTTATAATGGGGAAAATGGAAATTGGCAATGTTTGCTGTCTAACTGCAGTTATTTAGATTTTTTTTCTACAGAAATGTTTCTTGAGTAGTCCTCTACGATTCATATGAAATTTCTCCAAATTGCTGAATTTGATTGGTTGCCATGGCAAAATATAGGGTAAATTTTCGAAAAAAAAAAAAAATCTTCTGCTCAGAAGCCATATAGGGGATGAAGCTGATATTGTGCAGAAGTGTTGATGACAGTAGCCTCTACATAATTTTTTTCTTTTTCTTCCAATCCCATAAGAACTTTGGTTGCTATGGCAACTTATAGTTTCCATTGACTTATTATGGGGAAAATGAAGCCATGAGGGGGATGAAGCTGATACTTAGCGTACATATTGATAACATTAGCCTCTACCTAAAGTATGTTTTATATTATCATTGCCCATGTGAATTCGTTGCTACGGCAACTTAAAGTTTCCATAGACTTATAATGGGGAAAGTGGACATTTGCTATTTATTTCTGTGTTACTGCAGATATTTTGACAAAAGCTTTACAGAAATGTTCCTGATTTTGATTGGTTGCCATTGCAGCCAAAGATCTTCTTCTGAGAAGCCATTACGGGGGGATAAAGCTTTTTTTCATAAATATTTGTGATATTATCCTCCACATAAATGGTGCTTTTTATTGCTGTTGTGCATGGTGTTTTGTTGCTGTAACCTCAGTGCTCAGGTGAGCGATATAGGGCCATTGGCCCTCTGGTTTTGGGATTGTTTTTGAAGGTAAAACCACATATTATAGCTGAAATTCTCAGGATTTATTTACATATTTGAGGAGCCTTGGTAGCTCAGTAGGTGAAGTGCTGGCCTGCTGATCTAGTTGTCCTGGGTTGCAAATAGGACAGACCCTAATCAGGTTGTTCTTTAAAGCATTTCTGTTCCAATAAGGAGTGTTGTCAGTTGTTATACTTAAACTGGTAGTTGACTTCATATACATTCATATATATTAACTTCCTGTTGATATAATATTGTAATGATTCAGTAGTTTTAGAACCATATAAATATTATATATAATAATTTTTGTATCATTTTTGTCATAAATACTCATATTTAATCATATAACCATCGCTGTTGTCATAAAAACATTTTATTTTGTCATTAATAACTATTTGTCATATAAATATAACATTAAGCAACTACCGGTAGCTATCATTATTTATCATAGTCCATGTATAACTTTAGAGTTTTAACCCCAGGTATATCCATTGCTTTATATTATGTTTCGAAAGCTAGCCCGAATGACTGTATGGTCATTGAGTCTGATTTTGGCTCTTTGGGAGGTAGATTTGTTCTTTCACCTGAATCAGAGGGCTTTTTAAGTAGGACCTCTCTCACAATGGGGGGATGGAAAAGAAAATGAGCGTGACATGAGAAAACAAACAAAGTGGCACCCTTAGCTATCCTTTAAGCGCTGAACGAAGACTCTGATCACACTGGGCAGATGCCCAGGCTGATCTGAGTCTGCGCTGGGTGCACATGTCACTGTATTGATTTTCTCATGTCGTGACTCAAATATCCAGAAGTTAATTAGCATATATACCACACTTTTCGAGAGTCTAAAAGCACTATCACCAACTCTGTTTATTATTGAGAATGATTTAAATTCCTAATCTGGCAAACTATTAAAAGAAAGATATTGAAAAAAATCTCTAATATGAACCTCATTATTTTCTGCTGTTTATTTACAGTTTGATATTATAGGACATTTACTTTATGAATATCTTTTGACATACCCCTCATTACAAAATGTAAGTAAACAACTGTTTCATAAGTTTATCATATGACTGGGCAATAAGACAGGGTTTCCCCTCTTCAAAAAGACCCCAAATATCCTAACCTGTTTTATGCAATTCTGATGGGGTTTTACCCTCAGAAAACAACCAAAACATGTTAGATGCTTCTTAAGATGAATCTAGATTTTTAGGGTTGTTTTGGAGGGGGAAAAGAATCCCTGTCTTGTTACTGAATAATCACAGTACTAGGTAGAACTTCAATGGCTCAAGCTTGGGACCATGAAAATTAGTTCCAGTCAAAGGTAGTTCCAGCCATCCAGGGCTAGTTTCTTCATAAATTGACCTCTAGGGACCCAAGAAGAGTTCTAGCCAGGCAGGGTAAACAAGACATCAGGGGTGGATCCATTGAAGTTCTACTAAATACGGCTGGTACTTGCAAGTTTGATATGAAAATATTTACATAGATTTAAAAGTGATTGCTACATGTATTATGCAGCTACATTAATGTTGAGTGCTCATTAGGAACCCTTGGTGTTTTTCAGCTGTATTGTCAGTGTCCAGGGACTCAACTACAGACAGCAAAGATAGTGACAGCGGCCTCGGACAGAGTCACCGGTCAGACAGTAACCTGGATCAGAGTGACATTATAGTGTTTGGGACAGATATTGAGCTGCCAGATCTGAATAGGAGTAAGTCGAAGGTGTATGGTGCACTCTCATGGTTTTACACCATTTTAACGAAGGGAAATACTTTTTGTGACTTCCTGATTGCTTCCCTGGGCAACAAAACAATGCCAAAAGGGGTCAACTCATAAGGGAAATAATTTGCTCCAAGAGGAGTAAATTATTTCCCTTTAAGAGATGACCCATATTAAGAAGGGAGACAAATATGAAATAGTAGAGTTGCTTCCCCTGAAAGTGTAGACATTTACCATCGGATATTATTATTGGTGTAAGGTAACATACAAATATGTTTGCTTAATGTTGAAATAATGTTCAAACCTGTATGAATGTTGGTCTTGACTGGTATTTGAAAATTATATAAGTGGCTTTTACAGACATGCTAAAGGTACATATTAAACGTATCTCCACTTTGAAGTGAGACCCATTTTTGCTCTAGAAGTCTCATTCCATGTGCTATATTTATATCCGAAAATCTATTAAATTTCCTTCCTTACTTAATGTAGGATTAAGTGTCTCTTGCATTTTCTTCAGAATCACCCTCTTTTTAATTTGTCAACTTAACATGTCTGCTTTTAGGTTTTGACCTTGACTTCAAACGTGATGTAAATCCATTAGGCTTTGACCTTGACATGTCAGAGAAGATTTCCTGTCATTAGGGTTAGGCGAAAGCTTTATCTTTGTGACATGAAAAGTCACATAGATATTGTATTTATTAAAACAAATATGCTATATGAGGTAACCATGGTGACATTGCTATGTTCTTTCAGGTTTTGACCTTGACATGTCAGAAGATTCACACTCCTCAGGGTCAGAGGAAGACTCGACCTCTGTGACCTCATGGGAAGACATGAGTACACTGGATCCCAACATGCTACTATTTAAAGCTGCGCAAGCTCGTAATTTACCTGTCATGCTTGAGGCTTTGGCAAACAGTGCAGATCCTAACTGGGTGTGTGTGGAGAATGAGGAGAAAACTCCAATTATGAAAGCAATAGAAACAGTAAGATTTCTTTCCGGCTTGTATTTTCATGGCATAGGTGGGGTGGTAGGTAGAAGGGAAGGCGTAATACTTCGGGCATTGATGTGCCCTGAAATTTTGGCTTTAAGTGGGACAAGGACTTGGCAATCAGTCAGTGTTGTATTACCACAGTGCACCTATTATTAGGGAAACAGTTCAACCCAAGTCAGACTGCTTCTTAAGGTGAGGTCTACTCTTAAAGGACAGAATTTGCTCCAGAGAGCAAATTCTTTCCTTTAAAAGTTGACTTCCATGAGGAAGGGTGGCAAAAATGAAAATGAGTTGGTGCCCCTGGAAGTGTACCATTCACCTGAAGTTGCAATCTGGTAATGGTTTATACTGTTTGCCAGTCTTCCAAAAATATTTTGATACAGCATAGTGTAGTAATAAAAATTAGCTACGAGATGACAAAAACAACATAATGGCATTTGCCCCCAGCGAATACTCAGTTCAAACTGGGAATCCATGCTGTTTGTTAAGAGTCTTTGCTGTGTGTTTAAAGGGTAGCTAAGGGTCTAAGCTAGCTTCATGCAACTGTGAAGACTCTGATCAGACTAGGTGGATGCCCAGAATGATCTGAGTCACTGCTGGGTGCACATGCCACTTTATTGGTTTTGTCGTGTCATGGCTCAAATCAACATGTTCAAATTTAGGTTTCTTTTGGTAAAGATTTCCCAATATTCAGGATAATTGGTACCCTCTTTCTGATCATATTTATTTGTCAAACAGCTTTACTGTCTGCACCAGTTTGTACTGTTTTGTAATGATGGTTTCATTAATAAACTGGTACTGAGGTATGAAGTTATAGACTAGAAAAAAGCATCTTGATGATGATGGCAAAGGCAGTGGTTGGTTTTAGTTCAAATTACTGTTTGAAATTTAATGCTTATATTAAACAAAGATATAGTTTTGACAGTACTTTTCAAGATTTGTATTGTGATATAAATCTTAAGTGGATTAGAACAAACACAGTACAAGTCAGATTTGTCAGAAATGAGCTACAGGCCTTTCCAACAAATCACATGGTCAGTGAAAGTTGTTCAACAACATTACTTTATGAGATTTTATATTCCAGGGTTCTCTAGCTGCCTGTGAATTCCTGTTATTAAATGGTGCTAAATTAGACAGAAAAGACAAAAATGGACAGACACCACTTCATCTTGCCACAGCCCTAGGAAATACAGGGTATGGTCTCTTGTTATTAACTACTATAAGCTAGAATATTTGTGTAATAATTGTGAGGTACATATATTATTTATCATAGATCTAATGAATGTGATATTGTCATAACATGCATTGAAGTACAGGCCAACTTCGATATCTCGAATTCCAAGGGAATGGAGAACCCACTTCGAGTTTTCCGAAGTTCGAGATAGGCAAATTGTGACGTCACCAAAAATTTTGTTCTATACATGTACAATATCTTCACTTTCATAGAGTCAGTATTTCTACAAAACTTGTGCAGCACGAACGAAGTAAAACTGTTTCTACTAAAAACGGGATTGTTACTAATAGCCCGCATCAAGGAGCGCCGATCAATACTGTTCAAAAATTAAATTTCAAAGGCGCCTAATTGACCGAACTTTCCAATCGAACGCGCCTGACCTGTGACGTATACGCGGTTCAAGGTCAATTAACTTACACACAAAAACAGCTGATCAACAAAACAATGTCTGCATCGTTTCACGCAATCATTGGATAATTATTGGATAATTTGGAATAATTGATTGAACTGCGATCAATTAAAGACAATTGTTCGGTAAATCGTTCGTTTTCATTGTTATTGTTCGATGTTTGTACGAATTTTCTTAAAGACAAAACCGCAAAACCGCAAAACGTCTACACAAATTCTTTCCGTAGTTTCGGCGATCTTTTCCTGAATACACATTTTGACTTCGACACAAACAGTGGTAAAACACATGGAAAGTGTTGGAGGGGAATCAAAAACCACTTCGATATAGCAGTGTTTTCGTTATAAGCGAGTTCGACACAACGGAGGTCGAAATGCAATATTATATAGGGGGGAATGTTCGGGAATGGGAGATCACTTCGACACTAGCAGGGTTTTCGAGATAAGCAAGTTTGACACAACGAAGTTGGCCTGTAATACCACATTACTCACCGCCAGGCTGCATAGCGCAGTCGGTAGGTCATCTGACTTGTAAGCCAGAGGTCCTGGGTTTGATACCCGGTCCGGCCACTTACTTTCATTTCTCCTTCTGCTGAGTCAAGAAGGGCAGTTACAGGTGATAGTAAGTGCACTTAGTACTGGTTAACCGCTTAGGAGGTCTAAGCCTGCCCAGAAATAGTGTGGTTAGGTTAACTGACCATCTGAACATGACCATAGCTGTTTACCGTGGACTTTAAACAATAATACAACAACATTACTCACCACTTGGTTATTATGTTGTTCATGACAACATTATGCCATCTATCAAGATTGTCAGTTTTCAGCAAGAAAAATTGCAAAGAAAAATGATCATATGATAAATAGAATTTCATTCTGATGGCTGTTTCATAAAAAGAAATAAAACAAAACAGTTTGAAATTTGCCAAAGGTTTCTACAATGAAGGGGGGGGGGGGGGGGGGGTCTCCATAAGGGCCATTTTCTGGTTACAAATGGATTTTCACCAAAACTCACCAATCTCTACTTGTAAGTGTTGGCTTTCATATACTGAAATACTGATCTCATCAAAAAGGTATTTTGAGTGAAGCGCAGTGTCAAAGTGGGTGGGGTAATTCCACCCCAGACCTTACCATGTATCATTTTTATCCCCCGACCGAAAGGTTCGGGGGATATAGCGATGAGCCTGGCGTCCGTCCGTCCGTCCGTCCGTCCGTCCGTAAACACTTTCTTGTCCGCTCTATATCTTGAATACCCTTTGGAATATTTTCATGATACTTCACAGTTATGTAGAACAGGTCATGACGATGTGTCGCGTACAAGAATGGTAACTCTTGCTATTGTACTTTTTGAATTATCTCCCCTTTGGTGATTTTTTGGCAGATTCGTGTCCGCTCTGTAACTTGAATACCCTTTGGAATATTTTCATGATACTTCACAGAAATGTAGAACAGGTCATGACGATGTGTCGCGAACAAGAATGACAACTCTTGCTTTCTTACTTTTTGAGTTATTTCCCCTTGATAGCTTTAGGTGTGATTTTTTTGGCAGATTCGTGTCCTCTCTATAACTTGAATACCCTTTGGAATATTCTCATGATACTTCACAGATATGTAGAACAGGTCATGAGGGTGTGTCGCGTACAAGAATGACAACTCTTGCTTTCTTACTTTTTGGGTTATTTCCCCTTGATCATTTTAGGTATGATTTCGTGTCCGCTCTATAACTTGAATACCTTTTGGAATATTTTCATGATACTTCACAGATATGTAGAACAGGTCATGATGATGTGTCGCGAACAAGTATGACAACTCCTGCTTTCTTACTTTTTGAGTTATTTCCCCTTGATGGTTTTAGGTGTGATTTCGTGTCAGCTCTATAACTTGAATACCTTTTGGAATATTTTCATGATACTTCACAGATATGTAGAACAGGTCATGATGATGTGTTGCGAATAAGAATGACAACTCTTGCTTTCTTACTTTTGGAGTTATTTCCCTTTGATGATTTTAGGTGTCCGCTCCATAACTTGAATACCTTTTGAAATATTTTCATGATACTTCACAGATATGTAGAACAGGTCATGACAATTTGTCTCATACATGAATGATAACTCTTGCTTTTATACTTTGTGAGGTATTTCCCTTTGGTAGTTTGAGCTTCTGTTTGTATAACCCTGGCCAGCTCCAGAATTTGAATAACCTTGTACCTTTTAGAACATTGATGATCATGCTGTGATATCTTATCAGTGTTCCTAACTCTCCCTGACCCCTCCACATTCCCATGCCCCGTCCCGCACCCCCCCCCCCCTCCAATAAAAAAAAAAAAAAAAAAATTTTTCCAGATTTGGATTCTTTGACCAAATTCACTTACTAGAGAGCTCAAAATTAGGTTTGTAGGGCTTGTACTTTAGAAGTTATTCACACATTTTGAAAGTTGAATGTATTGTAAGCTATACATTTGTGTATATGGTGGCTGTTTGAGATATTACCTCTTTTTAGCAGTCAAGCATACTGTTTTAGTCTGAGTGTTATATAAGCATGCATCTGTTAACAGTTAATGTCAAACAGAAGCATAAAAAAAGACAATCTATTACTAATATGTGTTTTGAAGTGCACCCTTTTTACCAAGGCCCATGGGGGTCTTCGGTCGGGGGATTTGCCATCTCCTCTGATGGCTATTTTTATGCTCCCCGAAGGGTGAGCATATAGTTGCCGCTTTGTCCGTCCGTCTGTCCGTCCGTCCGTCACACTTTTGTCCGGAGCATATCTCTGAAAGTATAAGGGGGAACTAAATGAAACTTCACACATAGATAGAGGACAATGAGGGGAAGGGCAGTGCACAAGAACCCTAACCCTGTCACAAGTATTTACGAAGTTAGCTCCCTTTCCAGTTTTTAGCTCACCTGAGCCGAAGGCTCAGAGGTGAGCTTATAGGATGGGAGTCGAGCCGTCGTCCGTCCGTGCGTGCGTGCGTGCGTGGGTGCGTGGGTGCGTCAACACTTTCAAACATGAATATCTCAGAAACCAGATGGCCGATCGCAATCAAATTTTATCTGAAGCATCATTGGGGTGGGGGAAAGGCTGCATTAGGTTTTGGTGCGGATCAGCTTAGAACTCTGGTTTCCATGGCAACAGATAGCCCCCATAGGGTTATAATGGGGAAAACGGCGTCATCACGTTTTCTCGACTGTTTTTGATTAGATCCTTATCATACTTGCAGGTAATGATGACATACACAAGAGCTTGGATGAGTTCGAAATTTGGCCGGATTCGAGCACAGACTACGGACTTACCTGCCCTTGAGCGTTTGAAAAAAATCCCATAGGGTTATAATGGGGAAAATGGCGTCATCACGTTTTCTCAACTGTTTTTGCTTAGATCCTTATCATACTTGCAGGTAATGATGACATACATAAGAGCTTGGATGAGTTCGAAATTTGGCCGGATTCGAGCACAGACTACGGAGTTAGCTGCCCTTGAGCGTTTGAAAAAAATCCCATAGTGTTATAATGGAGAAAACAACGTCATCACATATTTTTAGAAAAACATTGTCATCGCTCTATTGCCTACATTTCTCAACGGATTTTAAAATAACTTCACAAAAATGTAGGGCATGACGATATCTCGAGCAAGTTCGACGTTCAGGATGCTGCACCCAAGGTCAAGGTCACTGTGGCTATTTTTAGAAAAACTTTGTCAGTGCTCTAGCACCTACATTTCTCAGCAGATTTTAAAATAAATTCACACAAATGTTGGGCATGACAATATCTCGAGCAAGTTCGACTTTCAGGATGCTGCGCCCAAGGTCAAGGTCACTGTGGCTATTTTTAGAAAAATTTTGTCAGCGCTCTAGCACCTACATTTCTCAGCAGATTTTAAAATAATTTCACACAAATGTAGGGCATGACAATATCTCGAGCAAGTTCGACTTTCAGGATGCTGCGCCCAAGGTCAAGGTCACTGTGGCTATTTTTAAAAAACTTTGTCAGCGCTCTAGCACTTACATTTCTCAGCAGATTTTAAAATAACTTCACACAAATGTAGGGCATGACAATAGCTCAAGCAGGTTCGACTTTCAGAATGCTGCGCCCAAGGTCAAGGTCACTGTGGCTATTTTTAGAAAAACTTTGTCAGCGCTCTAGCACTTACATTTCTCAGCAGATTTTAAAATAACTTCACACAAATGTGGGGCATGACAATAGCTCGAGCAAGTTTGACTTTCAGGATGCTGCGGCCAAGGTCAAGGTCACTGTGGCTATTTTTAGAAAAACTTTGTCAACGCTCTAGCACCCACATTTCTAAACAGATTTTAAAATAAATTCACACAAATGTAGGGCATGACAATATCTCGAGCAAGTTTGACTTTCAGGGTGCTGCACCCAAGGTCAAGGTCACTGTGGCTATTTTTAGTAAAAACTTGGTCTTCGCTCTAGCGTCTACATTTCTCAACGGATTTTAAATCAACTTCACACAAATGTAGGGCATGACAATATCTCAAACAAGTTTGACTTCCAGGGTGCTGGGCCCAAGGTCAAGGTCACTGTGGCTATTTTTAGAAAAACTTTGTCAGCGCTCTAGCACCTACATTTCTCAATGGATTTTGAAATAACTTCACACAAATGTAGGGCATGACAATATCTCGAGCAAGTTCGACTTTCAGGGTGCTGTGCCCAAGGTCACGGTCACTGTGGCTATTTTTAGAAAAACTTTGTCATCGCCCTAGCACCTTCATTTCTCCTTGGATTTTGAAATAACTTTACACAAATGTAGGGTATGACAATATCTCAAGCAAGTTGGACTTTCAGGATGCTGTGCCCAAGGTCAAGGTCACTGTGGCTATTTTTAGAAAAACTTTGTCATGGCTCTAGCACCTACATTTCTCAACGGATTTTAAAATAAATTCACACAAATGTAGGGGATGACAATATCTCGAGCAAGTTTGACTTTTAGGGTTCTGCAATGAAGGTTTTTGATTAGATCCGTATCATACTTGCAGGTAATGATGACATACATAAGAGCTTGGATGAGTTCGAAATTTGGCCGGATTCGAGCACAGATTATGGAGTTAGCTGCCCTTGAGCGTTTGAAAAAAATCCCATAGTCTTATAATGGAGAAAACAACGTCATCACATTTTCATTTTTCATCGGATCCTCTTCATACTTGCAGGTCATGAGGATATGCATGAAAGCTTGGATAAGTTAGCATTTCGGCTAGATCCCACCACTGACTATGGAGTACCTGCCCTGAGCATCCAAAAAATCAATGTCGCCACTTTTCCTTGGTTTCTACTGATCCGATCCTTTTCAAACTTGCAGGTAATGAGGAAATGCATAATATCTTAAACAAGTTCAAATTTTGGCCAGATCAGGCCAACCACTACGAAGTTAGCTGCCCTTGACAGCTCTGTCTATTGTGCTCTTGATCGGATACTTTTTAAACTTGCATATATTAAATGAGGGCATACATAATGTTTTGGATGAGTTTAATTTTCAGCCTGATTGGACCACTGACTGTGGAGTTAGCTGCCCTTGAGCATCTTAAATATCCCTATAGGTTTACAATGTCTCTCAGGTGAGCAATTGTTGCCCTTTGGGCTACTTGTTTGCATATTTTGCTTGTCCGGAGCATATCTCTGAAAGTATAAGGGGGAACTAAATGAAACTTCACACATTGATAAAGGACAATGAGAGGAAGTGCAGTGCACAAGAACCGTAACCCTGTCACAAGTAATTATGAAGTTATCTCCCTTCCCAGTTTTTTGCCGTCCGTCCGTCCGTCACACTTTTGTTCGGAGCATATCTCTGAAAGTATTTGGGGGAAATAAATGAAACTTCACACATACATAGAGGATAACAAGGGGAAGTGCAGTGCACAAGAACCGTAACCCTATCAAAAGTATTTACTAAGTTAGCTCCCTTTCCAGTTTTTTAAATATTTTGCTTGTACGGAGCATATCTCTGAAAGTATAAGGGGGAACTAAATGAAACTTCACACATTGATAGAGGACAATGAGGGGAAGGGCAGTGCACAAGAACCCTAACCCTGTCACAAGTATTTACAAAGTTAGCTCCCTTTCCAGTTTTTTGCATATTTTGCTTGTCCGGAGCATATCTCTGAAAGTATAAGGGGGAACTAAATGAAACTTCACACATTGATAGAGGACAATTAGAGGAAGTGCAGTGCATAAGAACCGTAACCCTGTCACAAGTATTTACCTAGTTAGCTCCCTTTCCAGTTTTTTTCAATATTAAGCTTGTCCCGTGCATATCTCCAAAAGTATTAAAGGGAACTTAATGAAACTTCATACATTGAAAGAGGGCAATAAGAGAAAGTGCAGAGCACAAGACCCATAACCCTATCTTAAGTTTTTACAAAGTTAGCTCCCTTCCTATTTTTCAGTATTTTGCATGTCCAGAACATATCTCTGAAAGTATAAGAGGGAACTTAATGAAACTTCACACACTAATAGAGGGCAATGAGTGAAAGTGCAGAACATGAGAACCATAACCCTGTCATAAATAATTACAGAGTTAGCTCCCTTCTTAATTTGTGCTTTATTTTGCTTGTATGAAGCATATCTTAGGAAGTATTGAAGGAAACCAAATGAAATTATACACATTGATAGTGGTGCAGAGCTTAAGAACTATAACATTACCTTTAGTAAATACGGAATTAGTGCCCTTCCTAATTTTGTCAGTTATTTAGCTTGTCTGGAGTATATCTCTGTACATATTTAAGGGAACATGAATGAAACTTCTTATATTGATAATAGAGGGCAATGACAAGAAGTGCAGAGCAGAAGAACCATAACTGTATCCCAAGTTATTTTGGAGTTACTTCCCTTCTTATTTTTTCTCCATTGTATGCATGTCGAGAGCATTGCTGTAAAAGTATTGAAGAGAATTACTTTTTCCATTTTGAATTGCATTTAGTTTACACAGAAAATCACTCCTTCACCAGGATACCCATTGTCCTATTCCAAGCCTTCGGGGAGTATCCATCGGTTCCACCGATTTTCTTGTTTTCAGTTATCTCTATAAGTATTAATGGCTGATTTACCATTATGATTTGAAAAAATACAGGCATATACGCTTATTAATTGGGTTATATAACTTACTACTGTTTGCTTATTCAATACCAATATATGAGCTTATAAGTGGTAGCAGGAATTTTACTTATTTCAGCTTCTCCAACTTTACGAAAAACCACAATTTTTCTTTATTTGTCCAGATATATATAGGAAACTTTGTAATTATATTGACAGGATAGTATGCATTGCAGAATTATGAGAAAACTATCCTAGGCGTATCAGTACCTGAATTATCTGCCCTTGATTCAAGAAAATATAAGTAATTCAATTGAAAATGAAAGAACGAAATTCCACACTGGTAGGTATATTTTTGATGACTCTTTTGCTCATGTTTCTAATATTATACTGGTTGTTAAGCTTTAAATTCCATATAGTGCCCATGATATCACACAAGAACTGTAACTGGACAGCAGAGCTCATCCTGTTATGAGCTTATATGTGGTAACAGGAATTTTACTTTATTTTGCTTCTCCAACTTTATGAAAAGGCTCAATTTTTCATTATTTGTCCAGATACACAAAGGAAACTTTGTAATTATATTGATATGATAGTGTGCATTACAGAATTGTAAGAAAACTATCCTAGGCATATCAAAACATGAAATATATGCCCTTGATTCACGAAATTATAAGTATTTAAATTGAAGATGTAAGACCGAAATTCTACACTGGAAGGTAAATTTTTATGACTCTTTTGCTCATGTTTCTAATAATATACTGATTGTTGAGCTTTCAATTCCATATAGTGCCCGTGATATTACACAAGAACTGTATCTGAACAGCAGAGCCCGTCCTTGTTTATGCCACTTAATTACATAACATTCAAGATGTAATTTTCCGACCCAAAGTTTGACTTATAGATTTTAGTTACTGATATATCAAATGTTGTTGAATACCTTTGTTTAGAATTTATAAGTCTTACTGAAAACTAACGACAGAGACAGTGTACAAGACCCTCCTGCCCAACACACGCATATCTGACGGTGATCATCCTAATGTTAAACATAAACTGTCTGAGGACACTACTAAAACTCAGATGGCAAGACAGGATAAGAAAGTCCTGAAGAGAGGCAGGGATGCAAAGCGTATATACCCTTTTGAAACTGGCTCAGCTAAGATGGGCTGGCCATGTCACCAGAACAAATGCAGAGATGAAAGACATTCACAGACGCTGTTGGAGATAAGTTTACCAAAGAAAATATTCTGAGGAGAACTTTAGTGTGAAAATGTTCATAAAGTTGCCAGAAGAAATGATACAAGAATATCCTTAAAGAAGAGAATCTGTGAAATTAACCAAAGGCGTAACAAGAGCTTCGCAAGCGGTGAATAATACACCCGTTAAATTTAGAAATGCCAAAGCCAAACAAGGGAGATAATTCATAAACCAAGTAAACTAGAGCTACTATTCTTGGTCCAAATATAAACCCTTGACAATATACACAACACCATTAAGTTGTTTTAAAACATTTTGAACGATTAAGGAGTTACAGAATAAACAGGAAGTTCATTCAAGGGCACATAATTTAGGGATTAAGTAAGCCAGAGTTGTGGTTGTTATTCAGGATGCATTGCTTCATTATATACATATTCCTAGAAAGTTTCTATACAATATTTTAAAGGGTTAAGGAGTTATGGAGTGAATGGGAATAGAGTAAAATACTAATCAAAGGGACGTTACTCCAAAATTAAGTAAGGGGGAGAAATCATTCTTATGTGCGACGCATTGTCTTGTAATAATGCAGACCACTATAAAGTTTCATCAAGATATTTCAAACAGTTACCAAGCTATGGTATGCACAAGGTAAGTATACACAAAAATAGCCTAAAATAATAATCAAAGGGAAGTAACTCTTAAATGAATTGAGGGACATTTAAATTTCAAAGTAAGGTATTCAATAACATTTGATATCTCAATAAGTAAAATCAATAAAATCCATAAATCAAACTTTGGGTCGGAAAATGATATCTTGAATGTGATGGAATTAAGTGGCATGTAGCAGGATGAGCTCTGATGTTCAGTTACAGTTCTTGTGTAATATCATGGGCACCATATGGAATTGAAAGCTCAACAATCAGTATAATATTAGAAACATGAGCAAAAAAGTCATCAGAAATATACCTTCCAGTGTTAAATTGCGATTTTACATTTCCAATTTAATATCTTATATTTTCTTAAATCAAGGGCAGATAATTAAGGTTTTGATATGCCTAGGATAGTTTTCTCATAATTCTGCAATGTACACTGTCATATAAATATAATTACAAAGTTTCCTATATATATCTGGACAAATAAAGAAAAATTGTGGTTTTTCGCCAAGTTGGAGAAGCAAAAATAAGTAAAATTCCTGTTACGACTTATAAGCTCTTATATTGGTATTGAATAAGCAATCATTGGTAAGTTATATAACCCAATTAATTAGCATATATGCCTGTATTATTTCAAATCATAATGGTAAATCAGCCACTAATACTTATAGAGATAATTGAAAAAAATGATACATGGTAAGGTATGGGGTGGAATTACCCCACCCACTTTGACACTACGCTTCACTCAAAATACACTTTCGATGAGACAGTATTTCAGTATATGAAGCCAACACTTACAAGTGGAGATTGGTGAGTTTTGGAGAAAATCCATTTGTAACCAGAAAATGGCCCTTATGGAGACCCCCCCTTTCATGTGAAATGGTCACTCATATCAGTTCATTGTTATCTTGAAAACTAAGTTCCATAATGAAGCTTAGGACAGATTGCCTGAGCAAACATTACAGACGCAGTTCAGACTGTTTTAAAACCATTTTAGAGATCATGTAACAGGGCTAATAAGCATGTCCCAAGTTACCCTAATGTGGTTAAGTATTGGGACACCTAAAACCATTAATTTTCCATTTGTCCCAAATGGAAAATTGATGGTTTTTAAGTGTCCCAATATAAGCACATTAGGATAGATATGTGCAAGCAGTGTAAAAATGGCGATTGATACACAGAGGTATACTCTTTTGATGTAATCTAAATAGATTGTACTGAATAACCTTACACAGTTTGAGCAGGGCCGCGTAGCGCAGTCGGTAGGACCCCTGACTTGTAAGCCAGAGGTCCTGGGTTCGATACCCGGTCTGACCACTTTCTTTCATTTCCCCATCTGCTGATTCAAGAAGAGCAGTTGTCAGTTACTGGTGAAAGTAAGTGCACAAAGTACTGGTTAATCGCTTAGGAGGTCTAAGCCTGCCCAGAAATAGTGTGACTAGGTTAACTGACCATTCAGACATGGCCATGGCTATTTACCATGGATGACAAACAATAACACAACCTTAAGTAGAACAGTGTTTTCTGATAATTTCAGACAAGTCTGTCAATTTTTGAAGAGAGGTGCTAATCTCAATGCAAAAGACAATCAGGACAAGGTATGTAAAGGCTCTTAACCCTTCTTAATATTCTGTGCCAGTTTCCCATCAACCTCAGGAAAAATATCATTGACCTAGAAACCACACACTCAACTCTTTCTTTCTGGCATGTGACCTGCAACACGACAAAACCAACAAAGTGGCATGTGCCCCCCCTCCCCCCCCACACTCCAAGCCAAGACCCGGACCAGCCTGGGAATCTGTGCAGTCTAATCAGAGTTTTTGCTGTTGGCATGAAGGTAGCTTGGACCATTAGCTACCCTTTAAGTGCACAACAAAGACTCTGATCAGACTGGGCAGAAGCCCAGGCTGATCTGAGTCGTAGCTGGGCCCACATGCCGCTTCGTTGGTTTTGTCTTGGTTGTGGCTTATATACTCTAATATGAGTATTACCTGGCGGTAAAATAGGTTGAAATAGGGGCCAACCATATTTTGAGCAGCCTTTAACGTTCCTTGAGTCAAAACTGCTGGTCAGTGTAAATAGTGTCTATATCACCTTCACCTGGCAGCTGGGCAGCATAGCCCAGTTGGTAGCACGTTTGACTCAAGAGGCAGAGGTCCCAGGTTGGATAGCCGGTCCAACTACGTTGGTTTCCCCTTCTGCTGATTCAAGAAGGGCAGTTGTCAGACACTGGCAAAAGTATTTGCACTTAGTACTGATTAACTGCTAAGTAGGTCTAAGCCTGCCCAGGAATAGTATGGTTAGGTTAACTGACTGTCCCGACATGACCATAGCTAATCACCGTGAACATAAAGCAATAACAACAACAACAACAAATTCAGATGGCAGAAGTGGGACATATAATCTTACTGAATGGGTGGTGTTATTGTTGTCGGCATGGGCCAAGGTGGGGTAAATTTTTTCTAGAGTTTTCTGGTTCAGCTCCGTTTTGGATGAGACACCACCTTTCGCAGACTTCTTGTTTGGTCTTTGCAGGGTTAGCACAGACCTGGAAAACTCCTTGAATTTTCACAAAGTGCAATTCATCCTGGAAATATCCTTAAATTCTGCAAAATTTGCCATGAAAATTACAACAGGTCCTTGAAAATTATAGAAACGATGATTCTCTGGGATTTATGGGATGCGGTGTGCAAAAAATAAGCAAGAATACGTTAAAAGCAGTGAAAGTGGCACCATATTCAGATTCAGTAAGTCAGGTAGTCCAGGCATTTATCACTATGAGCTGGGTGGTATGAATTAAATGCAGCCTCTTCCATTTTCAGACCATGTACAAAAGGCGAAAGTTTTGCTGAGAATTGTTGAAAACCATCATGAATGAGCTTAAAGGGGAAATGTACTTAAAAACCAAAATGGGAAAGGAATCCTGCATATAGTGAATATATTCAGCCCTTTAAGGGTGAAAAGCTGAAGGTGCTCTGTTCAGCCTGTGGTCAGATAGTAGACATTTCTGACCTGGGGGAATCACATTTAAAGTTTCCATGCAAAAGGGAACAAACACCATTCCAGTGTGTCCCAAAAAGAAAATGCTCAATCTTCTTAGAAAATAACAGCCTTCTTTGGCTCACAAAGGTTGAAATATAAAGCTACTTTCTAAGGCAATTTAAGTAGGTACTGGTTAAATACTGTATTTATCACTGTTTTTCAGGATGCGTTGTCAATGGCAGTAGCTGCAGCTAATGCTGATATTGTTACTCTGTAAGTATTACTGTATCAGAGCCCCCAGTAAGCCCCCTGGTTAACTATGTATATACAAGGGCTGTTACGAAACGAAAAAGAGCTGTTACGCAATGAAAACAAGTCATAGTTACCAAACGACTTAATGACCAGGTCGTTTGGTAACTATGACTGTTTGTCATTTCGTAACAACTCTTTTTGTTTCGTAACGTCCTTGAAAACATAGTTAACCAGGCGTGATAAGCATACCCATGTAATCATGATGATGTCACAATATACGTCAAAGTAATGTAATCTGTTATCAGGATGAAATTATGATGACATCATACAGTCGAACCTGTCTTAAGGGGTCACTGTATTAAGGGGTCACCTGTCTTTAGCAGCCACTTTTGGGGGTCCCTTAGACCAAAATACAGTGCAAATGAACCTGTATTAAGGGGTCACCTGTCTTAAGCAGCCAATTTTTGTGGGTCCCATGGGGTGACCCCTTAAGACAGGTTTGACTGTATAAACTACAGTAGAACTTCAATTGCTCAAACTGGTTTGGGACCAGGAAAATTAGTTCCAGCCAAGGGTAGTTCTAGCCATCTAGGGTTAGTTTCTATATAAAGTGACCTCTAGGGACCCAGTTGTGAGTTCTGGTCAGGCATGTCAAAGTTCGAGCCATTGAAGTTCTACTGTATATGGGCATGCTATGTATACTATAGCATTCATACTAGCTAATTCATACCATAACATACAACAAGGGTTTGCAATGCATACCAATGTCAGAGCATAAAACTGCCATTGCAATAACAAGTCAAATTTCTCAATTTTTTTACTCAAAGTCTTACAGCTCAAATACATGTAATTTAATATTATAAAGTCACTGGCTTTTGTTGAGGTGGACATGAAATGTTGTTGAACAGTAAACTTCATATTGATTGACACGAAGTGGATGTCAGTATGAATTGTTTAGTGTTCAATAACATTTCACGTTCAGCACAAACAAAAGTCAAACAACCATTTTATTTTATAATGAGCATAATTTTAGTAGGAAGGTCTGTCAGTTGAGTTAACTTGACCGCAAATTTTGCTTGACTTACTTCACAAGCCTTGCTGCATACATAGTTCCAAGCAACACCCAGAATTTCACAGAAAAGTCACCTGATAGTGTATAACTTCCAATGCAATGACAACTTGGCATGTGACATAGTCTCACAAACAAAATTGCACGTAAGTCCGTGATTTTACCTTACAGTTAATGGTTGGATGTATATCTGATTAAAGTAGGCATGGTTTTTCGGAACTTTGAATCAAGATATTATGTCACCAACCATACAATTAAGAGGTTACGTCAGAAACCATACAGTATTAAGACGATACTTTGCAAACTATATGACATGAAGAATTGTGGTCCAGCCTCTGATTCAATGAAATTGGTTTCATGTGTATATAAACATGTAATAAAATGTTTTATATGAAATTTCTGTTTCAGTCTGAGGCTGGCAAAGTTGAATGAAGAGATGAAAGAGTCAGATGACTATTTGGGAAGCAATCCTGGTAATAGTCTTATATTTTATGCCTTCTACAGTAAATTTTCTAAGTATTGCGGCAAATAGGGTGGAGCAAACAGTGCAGACCCATTTCAGACTGCTCCTAAAGGAGCAGCCTGATCAGGGTCTACGCTGTTTGCCATTCAAATGCATTACTGTACTGTCCATTTTTATGCTTCCTGAAGGGTGAGCATATACTTGCTGCTTTGTCTTTCTGTCCTTCCATCTGCCTGTCCGTCAGTCACACTTTTGTAAATAAAGAAGGTAAAGGTTTCCCATAGCCTAATTAATAGCCGTAGGGGCAGTGGGGGTTAGAGACCCACTGTATTTTGGGCACAGCTGATGAAATTTTGGGCCCATCTCTCTCCTTTCGCTGCCTTATCCTTCCCTAATTCGAAAAAGGTACCCATTTACTGCTGGGTTGACAGAGAGAGTTTTCCAGTCGTCGGATGGCGACAGTGAACCGCGAACTCACGACCTTCCGGCAACTTTCTGCACAATAACTGAGCCACTCTAACCACTCGGCTACCGTGCCTCTTTTGTACATAGCATATCTCTAAAAGTGGTTACGGGAACTAAATGAAACTTCACACATTGATAGATGGCAATGACAGGAAGTGCAGGGCACAAGAACTGTAATCGTCTCCAAAGTCATTTTTGAGTACTTCTTCTTTTAGTTAATTTTCATCGTTTTGCAGTGATTTACCAGTTGTAGTATGAAGCAAATATAGCGTAAAATAAAGTGCATATCTAGGAAATGACATTGTACATTTTGCTGTGGTTGTTGCTAAAATTCTTCTCAAAGTGCTTTGCACTGCCTGGTATTCTGGGGCCGTATTTATTAAACGACTTAAGTGGTTGCTATGCTGTTGCTAGGGCTGAATTTCTTTGATGGAGATTCCCTACAACTACGAAATTTGCTCTGGAGGAACAGTCAAAAAAGACTGTTCCTCCAGAGCAAATTTCATAGTTGTAGGGAATCTCCTTCATAGAAATGTAGCCTTAGCAACAGCATAGCAACGAATTAAGTCGTTTTATAAATACAGCCCCTGCACCTCTCTCTTGCTTCCTCACCTGATAAATGCCAAAAAGTAAAATTTAAATTCTTTAAAAATAATTTAGTTTAAATAAAGTTTATTTCAAAAAAACATATGTTCATGATAACAGCAATGTTAGAAATATGAACACAATAAGATCAGAACAAAAGCATAAGTTTATATGGTTCTTCTCATTGAACAAAAATAGTTCAGAGCTAATCTAGAATTTGGTAGCAGACATATGGGGGAATATGCAGACCAGTAGATGGAAAGCTCACATAGGTTTTATGTTCTTTAGGGAGTTTGAAATAGCATGTGTTTGCTGTGATTGTTGGATTATCAAAACTACCTTAGCTTTTTGGATTACAGTAAGTATCCTGCATTTGAACAGGCTTAATAAGCATCTGATGTGTAAAAGTAAAAAAGCAAAGCAGTCTGAGCTGGTTCTTACCTTTGGGGTCAAAACAGTTGTATACTGTTGGGAATACTAATTGAACTGCGACACGACAAAACCGTGGCATGTGCCCCATGCGAAGACTCAGATCAGACTGGGCATTTGTTTCTGATCAAAATGGGTGGATGCCCTGGCTGATCAGAGTCTTCGCATGGTGTACATGCCACTTTGTAAGTTTTGTCATGTCGCAGCTCAATTTTCTCTTTTATTTCAGGTGATGAAACTTTCAATGATGTGTTCAGAGATTTCACCAATATGGCCTCCAATAATCCAGAAAAGTTGAAAAGAAAACAGTGACACAGTCCCCAGAATAGACTGGTTACTACATGTAGCTTCATAGTTTTACAGATGGCATTTTAGTTCTTTGCAATGTGATACAGTCTTGAAGATAGACTGGGTTCTGTCTTTTCTTCTAAAATGGCCTATAGAAACCTAGAAAACTTAATTAAAACTGTGATACAGTCTATACAAGACTGATCAAGTGTCATGGTAAATTCTGACAGATTTATCTTGTGATATTTTAGAAAGATTTGTTGTCTAATCTTGTTACTTTTGTAGCATGCTTTTCAGGTCGCTATGAAATAGACAGTTCAGTGTTAGATAGGTGTGTAGAGGCTTCAAGCTGATTAAATGTTACCATTTTTTTCCACTGTTAAAGAGTAAAGATTAGCATCAAGAGTGAGGACAGTATGAACAGGACTTATAATTTGTTGCTATTCACTGGAATGGCCTTTTTCCCTTTTGCAAGATTTTTGATTTTTGTACTTTGACCAGACTGTGAAACTGGAAGTCTGCTTACTGAAAGTCACACTATGTTATAGCCATGGCCTGAAATAAGTTACAGTTTAGGGATCAGTGAGGCCAAGGTGTCTCCCATGAGGTAATAGTGCTTCAGATCAAATTGTTAATGACATGTATTAGCATTTCCCATCATGTCAGATTCTGTTACTCATGACACTGTATTACAGTATTTGTATGTGATATATGGTTTCAACTAAATGAAATGATAATATCAGAAACAATAGGGCTGGAAAAATTCATTCATTTGCATGCCATCACAAGTACCTCATGCTGAAGGACAAAAAAAAATAATTGCCAGTGTTGAATAGTAATTGATGCAATTGGTTATGTAGGACCTATGTCAATTTTAAGAATTTTTTAGCCTTGAACCCATATTTTTTAATTTTGACTATGTCATGGTAAGTTTATCATTTTTACAATAGAATCCCTGACAGAGTTGTGCTTCTAAATGATAGACAAGTGTGGAGACATTTCTAGCTTTTAGCTTCTAGTAAAAGTGATATGAATTTTACACCACCCTTTTTAGCTCGCCTGAACAAAAGTTCAGGAAGAGCTATTGTTGTCACCACAGCGTTGGCGTTCGGATTGGATGTTTTGGTTGAAGTTTTTCTAACCTATATCTCCTTAACCCATGGATGGGCAAGGCACTGCAGGCGAGCTATCCTGTATGGGGACAGGTCTTGTTGAATGTCTTCCAGTGTTATTATTGATTTTGTGAAATAACAGATATGGATGGACCTCAATATATTTGAGCCAACAAAGTGGCATGTGTGCCCTCTAATAACTCAGATCAACCTGGGCATCCACCTAGATTGAGCAGTCTCCTCTGTTGGCATAGAGGTAGCTTAGACCCTTAGCTACCCTTTAAGTGCAAGCAAACACTCTGATCAGACTGGGCGGATGCCCAGGCTGATCTGAGTCTTTGCTGGGCATACACACCACTTTGTTGGTTTGGTCATATATAAGAACAGATACTGTCTTGTTAACACATGGCATGGTTAGTTTTGAACAGCTGGCCCAGGTTATTTTAATTGTCATTTCAAAGTGTCTAGTTGGCGATATACACACTAAATCTGTTCAAAATGTCTAGTTAGAGATGTACTCACTAAATCTGTTCAAAGTGTCTAGTTGGCGATATACACACTAAATCTGTTCAAAATGTCTAGTTAGAGATGTACTCACTAAATCTGTTCAAAGTGTCTAGTTAGAGATGTACACACTAAATCTGTTATTGTACTATTGCAAGAGATTGCATATTGCATGCCAGCAGATATATGTGATATTGCATTGATAAAGCATGTGATATTCAATATCACATGGTTTGTCAATGCAATATCACATACTTTGTCAATGCAATGTCACATACTTTGTCAATGCAATATCAAATCATTTGTCAATGCAATAATTGCATTGACAAGTTATGTGATATTGCATTGACAAAGTATGTGATATTGCATGGACAATAATTGCATTGACAGAGTATGTGATATTGCATTGACAAAGCATGTGATATTGCAGGGGCAATAATTGCATTGACAAAGTATGTGATATTGCATTGACAAAGTATGTGATATTTCATTGACAAGCATGCGAAATTGCATTGAACAAATTACCTGATATTGCATTGACAAAGCTAAAATAGAACTGCCTTATTATTGTTGATATTTTGTGTCATGTTCAGTAATAGTATTTTTGTGTCCACATTTAAGCAAGTCTTAACACTGAAAATTAACCACATAATATGATGCAATATGTATTGTGTTATGAATAAACAATGTAAGCATAATCTGAATTAACTGTATGTGCATAATCTGCAGATATGGTGTACACATTCAGAGGTAGCAACACTGTCATTAACATTTTTTGCTGCCCTTTTTAGCGCGCCTTTGCGAAGCAAAGGAGAGCTTATGCTATACCCCCGGCGTCGTAGTCCGAGTATGCGTTAGCGTTAGCGTTAGCATACCCGTCAGCGTCCTCGTCGGCGTCCGTGATCAGGTTAACCAATGTTAACAATTGCGTTTAGCTCCATGTTCAACTCTGTATCTTAGAAACTACAGCAGCTACAATCATCATACTTGGTACATATATACATCCATATGACTGCAGCAGCTGCATGACACAATTGTATGTCCTTGACCTATATGTTACGGTTGACTGACTTTGCCGTTTGGCACTGTTTTTAAGGCAAAATTTTTAGTTTTGATGAAACCTTTGACAGAAGAGACTTGATACTTTGTCAAATAGCATATCCCTTTAATTGCAGCAGCTGCAGAGCTACCATGCTGACACCTGTGCCCTTGACCTTTGTTCATGGTCCAGTGATTTTGACTTATATTTCAAGCACTGTTTGATAGATTAACATCACATCTGGCATAGTGGATCAGTCTGACATCCCGAATGACCTCCTATTATTTATAGATCACTGTGACCTATATTTCATGGTTCAGTGATTTTGCCTTGTGTCTCCAAAGCTGTTTATAGATTAACATCATATTTAGGAATTTGAGGTCACTCTAACATAAATGTTATCATTCAGTGATTTGCTTCATATTTTAGGTGTATTTAGTATGTATTCATCATATACCTGGGATAATGGCTCAGTCTGACACTGCAGATGACCTGATATATTTGTAGGTCTTTGTGACTGTGAGAATCAGGCACCCATAAGGCGCGCTTTGTTGTCTTCTGACAATTCTTGTTTATTATCTCTTAAAGAATTTGCTCTCTGAAGAGCAGATCCTTCCCTTAGGAGCAGAATTCATTTTGGAAAGGCTTCCTGGTCCAAGGAAGGAAGAGGAAGTCACAAAAAGTGTTCCCCTTTGCGGAAATGGCAGAAAAAGGTTATAAAGACCATTGTCTTGTTATCAAATGTTAGGACACATCTGTCTCAGAATATCAGATGAGGGTGACAATATGGGCTCAGGGCCATCTAAAACGGGCATTGCTCATTTGCAACCAGCAAAACATAAACCTGCGAATTTGCAATTAACATATAGTTAAGCTATTGCAGTCAATATAGTCAGCTCATGCAGTTCATAAATCTTGGGAAATCTATGTAAGAAACAGCAATCAGACCGTGCAGTAGAGTAGGGCAAGTCTTCTTTTTTGTTGGATGTACGGGTATAGATGTGTTTCCTGGCTCATATGGTTTGATCATATAATTGCAAAAGAGAAATTGTATCTACTGGAAACCAAGATATATTCAGCTATTTTCTTGCGTGAATTATCATAATTATTTGCTTGCATGAGTCATAGTCAAAGCCCTAGATAAGAGGGAGTGTTTGGTGATAATTAGGGATAATTTTTGTTAATTCTGAATAAAAACATATGTTGTGACCCCTCATCTGAACCGTCTCAACAAGACGGTTCTGATGAGGGGTCACAACATATGGTTTCAATGAGAGATAAAGAAAATTATCCCTCAGTTATCATCAAATACTCCTCTTACCTAGTGCTCTGATAGTTATAACTTCTTTTGATTCTTCAATTCCTAAAACATCTTGAAAGTTTATCTAGCACGAAATGAAGATGATTTTCAATATTTTGTCAACAGAATTTTACCATCTTGCATTATTACAGCTAAATAAGTGTGAGACTAAAAAGCCATGACATATCCAAAGCTATAATTGATGATTTGAGCCCTATCATGAGAAACCATATCTTAAGGTGAATCATAAACTTTCAGGGGAATTAACTCTGCCATTTTCATTTTTACCCCCCTTCTTAAGGGGGCAAACTCTTAAATAATAAGCTCATCTAGAGCAAATTCTTTAAAGAGCAGGCCCCTTTTTGTAAAGATATGGTTGTCCAGGGGAACAAACAAGAAGTCACAAAAATTATTCCCCTTTGTAAATATGGCAGAAAAACAGAGATGTGCCCCCATACACCTTAATGCATATTTATATAACTTCAACTCAGACCATTTTCCACATGTTGAGCCAGTCTGGGTGTATGCAGTTTGCTTGTAGGGTAAATGGGTACATTATCAGGGTAAGCAACTCTGCCATATTCATTTTTGCCTCCCTTCCCAGTGGGGTCAACTCATTCTTTCCTCGAAGAGTAGACCTCATTTTGGAAGGGATATGTTGTTCAGGAAAGCAAATGGGCAGTCACAAAAAAGCTGTTACCCTGTTTCCCATTTTAAAAATAGAGGAAAAACATGAAGGTGAGCACATATACTAGTCAAAATAAGTTCCGCCGCATTAACTGTAGCATCTTTTTCTGAAAAGGTACCATACTGAATGAGCTTAAAGAGTCATTGTAGTACTGATATGACCTTTTTATATTGCTAGACAGACAGGTTTCAAAATTGTAATGTAAACCGAGAGTTTGCGCAGCTTTCATTTTTAGTGGGGGATTATTTCTAATTTCCCGAGATTTCTCCAAAAAAAAAAACGACCTTTTCTTTTAATTTTACTCTCATTTTCTGATCTGTATATCTTAGACACATTTTTTGGATTCCAGATGTTTCATATAAAGAAGAAAATCGGAATTCAAAAAGGTTTTCACGATAACTTCTCACTTCTAAATTTAATCGTTTAGGCTGAAAAGCCAAACTTTCTTAAGTTGCAGTGGCATTGTCATAAACATTTCAAAACTGCATGCCTGACACAATTTTGCAATAAACCAATACATTCTCATTTAAAAATGTTGCAAAGAAACTTTTTCACATGTCCAGAAAAGCAAAACTAAAATTTATGACTGATAAGCCCATAATCTGAAAATCAAATTTCCTATAGTTTTGATTCAAAGGGAGGTAATTTACAGTCTCAACACTTTAAGATGCAATGTTCCCCATTTGAAAGTTTTTTCAGATTTGATTTAGATGTTTCTAGAATGTATGGTTTCTCGAGAATTAAACGAGAAAAACATAATGGTATTGCGCTTGTGCAGTAAGCGCCTAGTCGCAGTTTCTTTGGTTTACTAGTTATGCGAGGTAACTCTGTACACGCAAACAGGAAACTGAGACATTAAAAAGTTTTTTGTGGACAAACGTTGTGGCAACTAATTAAAAGCAAAATAATTTGACAATGATATATTTAAAATCGTCAATATCACAATTAAAATTGCGGCGGAATTTGTTTTGATGAGTATATACCATAAAAATTTCCATAGTATGATCATATATTTCCTTCAAATACTGAGTAGATCAACTTGTTCCATATATTTTGACTACATTGTCCTAACGTGTTCTTGTTCAGGTTATTTTTATTTTTCTGATTAGTGCCATGCTGTCATTTAAAATTTTTGAAAATCAGGGCCATATGCACAAATACTGCCTTTCCTATTTGTTTGCAGAAGTGATGGTTGTGTTTTTAGCTCACAGGTACAAAAGTGTAGAAAGATATCTAGTACTGTCACCTTGGGGATTGCATCCACATCCTCACAGGACATCCTTTTGGTTAAAGGGCAAGGCACTGCCAGACAAGCTATCCTGTAGGTGGACAGGTCTTGTGAATTAAGAAATATTTCTGGAAATTTAGCTTCATGGAATTCACAAATTTTGGGGAAAATAATTCTGATACGAACTTTTACCCTTTAAAATGCATGTATTATAATTCACTGTTGCAGCTTAAGAATCCCTTAGTGTTGTTCAGGTAAGATTACACTTCAAAACCTCTGTTTTGTTCTTTTGTTTTGTCTGTAATTTTCACTATTAAAGCACCAATACAAAGAGAAATATGTGATTTACATTTGAAACAGAAAAATAGTTGCAAAACCTTAAAGTTAGCAGATCAAACCTCACACTGCTTGGTATTGTACTTCCATAAATATATGGACAGTGCACCCACATTTTTTTCAAATTTTGACAAATGTGTGTTGTTGTATTACAAACTGTGTAGACCCTGATCAGACTGCTCACAAGGAGCTGTCTGATCAGGGTCTGCACAATTTGTCTGAATAGTTAGTAGTGATACAATGTTTAGATGTCATTGTCTATAATTGTAAAGTGCTAATTGTAATAACTGTTTGTTGATATTTCTTGCCATGATCTTGTTACAAGTCAACAAGTAACAAGTTCTACACTGTATCATGCAATGTCAGTCTTTATTATGCTGCAGTTACCCTGTTACTTGTTATTAAAAATGCATTTTATAGTGGCCTTAAAATAATATTTGCAATGTTTGTTGTGTCCCTTGATTCCAACCACGGTAGAGATATATTAGCCTTGATTCCAACCACATTGCAGATTTTTTAGTTAATATTTGCAATTTATGTTTGTTGTGTCCCTTTATGCCAACCACGGTAGAGATATGTTAGCCTTGATTTCAACCACAGTGCAGATATATTAGGTATTTACTTGTAAGTAATTGTTGTTAACTTGCAATTAATTGCTATTTACATGTAAATAATAGTATTTACATGTGAATGGCTATATATTTGTTGTGTCCCTTTAACTCCAACCATTATATTGTTTACCATTTGCATGTAAATACTTATAACATGCAAATATCTTCCCTTTCACCACATTTAAATAAGTATTTACATGGAAACATATATTTACATGTAACTATTTTAATTACATGTATATACTATGTTTTACATGCAATTACATGTTGTATTTATATAAATATTGTTATGGACATGTAAATTCCTAACTAGTGCATGTATTTGCAAATATATTATATAATGATAAGGACTTATGTTGCTTTTCAGAATTAGGAATGTGATATATCTGTTGTCAGTTAATGAGATTTTATTTGTTGTTGTGTGTTGTTGTTGTTGTATACAGGTTCATCATTATGAAAATGAGACATATATATTAAGAAGTAAAACTACACTGATGCTCAGGCTTGTAAGATCCGTTATCTTTTTGAAGTACCTTCAAAATTCCTAAAATTGAGACACCTAAAATAATTACTATAATTGTCGTAAAAATTGAACAGTTTGGTTTTTAATGCAGTGACTAAAAGAGTCAGATGGAATGCCAAACAGTGCTGACCCTGAGCAGACTGCTTGAGAAGCAGTCTGATCTTGGTCTGCATTGTTTGCTCAGACCTATCTTTCCCAGTTGTTCAGAATTTTTATGTATTTCATTGTGTGGATTTGAACTGGAGCACCTTTGTTGGGTTCTTTGGACTCATGCAAAATACATAACTAAGATCAGCTTGTACAGTGTAGTATGAATCTTTGCTGTTTGCTCCCACAGTCAACTCACGATATCTCGAACATTGATATCTCAAAATATTTCTTATATCAAAGATTATATTTCCTATTTTTATTTACATTTCAACTCCAGTTATCTCAAACTACTGATATCTCAAAGTAAATTTTCTGGTTCCAGAAAATTTGCTATGAGATATCGGTAGTTTGGGCTGAAATTTGACTTGGAGATATCGAGAGTTAACTGTATAGTTTATGGGCTTTCTGACTGCATCTACATTGGCGCCTCTTAGTACTAGGCATATACAGGCTGAGCTATTGCTCTGTGGTTTTCTAATACAGAACAGTCAACTCCTGATATCTCAAAACTGATATCTCAAGGTATCTTCTTATATCAAAGAATATATTTCTTATTTCTATTTACATTTCAACTTCTTTTATCTAAAACTACTAATATCTCAAAGTAAATTTTCTGGCACCAGAAAATTTACTTTGAGGTATCAGTAGTTTTAGATAAAAGAAGTTCGACTTTGAGATATCAAGAGTTGACTGTAATTGTGTGCTCCCTTCATTATACCCCTGGCATTTGAAATCTGTTGAGGGGTATATTGTTTTCATCTTTCTGTCCGTTGGTCCATCTGTCCATTCGTCATCTGTTCTTACAAAGTAAGTTTGTATGACTTTGTTTAGATACAGAATGGCTTTATTGTGTGGCTAGCCACAAAACATTTTTCTGTAAGTGCAGAGGGTAATAGCTGATCAACTTAGAAATTTTAGAGTGAACAATTTTACCTTTAAAACTACATTTATATAGAGAATACCATGTTAGTGTCTTTTGGAATCCAGTTTATCAGGCGAGACCAGAAACAGCGTAGGAATGGCAAGGCTTATCAAGCCGGTCCGACGTGTTTCTGTTCGAGCCTGATAAACTTGATATCAAAAGACATTTACATGGTTTTCTATGTATCTTGCATCATAGGCATAAAGAGAGTCAAACAACTGAAAAGCAAAAGAATTTTGTATGAACTTGCTGACGTTGCGAATGCGCTATGACGTAAGTCAGTTACGTCATTTAACCAGTCACATGCTGTTATCACGGCCAATGTCAGATTGTACCCAATCGTCTTCAGAGATCGCTTCTTTAGGCATCCCCTGATAACATTCACGCAAGCACAGTCCTAAAGTGACATGATATCACATCATGTTATCATATTTCTGTTATCAGGTGAATTTAGCAGCAGATGTATGAGAAATGGGGATATTGTCACAATTGGCGTAAAAGTTTTGGGTCAAGGTTGTTTGTATTTCTGTATATTTCCAACACCCTGGAATAGAATCCTTTGACTGTAGAACTACTAAGTGAGGGACAGTTATCTGTTTGTCCATCTTTTCATCCATTAACAGTTACAGTAATTTCGATTTTAGTAAATAGTGGCTTTGGCTGGGGATATACATGAAACTCTGCTCATGTGCACTAGTATTTTGTTTGTTAGGTTTGTTAGGTATGTTTCATTTCTGTTTTTTCTAGTTTTTTAATAAGATGACCAATTTTATTGTGTTCTTACCATTATTATTTGCGTTACTAGTTCTTGTTGGCCTTTTCTTTTCTTTTGTAAGTTTATTTCCAACTTGTATATATGATTTTAGTTGGTTTACATCTTTCGATATTTTCTTACTGCTTCCAGGTTTCATTTATTTCCTGTCAACTTGTTTTCCTTGCAGCTAGTAAACTTTCCTCTTTCCTACATTACAACCGCTGAAATTTGAAATTGAAATTTTGAATATGCATTGAAATGGCGCCCTTTGCTAGTCATATTTATTATTCGGATATTTATTTCAGTCATTGCTTTTGCACCAAGGCTGGTCAGTTAAGAGAGAATAAATTATTTTCTGGCATTTGAGTCGCAACATGACAAAACCAGTGAAGCCCAGTGAAGACTCAGATCAGCCTGGGCAACTGCCCAGTCTGATAAGAGTCTTCACTGTCCACCTGGAGCTAGCTTAGATTCTTAGCTTTAAGGGCACAGCAGACTGATCCCAGTCTTTGCTGGGCACACATGCCACTGTTGGTTTTGTTGTGTCGTAGCTCATTTTATTTAAGGTGTATGGCTACATCTCCATGGTTTGATTGCCAGTTTTACAAGGGACATAAACAGTATTTGCTTCTATTGTACATGAATCTCTTCTCCAAGAGAGGCTACTCTTGAAGAAGAGAATTATTCGCAGAGAGAGCAAATTATTTCCCTTTAAAGTACCTGTTATCTGTTGTTGATGAGTTGCCCCATCAGAAGGGGGTAAATTCTTCCATATTAGAGTTATCACCCTTGAAGGTGAATCCTTACACCTTAATTAGGTTGATATTTAACCAGAATTGCCTGTATTGTTTATTTCCTTTGTATCATTTATACACGGTCAGTTAACCTAACCACACTATTCCCGACCAGGTCTAAGCCTGCCCAGGAATAGTGTGACTAGGTTAACTGACCATCCCGACATGACCATAGCTGTTTACCGTGGAAGTAAAGCAACAAATCAATCAATCATTTATACAAATGCCCAGGCTTACTGACCTGCTTTGGTGTATGAGAATTTAAAGACTTCACTTTAGATCATGAATCATCAGACAGCTTAATAATACACATGTTTCTGTGCATATGCAGTATTCATGTCTAAAGGATTTAATAGTGTTGTAACGAAACAAGATTAACTTTGTTTTTGTGACTGTCCCTAAGTTATACATACTGGTGAACTTCAATGGCTCAAACCCTGATGGCTCATTCACCCTGCCTGGCTAGAACTTATTCCTGGATCCCTAGGGTTCAGTTTATATAGAAACTAACCCTGGATGGCTGGAACTTCCTTTGGCTGGAACTGATTTTCAAGGTCCCAAGCCTGTTTGAGCCATTAAAGGTCCATTGTATTATGAATGACTTAGTGACAGTCATAAAAACTAAGTCTGAAGGCTCTGGGATACTTATCAAGGGGAGCAACTCTGTCATTTTCATTTTGTCAATCATCCCAGAGGGGAGATCAACTATAAAAGGAAAGAATTTGCTCCTTTGGGAGCAAATTCTTTCCTTTAAGAGTAGACCTCATTTCGGAAGGGTAAATCATCCAGGGAAGTAAATAGGAAGTCACAAAAGTTGTTCCCCTTTGCAAAAATGGCAGGAAAACATGGATGTGTTTCCATACCCCACAAAGTATATTGATACAATTCTAGGGCAAGTCACTTAATATTTCATTTGAACTAAGATTGAAATAAGATCAATAAAATTTTGATTTTGCATTTTCCTCTAGTCGTGTTTCTAATAGGAACTCTCATGCTTTAGATCATTTTGTGCTTTGGTTGGTTGGTTAGTTGCTTGGGGTTTAACAGCTCTGTGAGACAGTATTTCAGTCTATATCAAGCCGTCTCCCAGAGATACAAGCACAGTAGACCCTTACCCTTCTTTGATCTAAAAAGTAGGATGCCCTGGCACTGAAAGTTACCCAGCACCATCGCCCGAGCACGGCCACTCCCTTTTGAGCTTTGGCTCATCATATGAAATCGGCATCACCTAGGATATATTATCTTTGTAGTTTTTTACACATGCACATTCTGAGCTCATTAGCCGCGACACGAGAAAATCAACAAAGTGGTTGTGTGCTCAGGGCAGACTCAGATCAGCCTGTGCATCCCAGATCAGAATCGCTTCGCTAAGCACTTAAAGGGCTAGCTAATGGTCTAAGCTACCTCCATGCAGGCAGCAAAGACTGATCAGACTGGGCAGATGCCCAGCCTGATCTGAGTGCACTGGGCACACAACCACTTTGTTGGTTTTCTCTCGTCACGGCTCATTTATCATTGCTAATAAAACAGGAATATGCTATTTTGTGTTGGTGTTTTATTTCAAGGTCTTACTGTACTCTTTTAAGGAAAGCAACTTTGCCATTTTGGACTCCTCTCAATGGCAGATATCTCTTTTAGTAAATGATTTACCCTTCTAGGACCAAATTCTTTCGCTGCGCCGCATAGCGCAATCGGTAGGGCAACTGACTCGTAAGTCAGAGGTCCTGGGTTCGAAACCCGGTCTGGCCACATACTTTCGTTTCTCCTTCCGCTGATTCAAGAAGGGTAGTTGTCAGTTACTGGCGGAAGTATGTGCACTTAGTACTGGTTAACCGCTTAGAAGGTCTAAGCTTGCCCAGGAATAGTGTGGTTAGGTTAACTGACCGTCCCGACATGACCTTAGCTGTTTACCGTGGAGGTTAAGCATCATATCAACCAACCAACCAACCAAATTCTTTCCCTTCAGAGTAGTCACCATTTTAGAATAAATGCATTGTCCAGGGAAGAAAACAGGAAGTCCCAAAATTTGTTCCCCACTGTAACATGGAGGTCTGGCTGTACACCTCAAGTCCTTAAAGTAGATGACCCTAAAAATAGTCAATTTTTAGCTCACCAGAGCCAAAGGCTCCGAGGGAGCTTATAGGATAGGCAGTTGTCCGTCGTCGTCATCTGTCGTATGTTGTCTGTCGTCCGTCAACACTTTCAAACAACATCTCCTCTGAAGCCACTGAGCCAATTGGGCTCAATTTCATCCATAGCATCCTTGGGCTGGGGGATTGAAACTTTGAAAGTTTGTGTTTTTTTATGAAAATAGGCTCTGTACTTTGGTTGCTATGGCAACTAAGTGTTCCCATAGACTTATAATGGGGAAAATTGAAAAATGGCAATTACTACCAAGCCGTTGCAGATATTTTGACAAAACTTTCATATAACTGTTCCTTGGGAAGTCTTCTATCAGCTCTATGTTTTTTGGCCCACTGCTCTTTTTATTTGTTGCCATGGAAACCAAAAAAAAAAAAAGGGGGGGGGGGGGAAAAATCTCCTCTGAAGCCATGAAGCCACTGGGCAAACTGCCCTCAGATTTCATCTGTAGCATCCTTGGGCTGTGGGATTGAAAGTTTGTGTTTTTAATGAAAATAGGCTCTTTACTTTGGTTGCTATGGCAACTTAGAGTTCCCATAGACTTACAATGGGGCAAAATTGAAAAATGGCATTCACCGCCAAGCCAATGCAGATATTTTGACAAAACTTTCATGGAAATGTTCCTTGAGAAGCTCCTATCAGCTACATGTTTTTTGGCCCACTGCTCTTTTTATTGGTTGCCACGGAAACCAAAATGCAAAAAATGGGGGAAAAAACCTTAAAAGATTATCTCCTCTTAAGCCATAGGGCCAATTGAGCTTAGATTTCATCTGTAGCATCCTTGGGCTGTGGGATTGAAAAATTTCTGTTTTTTTATGAAAATTGGCTGTTTAGTTTGGTTGATACGGCGAATTAGAGCTGCACTGACATATAATGGGGAAAATTGAAAAAATGGCATGTACTGCCAAGCCATTGCAGATTTTTTGACATAAACTTTGATAGAAATGCTCGAGGAGAAGTCCTCTATCAGCTATATGATTTTTTGTCCTTTGCACTTTTTATTGGTTGTCATGGAAACCAAAATGCAAAAACAAAAAAAAAAAGAAAAAAAAGGGAAAAAAATACTTAAAACGTTATCTTCTCTGAAGCCATTGGGCCAATTGGGACAGATTTCATCTGTAGCATCCTAATGAGCTGGGGAATTGAGAGTTTGTGTTTATTTTATGAACACTGGCTCATTAGTTTGGTTGCTATGGCAAATTAGAGTTGCATTGACTGATAACTTCCCACTATAAGAAATAGGAAAATTTAAAATGGCATTTACTGCAATCAAAATGTGGAAAATAGTTATATATTTTGTTATCAATTCAACAGACTGTCAGACTGAAACCTTTTAGTTATATATTTTGTATGAGCCTGTGCAAATTTGACAGCAATTTTGAGCCTGTACAAATGTGATAGCCATTTTGGGCTAAAGATCTGGTGAGCTTTGTGGCCCATGGGCCTCTTGTTTTTTCTAACCTGATATTTTAGAAATAATAATCAGCAACTAGTTTCACTGTTTCTGTCTCAGGAAATTTCAGGAAGCCAATGTTGGTTCTTTGTACTCCCATTAGCTGTCATTTTCTCGCTAAAATTTCAATATGCAAGGCATCTGGCCAACATTATGGAAAATACCACTTTTACAGTAGTCTGCACTTTTTGGCTCTCCTGTGAAGCAGAAGCGAGACATATGTATTGCTTTTCCAGTGTCTTCATCGGCGGCGTAAACTTTGTCGAGTTTTTCCGATTAGGCCAGTTTCACAAAGCGCTGACCGGCAAGACACCGCATTCCGCGGAATTTTTGTGTTTAACCCATACATATAAAATGAACCTAAACTATTTGAGCCGCTACACGAGAAAACCAATAAAGTGGTTATTTGCCCAGGGTGATCTTCGCTAAGGGCTAAAAGGGTAGCTAAAAGTCTAAGTGGACAGCGAAGACTCTGATCAGACTGGGCAAATGCCCAGGCTGATCTGAGCCTGCGCTGAGCGCACCACTTTGTTGGTTTTGTCATGTCATGGCTCATTTCCTCTGTTATGATTTATGCTCCTTTTTAATCCACCATTCATATAATGGGTCGTTCTCACTCACTGGTCGAAGAATTTCATGTGCCATTGGGCTATAAATAGAATCAGGAATGTAATATGGCCGTCCAGCTTCTCGGAATGCCACTCTGATCTTATCTCTAATGGTCTGTGGATTTTCCCAACTGGTTTTCACTGTGTCATCTGGTAAATCATGAAAAGCAAAGGATAACTCTGGCTGTAACATTATGTAACAGTTCTCTGCCCCAAATGCATATCGAGGATGAGATTCTGGGTAGAAAGGGGCAAAGGTTGTTATGAAAAATGTACATTTGTTGAATTCAAACACCCATCCTCGTTTTCCAATGTATGACTTGTTCATACAGTGAATTTTGGCAGGGTCATTGTTAGATATTGCTGTCAAAACTTCTCTCAAAGCATCTCCGAAGTCCTGAAATGTAACAAAGAACATTTGCAGCAAACATGAATACATGTATTGTCTCACCATGAAAACCATCATACTTAAGCATGTTTAGTTAACTAGCAAAATAAGTAAATTATCAGCAAGAGCCCAAGTAGCTAAGTGGGTTAAGGGCTAGTCTGCTATGCTAGTAGTGTGGGTCAGATTCCTGCTGGAGGCAAAAATCTGCCATAGATTGGGTTTCATTGCATAAAGCCTTCCATTAGCACCCTCCCATCCTCCAGATATGACTGAAATACAGTTGAAAGGACATATATCTGCAAGTCATATATCCATTTTTAAAGTACCAGCAAATTAAAAAGTCGAATCAGAGTACATTCTGCCAGCCATTTTTTGACACATCGCTGGATAGTAAAATTGAATTTTTTAAAAAAAAAATCCATAACACGACAAAACCAACGAAGTGGTATGTGTGCCCATCGAAGACTCCGAACAGCCTGGGCATTTGCCCAGTCTGACCAGAGTCTTTGCTGTCAGCATGGAGCTAGCTCAAACCCTTAGCTACCTTTCAAGCACACAGCAAAGACTCTGATCAGACTGGGTGAAGACTCGATCAGACTGGGTGGATGCTCATGCTGATCTGAGTCTTCACTTGGCACACATGCCACTTTGTTGGCTTTGTTGTGTCGTGGCTAAAATCTTGAATAATTACAGTTACTGTTATAGGTTATGGTGATCCAGTGTTTAGAGTGTTTATCATATGAGTTATTTAAGGTGAACGGGTACTCTTCATGGGAAGCAACCCTGCCACTTCCATCTTTGCCTCCCTTAACAATACAGTCAACTCTTAAAAGAAAGAATTTACATAATTTGCTATGCTAGGAGCAAATTATTACCTTTAAGACTATTTTGACTCGGCTTCTTCCATGGAAGCAAACAGGAATTACGTCATAAAACTTGTTTCCCTTTATAAAGGTTGCGGAAATGCATAGAGGTGTACCCACTTACTTTAAGTTCAGTCATTTTCTTATTATGCCCCCACCATTGAAAATAGGGGGGGGGGGGCGTATAGTGTCACCGCTGTCCCTCGGTACGTATGTACGAAATAGTTTGCGTTCAGTATCTTTTGAAAACATTGGTGTATTGAATTCATATTTTATACGTAGGTATATAATCATAAAATACAGGTCAAGTTCGATGTTGGGCAAAATCCGTCTATTATTGTGGGAGTCATGGCCCTTTTTCGACTTCATAATGTATGGAAAAAATGGTTTCCGTTCGATATCTTTTGAAAGCATATATATGTATTGAATTTATATTTTATACACAGATATATAATCATAAAATACAGGTCAAGTTCGATGTTGGGCAAAATCCATCGATTGTCGTGGGAGTTATGGCCCTTTTTCCACTTCATTTTGTATGAAAAATGGTTTCCGTTTGATATCTTTTAAAAGCATAGGTGTATTGAATTCATATTTTATACACAGGAATATAATCATAAAATACAGGTCAAGTTTGATGTTGGGCAAAATCCGTTGATTATTGTGGGAGTTATGGCCCTTTTTCGACTTCATTTTGTATTAAAAAATGGTTTCAGTTTGATATCTTTTGAAAGCATTGGTGTATTGAATTCATATTTTATACACAGGTATATAATCATAACATACAGGTCAATTTGATGTTGGGCAAAATCCATCGATTATTGTGGGAGTTATGGCCCTTTTTTGACTTCATTTTGTATGAAAAACTGGTTTCCGTTCATTATCTTTTGAAAGCATCAGTATATTGAATTCATATTTTATACACAGGTATATAATCATAATATACAGGTCAAGTTCGATGTTGGGCAAAATCCGTCGATTATTGTGGGAGTTATGGCCCTTTTTTACTTCATTTTGTATGAAAAACTGGTTTCCGTTCATTATCTTTTGAAAACATTTGTGTATTGAATTCATGTTTTATACTTGTATTGTGGGAGTTATGACCGTTTTTAGCTCGCCTGAACAAAGTTCAGGAAGAGCTATTGCACTACCCCCGGCGTTGGTGTCAGCGGCGGCGGCGGCGTTGGCATTGCTGTTGGGGTCGGCGGCAGCGGCGGCGTCAACAAAATGTTAAAGTTTTAAGTTAAAGTTTTTATGTGATGGGCAAGGCGCTGTCAGGCAAGCTATCCTGTCCCTGTGACAGGTCTTGTTGGACTTCATGTCATGGTTTCTGTTTGTTTGTTTTTGAAAAGTTACTTGTTTCCAGACTATTTCTTTTTTGAAAGTTGCATGGCATCCATTTATGTGATAAGATACAGAATGTTATCACATATCACAGTCATGATATCCCGCTCCAAGCCCCCCACCCCAACCCCACTCACACAGAAGCACAATATATCTGCCCAATGAAAACAATAAAACATGTACCACAGAAGTCTGCCTTTGTGAACCTAGTCATACTACAAGTGCCAGTACCTTAAACAAGGCACCATCCGTGTCCTATGGACACATTTCTAGTTTAACTTGCATTCTGTATACGAGACCCTATTGTAAAGCTGATCTTCTTGGCGCTCACTTAAGTCTCGCATGTTTAAATTCTGGGTAATAGAACAAACCTACAGGGTAGCTTGGCTGACAGTGCCTTGTCAATCACATAAAAAACTTTACCAAAACTTTATTACAAAGTGGAATAAAGAGACTGATTCCAATGCTAAGGTGAATGCAACAGCTCTTCCTGTCCTTTTGTACATGTGAGCTAAAGACTGTTTACATTACATACCTGTACAGTGGCCCCATAGAGGTCACCTGGAAGTTCAATTAGAAACCCATCTAGCCTCTGTGATGAACAAACAATTGTAAATTTCAACAACATTGGTAGAAACCTGCAAAAGAAATAAAATTACATGCAGGTAATAAAAAATATCCTCTACATTCAGTAAGTTTCATATTTGCTATAATTGCACTTTGGTATTTTGCTTGAAATTAAAATCTGTGTAGGAAAATCTCAATATTTAAGTGGATAAAAATATCAATCTTTGTATAGATTATTTCAGTTTCAAGGTTTACAAACTGTATGATTTAAACCATCAAGTATGATCATATTGGCAAAATTGGTTAGATGTCAGCTTGAGACGACTGCAGATTTTCAGACGATATATAAAATGTATTTAAAAGTTTCACTGAATATTATACAACTACAGTCAAACCTGCTCAAGTGGTCACCTCTGTTAAGGGGTCACCTGTCTTAAACAGCCACCTTTCTGGGATCCCTTGAACCAAAATACAGTGCAAATAAACCTGTATTAAGGGGTCACCTGACTTAAGAAGCCAACATTTGTTCTTCCCTTGGGTGGCCCTTAAAGACAGGTTTGACTGTATTTCATGTCTTTTTGGGCAACTTTTTATAGTCAAAACTAGTTATTGCCCCAAGATGCTGTGTACACCCAGATGCACAACTCCTGTCAGGCCACCAGGCTGAGGATGATAGTGCACTGGGTCGTCCATAGCACTGAGAAGACTGTGTGCACAAAGTTAGGGATCTGGTATAAATATTTCTTCTAACATATCAGCATCATTATATGGAGATCAGCATCATTATATGGAGTTATCAGAGAACTATATTGAAACTAAAATACAATATTACTTACCTATAGACATTTTCCTCTGAAAAAATAGAAAATAGTCCAAATAGTGGAAGGAAATGATACAATATTATTTGATAATGAATTTGTATTAGATGCAATTTTTTCGACTCATATAAAAATACATCTTTGAAAGTTATAACTGTTTAAATACACTGTGTGTTTGCAAATAAAGATTACAAAAAGGTCGTTACTTAAAAAAAGAAAAAAAAGCCTTGAAAAGGAGTATCTTTGATACAAATTTTCATACATGTACTTATAAAATAGTAAATGGATACCCTGAAGCAGCTCTGCCATTTTCTTTTTTGCCTCCTTGCTCAATGGGGTCAACTCTTAAAAATTTGCTTCTGGTTTCATCTGACAGCAGACTGTATTTCAGAAGTTTTTTTTTTCAGGAAGCAAACAATAAGTCACCAAAAATGTTTCCCTCGGTAAAAATGAGTCAGAAAAAACATGTTGACATACCTATACATCTCAAAAGAAATCTTTTAACTCTCAAGTACTGACTCATTTGATATTTGAGCTGCAACACAACAAAACCAACAAAGTAGCATGTGCACTCATCAAAGATTCAGATCAGCCTGAGCATCTAGCTGCCCAATTTAATCAGAGGCTTTGCTTTCGACAAGGAGGTAGCTTAGACCCTTAGCTACCTTTTAAGTGCATAGCAAAGACTGGTCAGACTGGGGAAATGCCCCGTCTGATCTGAGTTTGAGGCACACATGCCACTTTGTTGGTTTGTCGTGTCCCGGCTCATTTGCTCCTTTATCAGAGCTCTAGGTAAAATGGGCTTTTGGTGATAATTCTGAGATCATGTCTGCTCATTCACTATAACACAATCATTTGTGACCCATCCAACAGACTTGTTTGACAATTCTAATTAGAGGCATAAAAATCTTATCTCAAACTAAATTTAATGATTATCATCAAAATCTGTTACTCTCTTTATGCATTTTTATTGTTTAAAAGGTGAATGGTTACACTTTCTGGGGAAGCAACTCTGTCATATGTCTGCCTCCTTTCTTCAATGAGGAGTAACTCTAAAAGGAAAGTAGCAAATTCTTTACTGTAAGAGTAGACCTTTTTGGAAGAGCTTTGTCTGCCTGTAGAGCAAACATGAAGTAAAAACAAAAGACGTTTAATTTGTAAAATGGCCGAAAAACATGGAAGTGTGTCCATATGCAATAAGATGTTTATAGGAGATATCAATTATTAATTATTTCCAGCTCTGAACTGACTTACCTATAGATGAAGATGCATTCCAGCTTGGTGTACCCCAGACCTTTGCTTTCTTTGCAAAGGTACAGTTAGAAGATTGTTGAATCACTTGAAAATTCTCCAGAGCAGGAACTGACAATGGGTCATAAGTAACCAGTTTGTAGATGGCTTCACATGCATTCTTTTCTTGTACCTCTTCTGACTGTGTTGGGTAGAGCTCCTTCAGCACCTCACGAGTCTTTGGCTTTCTAGCAGTTGTATCTAATTGTATCTTTTTGGATTTCAGTGGGATGATATAAATGAAAACTGAAATAAATTTTGTAAAATTACAGTATTGGGACACCTCAACCCCATTAATTTTCCATTCCCGACAAATATAAAACTAATGGATTTAGATGTCTCAATACTTAAGCACATTAGGGTACTATATTCTAAGATCCTAAATATCAAGACTGAAGAGTCTGAGTAAACCAAATGAGATAGGAGCAGTCTGATGAAGGTCTGCACTGTTTTGCATGTTAGAAGCAATAATGTGACACATCACTTGACGAAGTTTATTTCTTCAAATGGCCCCCTTTACATTTATTTTTGCTGTGAAAAAGATATAGCAACCCTCAGAAAAAAAAGTTTTAAACAGGTCTATAAAGTTTGACTGGAACAATTCATGGCTATTCGACAATTTGCCCAAGGCCAGAATAGGAATATGAAAGGCTGTATTTATTCTAATTTCTAGAACAAAGTTTTCTGTTACTTAGGCATGTTAGAGGGTTCCATGCAGCCATTATTAGGTTTTTTTTTTGGAGGCTAGTCTTAACCAATCAATGCCTTGTATCCCCCAAAAAGGCAATAGGGAAACAGTGCAGCCCCAGATCAGATGCAGCAGAATGTGGCATCTGGGTCTACACTTTTTGCACAAAAAAAAAAAAAATTACAGCAGTTTCTACAGACGCGACAAAGATGAATAAACCAGACATCTCTAAAATGATCAATGGACCCATCCAATATTAAAGGATAAGAGAGTCCACTAAGCGTACATGTAAACCTCATGCAGCTGTTCCTAGACTTACCAACAAACATAATCAGAGTAACCAAGGTCTTCCATGACAGTGTTAGACTGAAAGTAGAACTGAAAAACAGAATAAAAAGAAATGATCTTGCAGCTAATACAAGTATGTATCTAGTTTCACTTTCCATCATTTTCACAGCTCTGTTTTACCACATAAACAGGAAGTGTTTTCAAGTAGTGACGTGTCATAAGCTATTCTTATCCATGACCACGGTATCATAAACAATTGATGTTGATATAGAGATATGTAGGATGATTAAAGGTATACATCAATACAAACAATCAGTTTATTTGCTGTAAATATGTTCAGAAAATGTTAAAAGATAGCACTCTGTGGCTGGTTTCTCGGTGGCGACAGTTTACGGCATCGCGATATTTGGATTTTTCGGATCTTTTCGCTTGTTTCCTTCCAGGCCATTTTCTACTTTCGTTTTCGTTCTTCAATAGTTTGACATCTGGACATTCTAATTATTTAAGTGCTTTTCAGCTTTTTATATGAGTTGGCCTTGCTGAAGAGCGTTTAAGTTTTGTATTTTGAACAATACCATTTGTTTTGTCTGCTAACTAAGTAGATACATGATTATTTCCATACCTGTATTTGTCATTTTATTTTGCCTGACGTGTTGTTGAGTGATTGGGGTGCTTGTCAGAACTTGAGACTGATGTAATACTTATCATATATATATATATTCAAGACTAAATAGTCATTCAAGCAGATTTTGAAGAAAAAGATAGAAAGAACTGTAGAGGTAATTCTCTCTCTCTCTCTTTCTCTCTCTCATACTTGTGTTTGTTTACCTAATAATTAGGCTAATTTGAGAAAAGATGTCCAGGCATTTGGTAGTACCTCTGTTTCCTTTACTTGTAAATTCACTAGCATGTGATGGCAGATAGACAATTAAGTTAGGCTACCTAATTAGTCAATATTATATTAAGTTGTCTGAAAGTATGGTAGGCAGAATGACCAAAACTAATTGAAAACGAACCCATGCATAATTGGGAAAATGGGAAGAATTACAGATCATTAGTGTGACATCAGTAAATTCCCGTCACATTCCCAGTAAGAAGTTCAATCGTCAAACTCCTTTGAATATTATCATTATGAAAAATGTAAGAGACAATAATTGAAATTCCATATTGATGCATTGAAAATTAATTCACAGTCTTTTTCTACTCTTTTTTCAGGAAAATCAAAAGAAATGGAAGTGATAAGCATCATCATATTTGTTGTCATAATTGTAGCTGTGTACCTATATTATGGAAGCAGTTCAAAAACAAAGGGTCAAAGTTCAAGGTCATCAGGTAACCGTGGAAGGGCACAAAACAGTACCATATTCAAGATGTTTGGGGGTGGAGGTAGAGTCTAATTGTTGCTTTATTATTGCATGCATTTTAGCAGTTCTTCTGATTGTGTAAACCCCTTAACTTTGTGTGAGACATGCATGAGGCATATTAGATACCTGTTAGAGGCACAGTCTGATCTGCGTCCGAACTGGCATTCACTACTCACTCACCATTTTTATAGTATTAAACCTTTTTGATAGAGCAAATGGACTTTTCCATATTCAGAAGTCCTTGGTAGAGCTTTATATAGGGTTATGATTGTCCAGAATATATAGTTTTCACTGGGTCCATGATCGTAAGATGCAAAAAATCCTTGACACTGTATTGGGTATTAATGAACTGTCTTAGTATGGTCATTCAAGGATACCACAAATACTTGTACATTTAAATTCACATAATTTTGCATGAAGTTCAGAGAGAGATCAAAAGTATGTATACCTTTTTACAAGAAGGTTCAGTTCAGTTCAGTTCTCCTAACAACGTTCCCCAAATGGCTCAGCAGTATGTAACCATAGTTGCATGCACTTGGCACCGAGTGTCTGTCCAATTTTGCAAGAAGGCAGTTTGTAAAACCAACATATTAATTCAAATTTGAGGATAGCTGAAGTAATTAGTTAAGGTGAATGGGTAAATCTCCATGTTTTTCCACCATTTTTAGCTCACCTGAATGAAAGTTCAGGAAGAGCTATTGTTGTCACCCTGGCGTCAGCGTCTGCATCCGCCTCCAGGTCGGAATTGGATGTTTTGGTTAAAGTTTTTTAAAGACCTGTATCTCCTTAACTCATGGATGGATTCTTTTGATACTTGCAATGTAGTTAGATATTGGTCCAAAGTTTAACAGGGTATCACCCCCACTCCACTCAGTGACCTAGATGTCTAGGTCATGGACTTAGAAAATTGGGAGTTTTTTTGGACTGGATGTTTTGGTTAAAGTTTTTTAAAGCCCAATATCTCCTTAAACCATGGATGGATTCCTTTGATACTTGCACTGAAGTTAGATATTAGTCCAAAGTTTTTCAGGGTACTACCCCCACCCCCTCAGTGACCTTGATGTCAAGGTCATGGACTTAGAAAATTGTCTTTTTATTGATTGGATGTTTTGTTTTGTTAAAGTTATTTAAAGACCCATATCTCTTGAACTCATGGATCGATTCTTTTGATATTTGCACTGTTGTTAGATATTAGTCTAAAGTTTTACAGAGTACTACCCCAACCCCACTCAGTGACCTTGGTGTCAAGATCGGGGACTTCGGAAATTTTGGTTTTTAGTTTAAGTTAAAAAATTGTAATTGCATACTGATTCATTATGCTTGGCAGAGATTTACTTTACACTTGAACTGATGTTAGACACTGTTTTGAGTTTGTGCAAAACACTGTATACTTACTCAACTGGATGATCTTGAAGCCAAGGTCATTGACTTATAATGTTGTCTTAAAGATTTTGGTTAAAGTTTTATATTCATGAAAACATAATTTCACAGTGCCAGGATTGACTCAGTTGATACTAATACTTGGACTGATGTTAAATAATGTCTAGGGTACTGATACATCCTGCTTCCCCCCTTTTTTATATTATAATTCATTTCATTTAAACACTTATTTTTGAGATAGCTTTTGTTTATAAATGTGTTGTCATTATGGACATGCTTGTCTGAAGTTTTATGCATAGCAGTCCACACCACTATAGCGACTGTGCGATGGGCAAGCACCAATTCAGATGAGCTATGCTGTCAGGCAACAGCTCTTGTTACAAAGGAGAGCACCTTTGTGACCTTCTGTTTGCTACTCTGGACAAGAAAACCCATTCAAAACTCTTAAAGAAAAGAATATCTACTGTTGAAGGAAAGAATTTGCTCCTGGGGAAGCATATTCTTTCCTTTAAGAGTTGATCCCAATTGGGAAGGGAGGCAAAAAATGAAAATAGCAAAGTTGCTTTTCTTGAAAGTGTACCTATTTCCCTGAAGGTGTCTGAATATTTAGGATATTTACAGTGTAGTAATGGCAACAAGTAAGCTCTAGCTAACAAAAGAAAAGGAAAAATACTTTTCCACTGTTATGGCTTGTTTTCATGGGGTTCAACCTATTGGAAATAGTGCGTGATGGTCTAATCAGGACCTATACTGTTGGTCATTTAACCAAAATTTGTGACACATTGCCAGATTGTAAAATGTAATGTTACATAGTTTTTATACATTATTGCTCTCAAGTCAATTTATAGTGGATTTTAATCAGAGCACTATCAGCAAAGAGGATCATATGCTGTTTATTTTGATATGCTGCACAGAAAAAAAAAAACAACCGTAATATTATGCCTATGTCAAAGTAATTATGGGTAGCTCTTTATTTCTATTTTAAATACTTTACATTCACTGAGCTGTCTACTCTTTCTAGTCCACATTTATCCAATTCTAATGACACACTGATCTCCACTTTGGGCTAGGAGCCTGTCACAAAATTTAAATCAGGACTTATCAACACTGAAATGGCAACATAACCTGCATGGACATCAATTCAAAGTTTGTGACATTGTCCCTGTCCAAAGTAAAACTGTTTGTGGTGCCATCACTGTTTGGTAAGAATGGGAAAAATATGTTTTGAAAAGTGGTGCATAGTGCAGTTGAATGAAAGTTAATCACAATGGAAAGAAAAACTATATATTTTCAATACTCTGACATGAACAAAAGGCAGTCAATGAATCATCATATTTCCATGCAGCTTATCAAAATAAAAACAGCATGATCCCCAACCCTTGTCCATATTTGTTGCTGAAATAGTTATAGTCTCGTGCTGGACTAGCCCCACCTTGACTATGTAATTTAAGCATTCTGTCAAATGAAGTGTTGTGCACTGTATTTAACTGTAATCATTTTTACAGATGCCCCGGAAAAAGTGGAATTTTACTGACTGTTCTAGGATGATTGGCAATATTGATATTAAACCAATAAAATTATTTTAATTTACATCTGGATCCCTTTTATATAAATGTTCCATTCACATTGCTAATTTGTAACTGTTTATACAAAATTTTCAGCCATATCATGTGATTTCCAACAATGTGGCATTGGTGACAAGCAAAGTCTCTGATCAGACTACCTGTATGTACAGTCTGATCAGAGCCTTTGATAATCACATCAGCCATCTATGGAAGTGACCCAAGCCATGGAGTCATCATTGAGGTCTCCGATAACCCTGTATAAATGAGAAGGATGATCTGAATTTCACATGACAAAATTGCCGTTATAGTAAGTCACATGATGTCGCTCATTAATAAATACATTTCTGTGGAGAAATAAAATATAACATCCAATTATTAGTGGTTAAACCTTCCTTTCTTTGGGTTCCCATTTAATTACAGAATTTTTTGTTTACATATTTCAGCTAAACATGCAAATGCCATCTTAGACAAGTTTACAACATTGGAGGAAGTGACAGATGCAGTCAGGAAGGCAGGACTAGAGTCATGTAACCTCATCTTTGGTAAGCATACACCCTAAGTTTCTCTGAGACAAAAAATTGCTCAGTTTTGCCCTCTTGAGATTCAGTTCCCATAGGACTTTCAAATTTCAGTTACTGTTATTTTTTTTTTCAATTACTACAGTAGAACTTCAATGGCTCGAACCCTGATTGCTCGTTTACCATGCCTGGCTAGAACTCGTTCAAGGGTCCCTAGAGTTCAGTTTATATAGAAACTAACCCTGGATGGCTGGAACTACCTTTGGCTGGAACTAATTTTCATGGTCCCAAGCCTGTTCGAGCCATTGAAGTTCTACTGTACCTAGTTTTTACTTAAAATGTAAAATGAATAGAATCCACCCAAGACTGCAGAACTGCACCTTGCTTAGATTAACTTTGATGAAATTTTTGAGAGTATCTCATTTAATTTTATGAAGTCTTACTTAAAGCTGAAAAAATCTCACCAAGTGTAGCCAAGAAAATTCAGCATGACTTTTTTATGTGAATTATGAGGGGGTGGTTAAATGGGAGGGGGCTGGGGATTTAAGACAATTTTTTTGTTTATTTTGTCATAATATACATGCCCTCTACATTAGATGTGCCTCACGAAGGCACTTCTGATGAGACACTGCAGTATCTTTTTAAGGAATGAATTTCATTTTTCTGAGGTTTATCGAAGTGTAAACTACATTGGGTCACGTGCAAAGTGAATGAGATCTACTCTTCCAGATGTACGCATGAACCAAGTTTCATTGCTCTACCACTATTAGTTTCTGAGAAAATGACCTAAATGCAAAATCTCGACAAAAGTTTACGCCGAAGACAACGACAAAAACTTTGCTAGTGACCCAATGTAGTTTACACTTCAATAAACATCAGAAAAATGAAGTTCATTGTTTATATTTACATTCGTTTCAATCAAAACTTTCATGATAAATCTTATATAAGCCCTACAACTGAAGCAGTAAAGTATGTACACGCAGGTTTTTCTGCTAACAGCAGAACGGCATGCATGACGTCATGACGTTGCTGACGTCCAATCAGCTGGTAGAGAGCCATTGTTTATTTTTACGTCATTGACGTCACGTGTCTCAATGTAATTATTGGAATGTAAACTACATTACGTTCCAATGGTTTACTCTAGTGCTTTTCAGTAAATACACCAAGAATGTAAATATTTCATTATAATATACATTCCCTTTACATCAGAAGTGCCTCCAGATGACACTTCTGATGAGACTCTGTAGTATTTTTATATAGAACTCTAGTATTTGTTTTATAGAAATTACAGAATAATTAATATAAATAATGTGAACTTATTACTTAACTTACAGGTATAGATTTTACGGCGAGCAACATACACCAGGGGCAGAGAACTAATAATGGTCGCAGCTTACATCAGATTGATCAGTTCAATCCAAATCCATATCAAAGAGTAAGATAGTTTTATCTTTTCACCCCAAATACTGTATTAATCCTAATAAATGCTCTTGCTATAATAGAGGCCCCTGAAATAATGTTATTTAAGAATTGAAATTTGATTTTTCAGCGTTCATCGTGTGATGAAGCCAGTGGGCGGAGCTAAAATTCCATGAAGCGCGAAGCGCTTCTTGTAGAATTTTAGCGACGACCACTGGCTTCTTCACACGATGAACGCTGAAAAAGCAAATTTTTATTCTTATATTTACACTATTTTTAGACCCTTCCTGTGCTACTTTCGTGGTAATTTAATGTAGAATAAGCAAAATATGCGTCGAAGAAAAGATAGAAACGACATATTCGGCCATTACGTTAAACAGCCGTCGCCGTACCTCGACGTCAATCGAACGTTACGTGGACCAATCAAGACGTTTGTTTACTTTAGACGTCGCTTGACGACAACGTCACATGATCAACTGTCCTTCATCGGTGTATGAAGCCAGTTGCTCTATACGGTTTACCTATGGGAAGTCAGTGGCAAGTGTAAATATAATAACTTGTATGAATTCCTGTTTGCTTCTCTGGATAAAGTAGCTCTTTGAAATGGGGTCTACTCTTAAAGGACAGAAGCAAATTCTTTCCCTTAAGAGTTGACCCCTCTACTAATGAGAAGAGAGGCAAAAATAGCATAGTTGCATACCCTTTCATATGAGGTATTTCGATAGTGGCTGATATACTACATTTCAGCCTCTAAATTACACCTCCCTTTTGTAAAATGCAACACCTCTGGGGCATTTAATAAGATTAATACAGTATCTGAAGCGGAATCCTCACTCTTTGAACTTTGGCGAGCTCATTATTGCAGTGCCTCAGTAAGGTTTTCCACCAGTTTTACGAAAATGGAGACAACTTTTGTGACTTCTTTTTGCTTTCATTGACAAAGAAGCCTTTCCACAATGGAGTCCACTCTTAAAGGAAAGAATTTGCTCCTTCTGGAGCAAATTCTTTCCTTTAACAGTTGACTTACATTGAGAAGAAGGATGGCGAAAATGAAAAATTGCGAAGTTGTTTCCCCCATTCACCTTAAAACACTACTCATTAATATGCTAGTCAGTATAGCTCTACTCTTATCAAGCTGTATAGAGAAAACCATGTTAGTGTCTTTTGATACCAACTTTATCTGGGGAGACCAGAAACAGCATAGGAGTGGCCAGGCTTGCCGAGCTAGTCTCATGTGTTTCTGGTCTAGCCTGATAAACTTGGTATCAAAAGACATTAACATTGTTTTCTATTTATCATGCATTGTTAGAAGATTTTAAGCCTTAAAAAGCATAAAACAATTGAAAAGCAACACAGTTTTGTCTGAACTTGCAGACATCATTTAGCCAACTGAATCTTGTTATCACAGCCAAAGTCAAACTGTAGCCGGTCATCTTCAGAGATCACTTCTAAAGGCACTGTCTGATAACATTCCTGCAAGCTTAGCTCTAAAATGCCCTTTTTCTTTCAGGTCATAGCTATCCTGGGAGAAACACTTGAGCCTTTTGATGACGATGGTTTTATTCCTGCTTATGGCTTTGGAGATATATCAACAAGAGATAATGACACATTTCCTTTTGTTTCACAGGTAAAAGCAAATCTTCAAAACAGATCAGGGATAAACTTCGGTAGAAAAACTTATTTTTCCTGTTTCATTATTAAATTAAGGGAAAAGGGATCTTTTGGTGTGTGCAAATGGGTAAGACTCAGATCAGCTTGCACATTCTGTGCAGTCTGACCAGAGTGTTTCCATTTCACACATACCATCTATAGATCCTGACAGATATAAAAAGTGAAAATTGAAGATGCTGGGCAGTTTTCACAGCTGTGCAGGCTGATTTGAGTATTTATGGTATGACTTAAGGTCTCCTTTCATGGGATGCAAATCATTAAATTGGATTTCAGTATGACAAGAAACTTGTGATGACATCAGTAAGCAAAATGTTTTATGGATATGTAAGTAAATATCAAAGTTTTTACATATTTCTCAAAAAATATATCATCTTCAGCTGTGGATACAACAAATGCTGATAATGCTCCAGACTTTTGTGTGGTCTGATTTTTATAAGGTTTGCAAAAGGGCAGCTTATGAGACAGAAATATACCTGGTACAGTGTTTTCCATGTTGATTTCTCTGCCTCATTTATTTTAACTGTTATGTGAAAATCAAGCCTGTTTTTTGTGTGTTTGCCTCTATGAATAAGAAATATTTGTGTCACAGAATGTGGTTCAGTTAAACCAGCCTATCTCAAGCATTCAGACAACTGAAGAATATATGATAGACACTACATTCTGGAATGGTTTTATGGAGAGATGCAAGTATGATTTGATAATGCTTGTTGTAGTTGTTGTTCCAGCATAATCATTTTAATGTCCACAAGGATGAATACACCTAAATGGGTGATTTGATCACATAAGCCGCAACATGACAAAACCTACAAATTGGCATGTGCCCCACACAAAGACTCAGAAAGAGTCTGGGCATCCACCCAGTCCGATAAGAGTCTTACTGGTCAGCATGGAGGTAGCTTAGACCCTTAGCTACCCTTTCAGCATAATCAAAACTTCTCATCAGACTGGACAGATGCCCAGGCTGATCTGAGTCTTCAGGTGGTGCATATGCCACTTTGTTGGTTTTGTCATGTCATGGCTCATTATTATTATTATTATTATTATTATTATTTCAGGGATTTTGTCAGGGATTCCATAATGTTTTAGATGTCTATAATCAGATTACACAGCGAGTACGCCTCAGTGGACCTACAAACTTTGCTCCTATTATACGCAAAGCCATAGAACTGGTCAAAGCGGCAAAATCTGTAAGTACATTTAGTAGATTATCTGAAATGCTAGAGAACCCAAATAAATACATTTGATTGGTGTTACTTGGAACGTTAAATCCCCTAAAGTGCTATAGTATTGGGACTCCAAAAACCATTAATTTTCCATTTGTTCCAAATGGAAAATTAATGATTTTTAGGTGTCCCAATATTTAGGCACATTAGGGTAAGGCAAATGCACATAGGGAAAACTCAGCTCAGCCTGCACATTTGTGCAGTCTTATCAGAGTCTTTCCTGTTTGCATGAACAGTCTATAAATAGTGGTGAATCTGTATAACATAAGGTGGAGATTCAAAATCTGATGTAAAACACTCATGTTTCCGGTAACTTAATTTTGGCACTACAGGCAATAAGGGGGATAAGTGCCAAAATGGATGGATTGATGGATGACTTGCAATTTTACATCCTTTTTAACAGCATTTCAGTCATATCAGGACAATGGTTGGGTGATAATGAAAGCTGTGTGCAATGGAACCCTGTTTACAATTGAAAAGATTCCCACCTCTGGCGGGGCTTGAACCCGAGATTGCTGACATCAGCCACATAGAAGTGATGTTTCATTAATGTTGAGTTTCTGACAGTATATCACAGGATGTATTGTTGCAAATTTCTGACAATATTCAATCAGATGTCATGTTATAACTTGACATCTGACTGAATATTGTCACAAATTTCCAACAGTTTGTAAGTGCATTAGAATGCCTTATTTATAGCTTATTGTCAAACTTATATATAAACAAATAAGAGAATATGCTGCTTTACTTTTCAGTACCATATTCTGGTGATAGTTGCAGACGGTCAGGTGACATCAGAGAGGGAAACAAGGGAGATGATTGTGGAAGCATCAAAATGGCCGATATCAATAATTCTAGTGGGTGTGGGTGATGGACCATGGGATATGATGGAGGAATTTGATGACAGTCTGCCAGAAAGAAAATTTGACAATTTTCAGTTTGTTGACTTCCATAAAGTTATGTCGACTGCAAGAAACCCTCATGCAGCATTTGCACTTGCTGCTCTCATGGAAATTCCAGACCAGTATAAGAAAATTAGAGAGCTTGGATTATTGAACTTCTGATCCTGTAATTTGTGCCCAAAACCACTAATTCTAACACAAATTATGCCTGACCCTTCAGAACAAAGGGAAGACGTGTGTGTGAAAACAAAGAGTGGCACACAGCATTTAATGAGTTTAGGATGGAGTTTAATCTGCTGGCTGTAGCTTATAAATGCACAGTAGAAGTGAATACTAACAAAAAAGAGATAACTTAAGTCTTCATATTCTGAGTCAGTTAGAATCAAAACAGTGATGTATCCCAGATTCAAGCTTGTGCTTATCTGAAGATGCTAAATAGTTCTCGCAAGCTTGAGTCCCGGAATAACCTCACTGGCCTTGAAGGCATAGAGCTGATTGCGATTGGTGTGTTCTGCTATATCATGGTAGGAAAAAATGATTCTGTGAATGAATGCTTACTTGAAGAGTGCAAGTGTTTTTACTTTCGCTCAGTGGGATTAAAATTGGTGCCTTAAGATGTGGGTATTATCAAACTTATTTCATCATGACATTGCTGTTATTCAGTGGATAACATTGAATCATAAAAATTGTAGGATCACAATGTAGCATTTTGGCATGTACATGTAACACCATTGACAACGACTGTATCAACAAAATGATTTTTAAATCAAAATAATGTTCATTTTGAAGGCGATAAAATCCCATTTTAAAGGATCAATTAAGAAACAGAATCTTACACTCATGGTCATTTCAGATGAAATTTATGAAAGTCGCCGAAGGCTTGTTTCATAAATTTCGTATGAAATGACCACTTGTCAGAGTAAAATGTGCTATTTTGCATCAGAGTTACTCAGATTTGTATCTTTATATATATTGGTCCATGTGACCTATCTAGGAATAAATGTTATCAAAATTGTCATTTGAAATGGTGAATCATCCTTTTTACTGTTGCAAACTTTTTTCAGCAACACCTCACTGAAGCCATAAAATGCTATTTGCTGTGCTCCAAATAAGAAGGGGTAAAGAAGATAATTTAGGGATAATTCTCCATATTTCTTATCGGAAACATACATTGTGACCCTTCAATAGAACCATATCACAGAAATGGTTCTAATGAGGGGTCAAAACATACATTTTTATTGAGAAATAAGGAAAACTATCTCAGAGTTATGGTATCCTCAAATACCCGCCTTATCTGGAGCTCTGAATTTGGAACCATAAAACTATTTAAGTCACAAAAGGACACTTGTCAATAGTTATCCCGATTTCTAATGCACTTTTTCACATCTTCACCTTTCAACATGAACTTCTTTCCACCCAAAGCAAGTGCTTTTAGCAACAAGATGCCAGAAGTCAATCAATGAAAAAGACTTTGTATTGGCATTGGCTTTCTGAAGGATGTCACAGGATTAGCTGTTATAAAATTTCAATTTTATCCAATCAGCTGTGGCATTATATTTTGTAAGTGCATAATAAACGCACTTGTACCAAGAGGCATGTTGATGATTTTTAAATGCTCCTGACAATCATTTATGGGATAACTGTACCCCAAATTGTCATTTGGGGAGGTGGATTGTCAGTTTTATGGAAGTTGATAAAATCTCCACCATTTATTTTGATACATTATACTGTATATGCAGATGGCATAGAATTATATGCTTTTGTCCATGTATGTTTGCTATTAAAGCCTATGTTAAGTGTAATAATGTTGCTGTTTGTTCTCAACAAAATATTCTGAAGGATAATTTTATATGTTGACAGTATTTTTTGTGAAGGAATTTGCATTTTTCTTTCCACTATAGAAAGAAACCTGCTGGTGCTGATCGGACAATATTCTGCAAATATTGTAGACCCAGATCAGACTGCTTCTTGGTAGCAGTCTCATTGGGGTCTACTACATTTGCTGTCGGAAGTAATGGAACAGATAGGTTTGAGCAAACAATGCAGACCCAGATCAGGCTGCTTCTACTGGAGCAGCCTGATAAGTGTCTACAATGTTTGCTGTTTCATCTTTTGGACATACTACATGTATTTCATCATAAATACATACAGTTACACTTTTAAGACAATTACAGTAATCTTTTTGAGTGTTCCACTTTTTAGAAATTTTACATTTTTGTAACAATTGTATGGTTTATTACGGAAGATTTATTTGTACTCTACTCAAATTTTACATTTTTGTAAAGATTAAAGGGAATATTGTGGAAGATCAATTTAATCACCACTCAAATTTTACATGATTTTTGTAAAGATTGTAGGGTTTATTATGGAAGATAAATTTGTACACAACTCAAAATATTTAAAGGAGCATCTAATATTATTTCCTTTAGATGACAGTGCAACACATCCCCACTTTGAGAGTATTTTAATTTTGATGGACAAAGACATGGAAGTTCCTATTATTTTGCCTATTTTTTAAAGAGGATCAAAAATTTTTATGGCAAGGTTTGTCCTGCCCAAGTCCATGGACTGATTTTTATAAAAATGGAATTTTGGTAAAAATTGCCATTTTTCAGAACAGGTGAAAAACATAAAAATTTCAAACAAAATAAAAATAACTATTTTTTCTACGACACTTAATGTCTTACTAGGTGACTCGTTTGAAATTATCACTTTAAACTCAAGCCTATGAAATTTTATAGACTCCAGAAAAATGCCTAAATTTTCAGAAAATTAAAAAATTGCAAAATTTGTTCCATGGAAATGAGCAGGGCATTAGTTGTATTGAAATCCTTGTTGTCTTAAACTTCAATCCTTCTTGAAAATGCTGAAGAAGAAAGGGAAATTCTTGACAACTGGCCATCAAATTTATGGCCCCTAAAACTGGGTATATGTTGTAGTAATGTCAGTGGGAAAATAGTGGCTGCTGCTTTAAAACTGTTGAGTAGTGTAGATTGATGTTTGTCAATGCTTGTTTTGTTGGTGATATAACTTTTTGCCTTTACTTAGGGTGAATACTCTAAAAGGGCAGACAGTTGAGAACAAGCCTGGACCAAAAGTGTGTTTTAGATATTTTTTTTCTGTAATTTTGGTACACCAAAAATGATAAATTTTCATATTACTGTAATTTTGGTACACCAAAAATGATAAATTTTCATATTACTGTAATTTTGGTACACCAAAAATGATAAATTTTCATATTACTGTAATTTTGGTACACCAAAAATGATAAATTTTCATATTACTGTAATTTTGGTACACCAAAAATGATAAATTTTCATATTACTGTAATTTTGGTACACCAAAAATGATAAATTTTCCATTTGGGACAAATGGAAAATTAAATATTTCAGGTGTCCCAATACTTGAATGAATATATTTTTATTTCTTTTTCTTCAAATCATTCCAGTTTTACATTTACAGCTTTCAGTCATCAAAGTGTTCTTATTTTGTGAATTCCTCTATACCCCTATTAGCCTGGCAAATATAATGAAACAGATGGATAGATGACTTGCATTTTTACATCCTTTCCAACAGTATTTCAGTCATATCAGGATGATGGGACGGTGATAATGGAAGGCTGTGTGCTGTGAAACCCTGTTTGCGGTTGGAAAGATTCTCGCCTCTAGCAGGGCTCGAATCGGATCCACTAGATCAGTAGGTCAGTGCTTAACCCACTGAGCTACCGGGGCTCCCCAAAATAGAATGAAACCCCTAAGCTTTGGGCAAGTCATACCTCAGCAGACAATATAGACCCTAATTTGCTTCTGATCAGAGCCTGTACTGTTTGCCTGTGACGCATTAGCTAGCAAACTCAACTTGTTCAAATTTTAAAGTGTATCAGTACCTCTCCAAGGATTTCTGCCTGTTTTATAAAGGGCCACCATTTTTATCTCGCCTGAACAAAATTCAGGAAGAGCTATTGCGCTACCCCCGGCTTCGGACGTCATCATTGGCGTCGGCGTTGGGGGCGGCGATGTCAGCATTAGCAAAATGTTATAGTTTTATGTTAAAGTTTTTTATGTGATGGGCAAGGTGCTGTCAGGCGAGCTATCCTGTCCCTGTGACAGGTCTTGTTATAAAGGGCAACAACTTTTGTGACTTTGTTTGTTGCTCTGGACAAAAGAAAAGCTACTGAAATGAGGTCAGCTCTTAAAGAACTTGTTCCTAAAGGAGAAAATATTTTCCTTTAATGATCAATCCTGAACAGGTACCGATTCATGTTAAACTCATCCCATTACTTAGGGTGAGTGCTCTAAAAGGAGAGACAGCTGAGAATTAGCCTGAACCAAAATTGTGTTTTAGATATATATATATATATATATATTACTGTAATGTACCTAAATTTTGGACATCTAAAATAATAAATTTTCCATTTGGGACAAATGGAAAATAAAATATTTCAGGTGTCCAAATACTAGTGCAGTTTATGGTTTATTTGTATGATACTTTGCTGAATCACCTTTTCTAAAGAATAGACTGGTCCACAATCATAAATGGAAGTCATCAATTCAGGGTTGTTGGGGTTAACTGTACAAAGGATAGATATCCCATCATAGTATGTAATAATTGTTTCATGTCAGATATTTTCTCTGTTATTGTTGTATATTTTGTTAATATTTTGAATAAAACATGATCTTTACTTTTGTATTTAGAATTGCCTCTAGCCATTCCACAGCATGCTGAATATTTTCAAAAAACTGGCTCTTTTAAGAGGGAAACTGTTACAGTGTTACCTCTGAAGCTATAGTTTCCTTACACTTCAACCAACTTTGCTCATATTTTAATGCATTATAGGCAAGACATTGACTACCATGTAAGTGGAAGTTATTTGGGTCATGTGACTTCCAGATATGGTGAACCCATGATTTGACTGGGAACCATTACATATTAAAAAATAACTTCAAAAGAATAGCACTCAGAATATGCCCTGCAGGAACAAGGTGATTGCTTTCCTGCCTACCTGTGTTATCAGTGCATATTTCTCAGTAGAAAGGATTCAATCTGATTTCACTGCAGCTGGTGTTGTGCCATGTGGCAGCTGTAAAACATCTCCCCGTATATCATCCATAGTGTAGATAATATTTTATTTTTGTCCTTTTAGATCAGAGGGTATATTTTGAAATCAGAAATTTTTGATTGGCTTAGACTCTTATTCTAGATCATTGCTTTTAATCTTTGAACCCATGTCTTTGAATTGAGTGCTTTATTAAAATTTAGACCAAGCCCAAGGCAAGCAACCAAAGAGGGCAGCAAAGCCCCCAACTGCAACCAGTCCTAGCACCAAGCTTGCAGTCTGTTGCATAACATTAATGTCACATCCAGCTCCTCCACAATGAAAGACCACGGACTCTTATCCAGGGAGGCAAACAGGAGTTCCTGCAAGTTAATAATGTCCCCTGCCTTTTTCCTGAAAATTATGCTATACATGTATTATTAATACTTGTATAGCATAATTTTCAGGAAAAAGGCAGGAGACATTTATCAGAGCAGGGGCATTTATGAGGATTAATATAGTATACTGATGCCTTTTGACCACAGCCTACAAATTCATATTCTGGTGAATCTTTTTCGTATGAAATTGTTTATTTACACAAATGACTGATAAGCATTTGTGACTGTTATAAATAGCTTTCTGGAGTGATATTAAATGGTTTATTATTGACGCTAAGGGCTGTTTGCTGTTTTTTTTGTTCTTTCTCGCTATTAGAGGCAAATTACCAAATAACCATGGCATATTTACTACTGGTCCATCAACCATTGCAACTTTTCATTCTTGTAGCAAGGCCAGGCACTTACAAAGTTTTCGAGAACAAACATTTCAATAGCGATCAAAGTTGTTTTATCTTTTGTATTTTTGTCTTTGGCAAAACGGTACATAGTTTGATCACCTGTCACTAAACTGGATTAAGAGCTGCCCATTTCCAAGTGAGAAACATACTTGTAGCTCAATACAAAATGCTGATTGGCCAAAAAAATGAAAACAGTCCAATAAGCCTACCTGCCATCAATGTCATTCAGTAAATATAATCAGCTGCGACTGTGAGTTACAATTGAAATGAAAGAAAACAGTAGTGCGGCAGATTGTTTGATGTGACAGCGTCCGCTAACAACTTTTCAGATCAGCAGGAACACTGTATGTTGCATTTGTCGAGATTAGTATGATCAGATCCTTCCTTGATGGGAGTTCAATGAGCTTGTGAACGGTATATTTTCGACCACAGACTACAAGTTTAAAATTCTCAACGAGACATTTCTAATGAAGGGTCACAACTCATGTTTTTATGGAAGTATATGGAACTTTATCCTTTATAACTATTCCTCTTACCCCTTCCTTACTGGAGCACTGTAATCGCTGGAACAAATTATCTGTGTTGTCTGATAATATTTCAGTTTTTTGTGCATTTTACAACTTAATGCCTTACTTGATGACTTGTTCATGTATTTTCCACTGTGTTCAATATATCAAAAAGTTGCTAAATCTAATCCTACATGTATGTACTATGAGCCATGATACAACAAAACCAATAAAGTGGCATGTGCGCCCAGCGATGGCTCAGATCAGCCTGGGCATCTGCCGAGTCTGATCAGAGCCTTCACTCACGGCATGGAGCTAGCTATGACCCTTAACTACCCTTATTGCTCATAGTAAAGACTCTGATCTAGTCTGGACTAGGCAGCTGCTCAGGCTGATATGAGCCATCGCTGGGAGCACATGCCATTTTGTTGGTTTAGTCATGTAGCAGCTCAATTATACTGAACATTTTCAGTCATATTTATCCTCAAGAACTTGTCTGTACTTCCGGACAGCCATCAGCTAGATTTATTTCTTGAACCTGAAAATATATAAAATACTTGCTGCATAAATCTGTGGTCAAAAAATGACAAATATCCAAAACAAATTGAAAACCATGAAAAATTATATGAACTGTGACATTACAAAACAAAGTGGCATCAGGCCCAGCAAAGACTCAGATCAGCCCAGGCAGCAATCAAGTCTAAACAGAGTCTTTCCTACATGCTTTAACAGTAGGTAAGTTCCTATGCTGCCTCCATGCCAACAGCAAAGACCCTGATGAGATGTAGCGGATGCCATGGCCGATCTGAATATTAGCTTGGCACTCATGCCACTTTGTTTGCTTTGTCATGTGGCGGCTCATTAATAGTTAAATGAGCAGCTACACAACCAGGCCACAAAGTGGAATGTGCACCCAGCGAAGACTTGGATCAGCCTGGGCATCCACCCAGTCCAATCAGAGTCTTCACTGTCTGCATGGAGCTAGCTTAGACCCTTAGCTACCCTGTAAGCGCAGAGAAGAGGCTCAGATCAAACTGGGTGGCTACCCAGTCTGATCTGAGTCTTCACTGTATGCACATGCCACTTTGCTGGTTTTGTCATGTCGTGGCTCATATTTTGCCTTTCAGGTGAATGGGGACACTTTCAGGGAAAATAACTCTACCAGTAACTCTTCCAGTTTTATAGAGGTTTTACCTTAAAGGAAACAATGAACTCATATTGGAAGAGAAATTCTTTCAAAAGTAGACAACCTTTTGGAAGGGCTTGCTTCCAGGGAAGCAAACAGGGAGTCACAAAGTTATTTCCCTTTGAAACAATGCCAGAAAAGCACTAAGGTGTATCTTTACTTTTTAATTATTATCAAGTTTAAAAGCTATAGTTAGAACAATATTTCATTAATGACAGTATTGTAAACTAGTTAAATAGCTTTTATTAAACCTGGCTGCATTTAAACGATTTTTTTATTTATTTTTAATTTAAAAAAAAAAGATGGTTGTTTGGAAAACAATATCAAACAAGCAAATTTGTTGAATTAATATCCCCCACAGAAGTGGCTCCAATTGTATATGGTTTATTTCAAGTTTCATAAAATTTTGTTCACTGGTTACATAGTTATGGCTAAACTTATGAATTTCAAATCAAGGGCAATAACTCCTGCGTAAGTGAGATTAATCTAAACTAAATTGCCTCAGCATCACCCCGTTATGATAAAACATATCTATATTCAGATTCAAGAAAGTTTGTTTGTTGGTACTTAAGTTATGGCTCATTTGTGGTATTTTAACTCAATTCAAGGGCAATAACTCATCCATTACTGAGGCTGTAAGAACAAATCTTAATGTGCATTGGCGTATAATGACATTACACTATTTTTTTAAGTTTCATGATATTCCATTCATTGAGTGCTTAGTTATGACCAAATTTGTTGATTTCAAAGTGATTCAAGGGCAATAACTCACACATTATTGTAGTGATTTTGCATGCATCACCGTGTGATAATGAGCCACATTCAGTATAAGTTTCATAGAATTCCTTTCATTGTTTTTTTAGTTATGGCTGAATTTGTGTCAGTTTCAAATTGATTCAAGGGCAATAACTCATGAATTACCGATGTGATTCTGATAAAACTTTACCTGCATAGCTATGTTATGGTGATACATATTTGTTTTAAGTTTCATGAAATTCCAGTGATTGGTTACTTAGTTATAGCTAATTTCATTGATTTTAAATCAATTCAAGGGCAATAACCCATGCAATACTGAAGCCAGTCAGATGAAACTTGATGTGCATCAGCGTGTTATAGTGATATAAATTTATTTTAAGTTTCATGAAATTCTGATCAACGGTTACTTAGTTATGGCTCCGGACAGACTGACAGATGGAAAGACGGATGCACAAACAGATGGACAGACGGACTGACATGGACAAAACAATATCCCTCCACCTTCGGCGGGGGATAATGCCTACTTGTTCTATGTTTTGTGACACTGTCACTGAACAAAACACAATTTAAAGATTATAAAAATTGTGCCTGTTTATGCGTTTGTCTGATGTTGAAGGATACGGGGAGAAGGGACAACCGGCAGAACTAACCCTGTTTTTCCTTTCGTTTTCGCTTTCGTCGTGTTTTGTTTGAATCCTTTTGTTTCTTCTTTCTTTGTCGTAAAGTTGTTTTTCTTGAGTTTTTCTCTTTTCTTTGAGAACAAGAGAGAAGCCCCTTCTTACATCGGCTGCAATATACGCAAAAATAAAACTGAGCCACCACATGACAAAACCAACATAGTGGCATGTGCGCCCAGCAAAGACTCAGATCAGTCTGGGCAGCCACCCACTCTGATCAGTGTCTTCTCTGTTAGCATGGAGGTAGCCTAGATCCTTTAAGGTACACTTTAGGTGCACAGCAAAGACTCTGATCAGACAGGCTGATCTGACTCTTCGCTGGGCACAGATGCCACTGTGTTGGTGTTGTCATGTCGTGGCACAAATATAGTTTAATTTGCAAACAGCTTAGAATCCAAATTGAGCTATCACATCCGGATCTACACTGTTTGCTCTCTATAGTCTTTAATTATAATTATGCTGTTATAGCTTGAACTAAATTTTGCAGACATTAAATTTGCCGTCTGCTTGTTTTGGCCTTTTAAGGGTTAATATTGATATGCCAATCAAAATCATAAGAAACTAAAACTGAGACAAAAGATGCTGCTTTGTTTGTGTTGGCAGTTATATGTTTCGTTCAGTTTGTATAATTTTTACCATCCACGGATCCAGGGGGTGGGCTTTGGGGCTCTGTGCCCAGTATAATTTGTGAATGTAGGTACAACTAGAAATGTTTTTCAGAGAAATACAGATGTTCAGAGAAAAACAGATGTCCCTCTACCAGCCCCTTCCCATCCCCTCTAATCCCCAATGAGTGTATTCCTACCCACTCATTTCATTATTTTAAAACTTTGCTATGTATATATAAGCTATCAAGTTTGGTCTTCATTACATTCTTTGGTTTCATTACATTCAAGAGCATTTAAAATCTTTCTGTGACCTTGAAAATGGAGTCAAGCTCACCAAAATCTCATAATCTCTTCTGCTTGTCATAATTAAATATTCATAAAAGTCTCATTACACTAGTACTGGTTCAAGAAATATATTCTTAATGAAAATTACTAAGTGCTACAAAGACCTTGAAAATTGAGTCAAGGTCATCAAAATCTAACCAGCTCTTAAGCTTGTCTCAATAATACGTCCATGCAAATTTAGAGAAAATCCATCCTCTTGATCAAAAGATATCCTACATACAAGACTATGACCTTGAAAAAGGTCAAGGTCACCAAAAATTAAACATGCTTTAAACCTGTCACAATGATATATCCATGCAAGTCTGATGAAAATCCATCCATTGGTTTAAGAAACATCTCATTTTAGGGAAAATTTAACATTTGTCAGATGGTTATCAACCTTGATAATGGGGACAAGGTCACCAAATCATAGTCAACTCTTGGAACTACCCAAACGGTATGTCTGTGCAAGTTTGGTGGGAATCAAGCCAAATATTTCAGCGCTACATCAATTTTCCTGAAATTTTCAAATATTTTAGTCCTTCTGTGACCTTGAAAATGAGGTCAAGGCCACCACATACAAGACTATGACCTTGAAAAAGGGGTCAAAGTCACAAAAAACTAAACATACCTTAAACATGTCATAATGATATATCCACACAAGTCTGATGAATATCCATTTATTGGTTGAAGAAATATCTCACTTTTAGAAGAAAAGGACATTTGTAAGTTGGCTGTTGACCTTTAAAAATGGGGTCAAGGTCACCAAAACATAGTCTACTCCTGAGATTGTCCAAAAGATATATATATGCAAGTTTGGTTGAACTCAAGCCAAAGGCTCAAGCGACATATAAATTTTAGTGAAATTTTCACATATTCAAATCCCCCTATGACCTTGAAAATGAGGTCAAGGTCACCAAAATCTAATCAGCTCATAGGCTTGCCCAACTGATATATCTATGCAAGTTTGGTGAGATTCCATTCATTGGTTCAAGAGATATCGTGCATACAAGAAAGTGGTACACCGACGCCGACACCCGGGATCCGCACTGAAAACAATATGTCCCCCTCCTTTGGTGGGGGGACATAATAAGGAGCACATGATGATAATTTGAGATATTCCACAACGTTAGATTGAAATATATGTTGTGACATCCCTTTGAAATCGCCTCGCTTACTGTTACCTTTTATTTATCTGCAAGTAACAAAACAACAAATTCTGAGAAGCCAGATCCCTTGAAGACAATTCCCAGGAGGCAAATGACGTCGTAGTGACGTCAAGGCGACATAACGACGTCGCATCGACGTCATTTTGACGTCATGTGCCCGCTTGGACCACATCAAAGAAGTCTTTACAGAGAACTCAAACTTTTCTACTTGTCTCCATTTGCACTTGCTGTTTATATGAGCAAACAGAATTGTGTGAACTCTCATGGTAGCAAGGGTGTAAGTGCCCATATGCAAATACGCAAGTGCGTAATGAAATTTTGTCAATTTGACAAAATTTCAACAAGCACCTGCATATTTGAATCTGAAATTTTGTAAAATAGTCAAGAGTTCCACACATGTACTGCAAACAGACGTGACTACATAAAACATCTTTGGGGCTAAACTCTTATTCTTGCCCTCAAGGGACATAATACATAATTGTCACCCCTAGTTACGCCCCTGGGTAGCATATGTAATAAACAACAAAATTACTGATATTTAACATATTTACCATATTTTATCTTGAAACCTCATTTTTGCTCCCTCTAGTAGTACTATGTTATCTACGGTACAGACTTTGCCTTCATGTAATGCAGACGCCTCAGCCGGCGAAACATCTTCTGTTAAAGCTGTAAAAGGTAGAGAATTGACCCATTTGAGCCGCTACACGACAAAACCAACAATTTGATTGTGCGCCCAGTGCAGACTCAGATCAGCCTGCGCATCCGCCCAGTCTGATCAGAGTCTTCGCTGTCCGCAAGAAGGTAGCTTATACCTTAAGCTACCCTTTGGGCACATAACGAAGGGACTGGTCAGACTGGGCAGATGCCCAGGCTGATCTGAGTCTTCGCTGGGCGCACAACCACTTTGTTGCTTTTCTCGCGTCGCGGCTCATATTGGAAACTGGATGAATCTACTCATCATTTTAGGGGTGTCTGATTTACTTTTTTATTGTTTTATCTGTTTTGCATAAATCTCTGTTCATTGTATAGGCTCTGTGCTTTCTTAAGAGGATCTGCACTGTTTTCCTACTGTTTTGCCTATTATATATGCCCTAGGTTTGCCTTTGTCCACTGTTTGCCTTTTTCGGCTGCATGGGATGCTTGGAATTATTTGAGTTCGCTACCAATATCAACTACTATGTGGTGCAAGCAGCCTTTCATTATCACCCACCCATCTCCTGATAGGACTAAAATACTGTTAAAAAGGACGTAAAATCGCAAGTCATCCATATATCCTTTCGTTTTTCACTGCCTATATTGATGTTGCCGTCGAATGTAACCACAGTATAAAAACATGCTCACCTAGGCGATGCGGCTTTCAGTTTTCAATTCACAAAGTTTAACCAAATAAATAAATCAACAACAGGTTTAGCCAGACAGAAATAAATTACTTATGACGAGAATAATTATATTTGAAAAGTATTGACTGGAATGCAATGTTTTGCAATAAGATACTAATGACAACAATAATAATAATAAAATGAAAAAAAGGTAAAACAACTGCCACGTACTTAAATCAGTTGTTTTCTTTATACAGTAACCTTGCCCAGAGGTTCTTTGTTTCTTCGAATCACGTGCTTCATCCACGTGACAAACGTACCCGTACGGACAAAGTAGAGGGTCCTCGTCTGGCTCAACAGGGGCCGTATTACATGGCTCTGCTGCAAATACAAAATATATCCACGATTAACAGGGGAATAAATAGGAGCGTTTTTTGATATGCACAATCATGTTTCATACTCTACTCCTTGAAGAGAAAGGTAGTATTTCAGCCACTTTGACAGCTGGTATAGAAATCTTGTCTAATTTATAAAATTTCCGCAGACAAATATGCAGGTGAGACCCCACGAACAAAGTTTCGTTCCCACAACCTAGGTAGACTGCATATGAAATATGGGTATAATCGGCCAAGTGGTACCAGAGGAGAAGATATTTGAAAAATGTTGACGACGGACGGATGGACGACGGACGGACGACGAATGACTGGCTATAATATAAGCTCACCTATGAGCCTATAAAGGCTCAGCTGAGCTAAAATTTCGAAGTAAACATGAAAAGTGTACCCATGCGCCCTAACTATAGTTTGGTTTGGCACCTGTGAAGCACAGGTGAAAACTCTCATAATTTTGGAATTAAATCCCCATATATCAGTCAACTCACTTAGTTAAACGTATTATTTCCATTACCTGAGAAATAAGGAGGCCAATGGCCAATATTACCTAAGCTAACATCGAGTACAAATACCGCTGACAAAAAACATAAAGCCCTCTTCATTTTTATGCAAACTATTCCTGCTCCGCTGACTGCTGAGCCGTTGGAATATGATATACTATACGAAAAATTATCTTGTTCCAATGGTTTACCATGACAGCTATCAGCTATCCTACAGGAGACGCTGTCATCTTCGAGTTGCAGAAGACACGGACAGACTCATTGTCAGGAGGCGCATGGTATGGATTCGTACCACTGGGCCTCCTGGGAACATCGTTATGAGAAACGGACGAATGAAACGTATTTATATACACTGTTACCAAGCAAAACACTTTTTTAGAGCCCCATGAATTTCTAGATAAAGGGATACCCTCAAGAGGAAATTAGTTTAACCATTGCCATTTTTGCCTTCTGTACTACTGTATGGGAATTCCTTCTGCCCGTCAGGAAATTTTAGAATTCACACTGCATCAAGAGTATGTATGAAGCAGAGAGAGTAAACAAATAGTATTTATAAAATAAACTACATTAAAAATAAACCGAATATAAAAACATCATCCGAGACCCGCTTTGGTTGCATGGAAACAACAACAACCCGCTTTGGTTGTTTTCGTGGCACATGTATAGCTAATGAAAAAGGCTTTATTCGCGAAAGTCTGCATCTGAAGAGCTGCATCTAAAGTGCTACATTTTCTCATTATGAATAACAATAAATTAATATCTACATTTCGGATGGATTTATCACATTTTTCTTTTGCTTTCATTTATTTATTTATTATATTTTCATTTATTCATTTATTTATCTATTTATTTATTTTACGGAATGAAATATTTGCGAAGCTAACTCATTCACGGAACTCCTTCATTCTTAAGTTTCTTGACCGCCGGGATATTGGCAGAGCTTAAAAAATGAGATGAAATGAAGAAACGTAGAACAAAGAAGATATTCTTATCAAGTTGTCTGTAATGTAAACATAGATATGTCTGGTGGGGTAACAATTGCCTGCGAAATGTACACGAGAAAGATGAATAGCTATAAGGTTTTGAAACATCTGAAGAGGTACAGCTGTCTTCGCAGTGTGAAGAATCTGTTCAGCGGCCTGTTGATTTTAGCATCATGCAATGCTCCCAAAGGACTAGAATATTGAGCCCCGACACGTGAAAACCAGCAAAGTGGTTGTGCGCCAAGCGCAGACTCAGATCAGCTTTTACATTCACCAAGTCTGTTCAGACTCTTCGCTGGCGGCTTGAAGGATAGCGGAGTGTCTCAGCTACCTCCATGCGGACAGCGAAGACTCTGATCAGACTGGGCGGATGCCCAGGCTGATCTGCGTCTTGGCTGGTCGCACATGCAACTGTGTTGGTTTTGTCGCGTCGCGGCTCAAATTATATAACCGGCACTATGATGAAGTACGGGGAAGCTTTTTACGGCCTTTGCATTTGCACTTTGCAGATGTGTGCACAATTGTTTGCTTTGAAGTTTAAGAACCGGTGTTCTCATATAACTCCTCAAAATTGCGAAACGGATATTTCCGTTTTGCCAATTTCAGAAGTTTTGTGATAACTCTGCCATTTTATCCTTCACACAGCTGAAATCTTAGCCTAGCCACTAGGTGAAGAAGTTATATCAGTCAGCCATTCTATTTTCCCTGTTCTTACAGCTAGTCTATACTTATAGCTCGACTTCTTCGTAATGCATATATCGGAAAAGGAGCAGATTCATGTTTTATAGACTGGCCAGAGAAAAGAAGAAAAAAACAGTTAATTCTTTTCTATTAACGGTAACCTTTTCATTATCAGACTAGCGCTAGTCTACTGAAATCTTAACATGCATATGAGTCAAATATCGTAATTGAGCCGTGACACGAGAAAACCAACAAAGTGGTTGTGCGCCCAGCGCAGACTCAGATCAGCCTGGGCATTCGCCCAGTCTGATCAGAGTCTTCGCTTTGGGCTTAAAAGGTAGCCAAGCATTCGCCCAGTCTGATCAGAGTCTTTGCTTTGCGCTTAAAAGGTAGCCAAGGATCTAAGCTAGCTCCATGCGGACAGCGAAGACTTTAATCAGACTGGGCGGATGTCCAGGCTGATCTGAGTCTGCACTGGGCTGACAACCACTTTGTTGGTTTTCTCGTGTCGCGGCTAAACTGTCTCTCGATATTAATTATAATAATAATAAAGATATTCATGTATTGTTGGTACACGTTCTACATGTTTTTTCCCCTAATTTTAGAAAGGATTTCTTTTCGAAACTATGCCCGACGGTCAAGCCAACATTTTTGCTTCCACTGAAATCGCAGAAATGCAATTTTTATAAACAAACGAGTGCTGTGGCAATCGTTTATCGGATTTGGACTCTGTCGGGAAATATTAACTGTATTTTAAAGGCAAGGTGCATTAACTTTAATTGTTTGTGCTTATTTCATCAACATCTGCTAAATAAATGTGCAAATGTAAATAACGTAGTGTTGACAGCACTTTCCTTTGAAAAAGAAATTGAAGTGATTTAATTTCAAGACAGTAGTTTGCGAAAGTAAAGAGATATGATTTAGAATTCTTTGATATGAAAATAGATAAAAATGCACTGAATATCTAGATGAAGGCCTTCGCTAAAAAAATAAGACGATTTTCAAAATTAAATTACAAGGAATGATAAAAATAGAGTTCATAGCAAAGGACACACAGTTGTTGGAAGGCGTTGACGGATGTTCAATAACTGACATCACTTTTCAGAGCAAGACAAATATGACATCTATTTATCTGATATATTTAAAAGATCTAACCTCACAGGATTAAACCAAAATCAACGCCTTTTCTACACAAAAAAGTTGTACAATCGGCCTTCTTAATACCCCCATTCCACTGGATGACGCTTTGACTGCGCTCTTGGCGATCATGGCGCTTCTCCAAAATTTTCGAAATCGCAGCAGAAGCGTAGGCATTTGCCAAAACTTGGATCTTGTGCGCTTCCAGTACGCTGCCAGTACGCTTCTAATACGATCTCGCCACGCTAGTCACGATGCTGCCGCGATTTAGCTGCGCTTCTGCCACGCTCAACGGACTCCGAGGCGCTTCTAATACGCTGCTACTACGGCAAAGGATTTCAAGCTACGCTTGAGCTACGCTTATTATGATGCATTTGCGATCGTGCTACGACCTAAGTGCCGGAGCTGCGCTCATGCTGCGCTTGTGTTGCGCTTTGTAACTGCTTCTATGTAAATCGGCGGATAATCGGGTTCAGCAGTAGTTAGCAACCAGCCTTCAAACAATATTGATAATATAAAAATTCCAGTGGCTATGGCCCAGCTGGCAATCATGAACTAGTGACTTCGAACAACTCGTCTTGTTCTTCTTGCTGTTCAGGCTCAACTGGGACCTCTGCTCGGCGTTCTAAAGGGCGCCTACCTGGCTCAGTTTAGAGAGCAAGAGCCTGGCCCCCTGTCAAAAGCAGAAGGCGAAATCCACGCCCAGGCCTGGTCAGGAGACTATTTTCACGCAGCCTTTACCGTAGGAGAGGGTATTCCAACTCCTGCTCCGGGCAGCCTGCATCTTGAATGAAACGTGAGAATCGAGTTATGAAACGTCGTGGAAACGCGGCGTTTTCATGCCCAGATCGCCATAAGAGCAGAGGAAACGCAGATAAAGCGTCAAGAGCGCAGCGGAAGCGTCGTGGTTGCGCTATTCATAAATAATAGAGTCGCAGCGGAAGCGGCAAGAGCGCAACGGGAGCGCAAAGAGCGTAGCAGTAGCGTAGCTGGGTCGCAGACGAATCTCACGGTGCTGTCGGCACGATCCCGCTGCGCTGGTGCTGCGTTGCTCCCGCTGCTGCTGCGCTCATGAATTTCGAGCTACGTTCTTACTACGCTTTCGTTGCGCTTTAAGTCCACGGCGCTTCCGCTACGTAAATTTTGAGCAGAGTCAAAACAAGCGCCGTGACTTGGCGATCATGCCGCTACTGATACGCTTTCACTGCGACCTAGAAGCTTCTCCTGCGCTGCTGCCGCTTCTGCTACGATTCATGGCGCTTTGTCCAAAATTTCGGAGCGCAGTGGAAGCGCCGTCCAATGGAATGGGGGTATTAGAATGGCATATACATGTATGACAACAGTAAAGCTCTTTCAAGCGTCAGTTTAATCGGCAACAAAGTACATGGACTCTTTATTTCAGCAAGTAGTTTCAGCGTCAAACTCTTTAGGAAGAAATAATGACGTAATAAAGTAGAAAGAAGGTCCAATGACGGTACCAAATAAAAAGTACATTTACTAGCATATCTCGAGAGCCCCATACCAAAAGGAAGGCATTTTTCAGCCACTAATGAAATCTCAAGGCAGCGTGTACACTAAGGTGTAGGTTTTAGAAAATCAGGCTTTTCCATTTCAGGTAGCATCTCACTTATAATTCGAGAGTAGCATGGCATACAGTGTATGTCATGCTCCTTCCGCATTATACGTGAGATGACGCCATTGACCTGCTACCATAGCGACTATGGAGTTATACCAACTATTGTGCTTAGTACCTTGGCAGAATGACATCTCGAGAACGTCACTTGGACATCAATAGTCTCTCTTAGTCGCCTTGGTAACAGATATATGACGTCATTGGTTCAGGAGGATGGCAAACAGTGTATGTCTTGCTCCGCAAATTTTTCAATTCGTTACAAACTGAATTTCTTTCAAGAGAAACTTCAGATTTTTCTCAAAAAAAAATCTCAAGTCTTTTAATTCCGTGTTAAAAGGGGGACAACTTTTAAGATTTCCTGTTTGCTTCCTTGTATGACGAAGCTCTTCCAAATTGGGTCTACCCATGCTTCCCTTAAGGATTTTTAGGAGCTGACCCTCGCCAAGAATTTGGGATAAGGGGTTCAAATTAGCTGAGGGGGTACGATTTATGCAGTCTGACCAATTTTTCCTCAAATTCCCCATGAAAATAAGATAATTCGCGCTGAGAAGGGGGTTCGTTTGAACCCTCCGAACCCCGTCTGGATCCGCCACTGCTCACTGCAAAGTTCGACAAGAATTAAGGCAAAGTTGCTTCCCTTTAAAATGTACCCATTCACCTAAATGCCCTCTAAATTCTGGTTTGCAAATGCAAAACAAGCGTACAAGAACTAAAAAGCATTGATATGGCTTAGGAATATACAAAACTTGCCCGAAGGTTATAAAACTTGAGTACATTCTCAAACTCAAAATAAAGCACACTGATTGACTGTTTCCGAGCATATGCTCGGAAGCAGCCAGTCAGTGTGCTTTATTTTGAGTTTGAGATTATTCTCCAGTTTTATAACCTCGGACCCTGGAATAAAAAAATGATATTTTTATATTTCAGACGAAAAGATGAAAGTTCCATTCACTCTTTGATCAGCCCTCTTATTGCAGACGCAAAATAATTAAAACCAAAAAGTGAAAAATCTCATCACGCCTAAACTCATCAAGACGTATGTCTGGATTTGCAATTTCAGAAACCACATTCATTAACAAATGTTTACTTGAATAAACACAAGAATTTTCAGATCTTTCCTGTTGGAACGTCTGAGGCAGAGAACAACTGTTGCCGGCGCTTCAGTTCGACGGACGGAAAGAGTGTGATAGATGTACTGGCTGGCCTAGGCTGGTGTCGGTCTTTTAAATGAGCCGCGACTCGACAAAACCAACAAAGTGGTTGTGCACCCAGCGCAGACTCAGATCAGCCTGGGCATCCGCCCAGTCTGATCAGAGTCTTCGCTGTCCGCATGGACGTAGCTTCGACCCTTAGCTACCCTCTAAGCCCTCAAGAGTCTGATACGACTGGGTTGATACCCAACTCGATCTGAGTCTGCGCTGGGCGCACAATCACTTTGTTGGTTTTCTTTTTCATGTCGCGGCTCAAATATTAATGAATATAAAATGTACCAACCATATTTAGAGAAAACCATGTTAGTGTCTTTCTGATATCAAGTTTATCAGGCGAGACCAGAAACAGCGTAGGGAATGGCGAGGTTTGCCGAGCCAGTCCGACGCGTTTCTTGTTGAGCCTGATAAACGTGATATCAAAAGTCACTATCATGGTTTTCTGTTTATCATGCATCATTAGAAGATTTTACGGCGTCAAGAGAGTCAAACAAATGTTCTGTTCTGTTCAATTCTCGTATCGACGTTACCCAAGCGGCTCAACGGTACGTAACCATAGTTGCACACACTTGGCGCCGTGTGTCCGTCCAAGAGTCAAACAAATGAAAAGAGAACGCATTTTGTACGAACTTGCTTAGGCCTACGTCGCGAATGCGTTGTGACGTAAGTCGGTTACGTCATTTATCCAATCGAACGCTGTAATCGCGGCCAATGGCAGGCAGTATGTAGCCAATGGTCTTCAGAGATCGCTTCTTTAGGCATCGCCTGATAACATTCGCGCAAGCGCAGTTCTTCAGTGACATATCACATCATGTTATCATACCCCTGTTAGCAGGTGAATTTTGCAGCAGATGCATGATAAAAATGAATATGCATACTAGATAGCTGCGTTTAAAAGACTTCAATTCTGCCCTATTAGATAAGACAGAAAATTATGCCAACTTTGTTTTAGTGGCTCTTTGCACCTTTACTGGAGTCTGTCAGATTGTCACATGCAGTTGCATTCTCAAATAAGAAATTTTCCAATCGGTTCATTCTTCCTGATTTTGGTTTAAAGGGAGAAAATATAAGAAGCCAGCATTATTTTTGTAAATACATCCGTGTTTCTGCTGTTGGTACCTCCATTTAGTTACTGGCAACTGTACAAGGCCGCAACTGCTTATATGCAAATACGCTGGCATTTACTGAAATTTTGTCAATTTGACACAGACAGACAGACAGATAGACTCTCACACACACACGCACTTGCATTCTTAATTTTTGTTAATCAGACAATATTCCAATATCAAATACGTAACAAAGTCTATAAAGGATGCCCTAAGAAACAAAGAACAAACACAAGAACGTCGTGTGTGACAAAAGCATGACAATTTGATTTATGCCGTACATCATGGACTGCTCATGCGATGCGTTATTCGTACGAAAATATAGAAGCCATGGAGGAGCGTCGAACTTCAATTCTTCCTTATTTTAACTTTTTCACTTTTTACTTCAAACTTCTTGACTTCCTACTTCTCAGTCTTCCGACTTCTTACTTCTCGTATAGGAAGTAAGAAGTCGTATGAGTTACAAAAGTCCGTATGTGTTTGGACTTATGATTTGGGTAGGGTCGAGGATAACTTCGGACAGCGGGTAAATTCGAACAGTGGCATTTTTCTTTTATATGTCAGTTGTCTGGAATTAAAACAAAATTAACTGGGCAAACAGTGAAAATCCAGATGAGACGGCTCATTATTAGCCCTCTCATCTGGATGTTCACCGTTTACAATGGTATGTCCGAATTTATAAGCTGTCCGAAATTACCCGACTCGACTTTACTTTGGCCACTTTCATTTCCCGCTCCCAACTTCTTACTCCTGACTTCCGACTTCTTACATCCGACTTGTCACAAATCGGAAGTCAGAAGAAAGAAGTCGAAAGTATTTAGTTGGAAGATATAAGTCGGAAGTCAGAAGTAAGAAGCAAGAAATTAGAAGTCAGAAGTAGGAAGTCGGAAGTCTGAATAAGAAGTCATGAAGTAGGAAATTCACTTATTACCGACTTCTTATTTCCGACTTCTTATTACCGACTTCTTATTTCCAACTTCCTTCTTCTTAGTTTAAATGCATCAGTAAGTGTGACTCGAAGAGGAATGTTCGTTGCCTGCATAAACCTGCCCATCATATTTCTTTTTTCAAACTTTTGGGGTTTAGCGACACTGAAGAAGTTAAATACAGAAATTCGTGGCTGTCGAACTAAATTTGGTAAAAGTACGTTTTTGTTCCAGCTTCTGATCTCCATCTTCTCACTTCTGGGTCCGAGGTTATAAAACTTGAGTAGAATCTCAAATTCAAAATAAAGCACGCTGATTGGCTGCTTCCGAGCATGTGCTCGGAAGCAGCCAATCAGTGTGGTTTATTTGAGTTTGAGAATGTACTCAAGTTTTATAACCTCTGGGCCTGATTTCTAACTTCTGACTTGCACTTCTGTCTCAGACTTCTTACTTCTGATTTCTAGCTTTTTTACTTCCAATTTCTTCCTTCTGGCCTCTGGCTTTCGACACCTTACTTCTGACTTGTGAGAAGTTGGAAGTCGGAAACATAGTCGGAAGTGACAGGTAGGAAGTGGGAAGTCGTTGAGTTAAAAGTAAGAAGTGAAGAAGTAATGAAATTAGAGGTATATGTAAGGCCGCTTGTCATAAAAACTATTGTATTCAATTAATGACATGTTACCGTATATATGTTAATTTTCGCGGTGTTCCATTTTTCGCGGTATTAGGCGGTCACTTCGAAACCGCGAATATTAAAATCGCGAATAATTTCCTGTTTCTTACAAAGTATCTTCTGTAGACATAGTATTCATATATTTTGTTTGTATTTGCTTCGGTAGTTGCTGGTACTTTTCACTTGAGTCAGTTCTTTCATTAACCTGCGGCAGACCTGCCGCAGCCGGGCCATGTGCAATCGGTAGGGCACCTGACTCATAAGTCAGAGGTCCTGGGTTCGAAACCCGGTCTGGCCACATACTTTCGTTTCTCCTTCCGCTGATTCAAGAAGGGCAGTTGTCAGTTACTGGCGGAAGTATGTGCACTTAGTACTGGTTAACCGCTTAGGAGGTCTAAGCCTGCCCAGGAGTAGTGTGGTTAGGTTAACTGACCGTCCCGACATGACCATAGTTGTTTACCGTGGACGTTAAGCATCAAATCAATCAATCAATCAATCAATCAATCAATCAATCGGACCTGCCGCAGGTAAATGAAAGAACTAACTCAAGTGAAAAAGAAATAGTTTTGCTTTTGGTCGAAAACTCATGGCTCCTTAAGGTTCCTTTGCAACAACATAACCTAGAAAGTGCTTATTTTGGCAGACATCAAACAAGACTGCATTCAAATCAAAGTGTCAGGAAAAATATGCGTGAAAGTGCAATCTGAAAATCTAATTAAGAACTTAAAAAAGATGGTTTTATCTAAGAACATGCTTCAGAGATTAAATACCTTGATGAATTGAATGATCTACCTAACAAACGCGAAGATTAGTTCGAACTTTTTGCAGTAAATGAGTGGTAATGAAATAAAAAGTGTATATAAAAACAAATGGCACTCCATCTTTTTTTTTTTATATCTCATCGCATTATCTTGACCATGAAATCAAACCCCGACTTAAGGCCTGTATACACGATTATGTTTTCTTGTACAACTTGCTTGGACAATTAAAAAATGTCATTTAATTTGATCGTGTATACAGGAAAAAAATGATCATTTTCCGTATTGTACAAGAAAAACTGATGAATAGAAACTCATCCTATTTACAGTTTGATTAAATTTGTACTATTACGCTTTGTTTGTAAATGTCGACAACAGCATGCATGTTATTTATTTTTCGATCCTTGCTCTTTATTCCATTACCTGTATGCAGTCTCAAGTTTACTGTTCACGCAAAGCCAACTGCATGTATTGGTCTGCTAAGGAGCCGACTCATCCTTAGATGAACCATATAACAAATTAAAAAAAATCATGAATAAAAAAAGTAAAAACAACTATGATAAAACAAAGAGCCTTAGGGCAGTTTGAAGACAGAGTAAAGCGAAACCATTTGTTGGACCACGATGGGTCTGACAAAAGGTATGAGTTGACGGGCTCAGATGTCGGATGAAGTCGTCATTTAGTCCAAGGCCCAAGTACCGCCTTATAGAAAACTGCATGCATTATATGGCATGATATATATTGTGTCACCCTTGGTTTAAACAATCTTATTTTGAAACATTAACACTGTTGTCACTTTTCCTGTTCCGAACAATCAGTTTTACTAACATTTTTCTGAATAAGTAAAATAGGCATCCATAAATTTTGGGTTCCGATAAATATGTCGGAGAAAGGTTATATTTGGATATCAGCTCTGCCTGTCGACAGTAAATACGATAAAACTTTAGCAATGCTATGAAAATATGTTTTCATTGACCTGTCTAAGAAGTATCATCTTCGCAATCCTTACGCACCCTTGGCCGACGGCCTATTTGTAAATTGAGTTTCCCACAGCGCCATCTAACTGGGTGCGAGCAACTTCCATCGCATCCAATCAAATTATCCCTAACAAAATATTTTCCGCATAACAGACGGCTCTTATCGATAGAAAAGTAACGTGTTTTTTTTCCGTGAAAATTTACCAAAATGAGTAGATGGTCAATATTAAACCCATTCATCAGTGTTTTAGAACAACTATGCGAATTTGTGGGACAACTGTTTTTTGCAACGGATCTTCTGATTGGGTTAAAAATAACATGCGCCAAGGAAAACAACTCGCTGAAGCCAAGAGCACCCCCTGAATCCTCCATACTACCGAATTTCCGAGGCAACAATGCATGTCGCGTGAAATGATGGCGATAGGAAAGAGGCCGATTTTTTTCCATTTTGTTTCTGTTAAAAAAAAAAACGTGAGCGGTAAACATTAGAAGAAGCAAAGTATACGCCATTGTTATTTTCACCGTCCTCATTCTAGTAAATAACATCTCACAATCACAGGAAAATGCATATACCCGGGAAACATCGCGCGAGAAACTCAAAACCCGTTTACAATCGCCGAGTTCTTGGCTCCTACTCTTTGTAATCACATCGTGGGTGTTTCTGTACATATTGTCTTAAACACACTTGGGGTTCCATCGTATGGTGCAACCGACTTCAGTATGTCTTTCTGGAGGATGCACCCGACTGAGACGAGCTTCCACCGTATATGATGCATACGCGACAGAAGAAGATGCCAAGAGTGTTTGAGACAATATTCTGTGGAATTAAAATCTTAAAAAGTTCCTTCAAGAGCAGAGAATACATACAGAAGTAGGAACATGTGCCAGACTACGTAGTTTCGGCTAATAAAGCCTCGTCAGTGACCCTGTAGGAATAATTGTCTAAATCGATCTCAAGCTTTAGATTTCTCCGAATCTATCCTCTGATCTCAAAGGCTGTAAATAAAATAAAATCTGCACTATGGTTGATGTACGGGGAGACGTTTCACGGCCGCCACACGGCACAACACCAGCTGCAGTGAGGTAAAACTAAAATCTTAAAAAGTTCCTTCAAGAGCAGAGAATACAAACAGAAGTAGGAACATGGGCCAGACTACGTAGTTTCGGCTAATAAAGCCTCGTCAGTGACCCTGACAATATCTGGTGACGACTCCAGAAAAATGCATACTGTAATTTCTTAATTTTAATTGGGCAGTCGACTCAAAGACTGATTAGATTCAAAGGGATCCGAATAATATAAAAGACGATGATCTAGAATAATAGTCTAAATCAATCTCAAGCTTTAGATTTCTCCGAATCTATGCTCTGATCTCAAAGGCTGTAAATGAAATAAAATCTGCACTATGGGTGATGTACGGGGAGACGTTTTTGCGGCCGCCACACGGCACAACACCAGCTGCAGTGAGGTAAAATTAAAATCTTAAAAAGTTCCTTCAAGAGCAGAGAATACATACAGAAGTAGGAGAGACGTTCTCAGTTAAGCTGGGCCATTAGCTATTATTTTTGTCCTTCGTATTACGTTTCTTTATGTTACAAAATAACTGTCCTGTTTACTTTCTGACAAGTAGCCCTCTGTCTAAAGAAGTAGATAAAAGTACCAAGACATGCATGCGTTTCGTTAGACATTTTTAATACTGGTTCGAATAATGATACCCTGGTTTAAAAGGCGACGTTTTTAAATGTCGCAATATTGCCGATGCATAAATATGAACTCCGCACGACTAGAAAAGATAAATCACTGCTTAAAATCGAGTTCCATTATTAAATTCATATGATTTCTTACATATTTCCCCGCCTAAACAATATCTAAAGGGTAGTTTTTGCTACGAAATGAGACTGGGAACTAATGTCGCAAATACTATGTTACCTACGTCACAGCGGTAAATTCATGATACATGTATTAGCTAAAAAAGCCCAGCATCATAAAACTTACAAGATCACACGAAGAAATATGTGTCCTCAATAGTTTATATCGTTTGTGCAAATTTGTTCCATTTTGTATATTTTACTCGACTTCAAGATATATTACCCCAGCATTTTCTTGTAAGAATGTAACTTTACGTTACGGGCTTTTTTTTAAACTGAGCAAAGCAATCGCTCTGAAACTCATGTGCAAAATCCTGCCAAGTAACAGTTACGAGATGGGGTGCTTAGATTCCATGCCAGTTGGAACGCAGCTCCAAGGAGTAGGGATATAATCAAACACATAGCAACGAATATTTGTTCGAAATTGTCGCCATCAAAATGGCTATCGACGAACCCCATAGTACTTTAACGCCACCATACAGATTAATCAAATCGCCCCACCGGTTGAAATTTTAAGAGCACTTTCCTGACTTCCATTATTGAATTTTTCTGTTAAAGTAATTCCAGGACATCCTTTTCCGCCTGTGTAATTATTGACGAAACAGTGCCCTTTACGTCAGCGTCAAACATGTAAACAAAAAATTACGATTTACAGCTTATTCGACTTTCTCCAAAACGCAGACCTATGCCATGATAAATATTGATATATATTCTACTATTATGTGAAATTTCAGAAAATTTGGTTTTGGAACATTTTAAAATTGCAAAATAACATATGACCACCCAGTTTGAAAACAAACCGAAAAATTAAATGGCGTCGAAATCATGCCAGCCTTACGCGCTAAGTTTTCACTGCCAAATTTACAAACTCACTATTCGGCCTGTCCGTAGAAACGTAACACCTCTCACTGATTAATCTTCAACCAAGACCGAATAAAACAGTCAAGCAAATACATTTTATTCATATTTTATTTTCAGATACAATAATGTCAACTCTCACCTCTATGCTCTAGCAAATCGTAAACACAAGCTTATGACGTGATTTTGAATCGATTAGAAGTTTGTATAATCATGGCTTAAAAGACGGACTTAATCAGCAATTGATGTTCATTTAGGTACAGTTCATGCTATCGTTCAGGATTAGCCTTTCCCTCATAATTGAACGGTAATTTAACGTTTATTTCTTTTTTTAATTAGCAGATCACGCGCTTGATTTCAAAAGTCAAATAAACGGTTGTATGTGTGTAACCTGGGAGGGATGAGGAATGCCCCCCCCCCCCCCCCCTTCGTGGGACGGTTATTGGCGGTTAGAAGCAGGAGTGTAGGGGTTATATATATATTACACTTTACACACAATTATGTTTATACTCTTGGAGCAAGAATAAGAGGTGGGCCCCAAAGATACTTTATATTGCCGCTACTATTGAAATTTTGTTCAATTTACAAATACCAGCATCATCAAATATGGCGATACCTGTTGAAATTTTGTCTATTTGACAAAATTACAATACGCATCTGGCAATTAGCGTAAAGGCAGTTACGCCTTTGAGAAGAGTTAGCAGTGCACTGTATGCATGCGATGTTTTTGCATTGCCTGTATAAGTTTGAGAAACTCGTCAGGCATCTGAGTGTTTTTTTTTTTTTTTTTTTTTTTTGGGGGGGGGGGGGGGGGGGGGGCAACATTTACAAATCTGCAGGTACACGGGTAGATCTACATAAAATAATAGAATAGAATAGAACATTTAATTCTCCAATTACGAACTTTCCGTTATGCAGTCACATATAAACAAACAACAAAAACATTCACTAATAATTCAGATCGTGTTTTCCTATTTCTCTATTAAAATGACTGATGTTGCCTCACATTAGAGTAGTCTTAGCGAGTCGGTTCTATATACAGCCGCAACACGTTTTCATGGATAACTGGCACAAATTATCGTAGACTTATTATCAAGACACAGCTTTATCAATTTCCTGTTAGTTTTCCTGAACTGGGAGACTCTTCAAAAATTCTTTGCTCTCAAAGGAGCAAATGCTTTTTAAAGAGTTTACTTCCACTGGAAAGGTAGGATAAATCAAAAATATTATTGCCGAGATGCTTCCCCTGAAAGTGTACCCGGTTGCCCTAGGCCCACACATTTACATGTACACTCTCAATTTCTTTTCAGTTCCTTCCAATGCTTAACATGTTCACTATCATTTGTATGCCGACAAATATGTTAATTGTCCGGTTGACTAGCAGGCCCGGGTATCTTGCAGGTCACCAGAAGATTTGATATTTTTGCATTTACGAATCGTCCCGAAGGCACATGTAAAGGGCAATCCAATACACCTTATACTCAACTCTGGGCTTAATCATTATTCATCATACTCTGCGTCCTGAAATTAAATACCGGTAATTGGGCAGTCGATTTCCGAATCAAATAGGACAGAAGTCGAAATACATTCATTAGGCAATGACAGGAATTGAGCTAACGGGCTTCAGATTCTCATCTGAACACTCTAAGCTACCAAATGTGGTGACGTGCGGGAAGGTTTTCACTTTTTCCCTTACTGTAGTATTTTCTGAGGGTCAGTAAGTACACGGGTGACCTGCGACAATCCAAGACTAAGATAGCTGTTATAAAAGTTAAGATGAACAGCTTGCATGTGTGCATTCTATTATGGATCTTGGCTGGTAGCTTTTTTGTTCATGCACATTTTGCTAAATGAAGGCAATGATGGGTTGCTTGAATAAGTATACAAAGTTCATGCGTATTTCAACAGTTTCTCACACGCACGCTATTTTCAACTTTCAAGCAGATTGTTTAAGTATACTGCCAATGGTCTTTACGCTTATTCGGGATGTGGAATTTGCCAAAGTGGAGCGATTCGTATACAGTTTAAGTTCATGTAACAGTACTTTGCTTCCACGAAATAAATGGCTGTTTTTGTGCCACGTGCCAAACGTCGGATGGCACGTAGCAAGGCTCCAAATTTTCCCCACACCTCCCACATCCGCACACCCCGACACATTTTCATGCTCATCATCGAACGCACGAAATGCTCTTCGTAACTTAATTCAGAACGGAAAGAGTTTGCTTGCAAGCCAATCAGGGTTTTGCTATTCGCTTATATATACCGTTTTGTATCTTGAAGCAGTCTTGTTTGACTAAGCAGATTTTGCTGTTATCATATCCGACAAGATTCCTCTTTCCCTGTTGCGGCTCAGCTGTTGGTAAGATTCAAATGATTGTAATAAATCTCAGTATGTGTAACAACAATGAAGCCAAATCGGACAGAGAGAGAGAGAGAGAGATAATACGCTGTCACAGCAACGACTGTTCAAGTCATGTTTGGGACCTATACATCACTCCAGGCATCAGTCAAGATGAATTCCCCCACTTCCCTGGCCCCCACCCTCGTCACCAACCGCCTCCTTCCATCCCCACCAGGCTTAACTTGAGCCGCGACGCGAGAAAACCAACGATGTAGAGATAATCCTGGGCATCCGCCCAGTCTGACCAGAGTCTTTGCTGTCTGCAGGTAGCTTAGACCTTTAGCTACCCTTAAAACGCTTAGGGAAGACTCTGTGCAGACTAGGCGGATGCCGAGGCTGATCTGAGTCTGCGCTGGGCGCACAACCACTTTGTTTATTTTCTCGTGTCGCGGCTCATATGTTCTCTGTAATTGTTGAGCAAATTATAAAATCAGATCGTAAATTTTTCGAAAACTAGACAAACAAAACGACAAGAAAGAAACTCTTTACTTCGTACTGGTGCATTTCATGTCCGACTTATAATCTGTTTACATGGCATGCGGACTGGCAATCTAGCGCGAGGCAATATACGTCATTTATTTTATTACGTCACAACACTGACCTTATTACTTATTTGACAGAAAACAGATGACTGTTTGAAAGATAAATAATATTAGAAAAGGATATTATTTTCACAAATTGAGTGGCAGAACGTCAGATTTGTACAATGCCAATCAGGTTAGCAGTCAGGTAAGGTACGTTCTACCAGTTTGTAGTCTGTTTTAGCTAACTAAACTCCGTAATTTTTCTCCTCTTCAAGTATTTAGCAATCTGAGCTAATGTTTGACAAGCTGTCGACCTCAATTTTCTGTCTAAATTGTGGCTGTCCGGCAAGTATTGCTGGTGCTCATATCACGTGCAAGACCGTTTCCTGAGCATTAAAACTGCAGATGCCATCTTTTATTTTGCAATTTAAAAATGTTCCAAAACGATATTGCTTGAAATTTCACATGCACAGTTGGAACGCAAACCCTCGAAAAGCGGTGATTGTATTTACAACGGTGGATCCTTCCACATAAAAAATAGGCCCAAAAAATGGCGAACATGGTTCTTGACGAAATTTCCCATTATTCTCAAATGTATTTAGAGGTATTGGGTATATAAAATTAATTAAACACATAAAACTGTTTTGCTAACTAGTATTAAGCAGGCTTTCTCAACAAAATTCAGGGCCAAAATTGCTCGAAATGCTTAAATATTCATCGTCATATGACAATACTCTATCTTGATTCTACCGAAAACTTGTATCAACATAAAACATAATTTACAGAAAGTTGAGACTTTCTCCAATGCGCACACCCATGCCATCGAAAACTTTATTATTTCTTCTATTTGCATGTGAAATTTCAAGGAATATGGGGATGGAAGGAGGCGGTTGGTGACGAGGGTGGGGGGCAGGGAAGTGGGGGAATTCATCTTGACTGATGCCTGGAGTGATGTATAGGTCCCAAACATGACTTGTACAGTCATTACTGTGACAGCGTATTATCTCTCTCTCTCTCTCTCTCTCTCTCTCTCTCTCTCTCTGCCCGATTTGGCTACATTGTTGTTACACATACTGAGATTTATTACAATCATTTGAATCTTACTAACAGCTGAGCCGCAACAGGGAAAGAGGAATCTTGTCGGATATGATAACAGCAAAATCTGCTTAGTCTAACAAGACTGCTTCAAGATACAAAACTGTATATATAAGCGAATAGCAAAACCCTGATTGGCTTGCAAGCAAACTCTTTCCGTTCTGAATTAAGTTACGAAGAGCATTTCGTGCGTTCGATGATGAGCATGAAAATGTGTCGGGGTGTGCGGATGTGGGAGGTGTGGGGAAAATTTGGAGCCTTGCTACGTGCCATCCGACGTTTGGCACGTGGCACAAAAACAGCCATTTATTCCGTGGAAGCAACGTACTGTTACATGAACTTAAACTGTATACGAATCGCTCCACTTTGGCAAATTCCACATCCCGAATAAGCGTAAAGACCATTGACAGTATACTTAAACAATCTGCTTGAAAGTTGAAAATAGCGTGCGTGTGAGAAACTGTTGAAATACGCATGAACTTTGTATACTTATTCAAGCAACCCATCATTGCCTTCATTTAGCAAAATGTGCACGAACAAAAAAGCTACCAGCCAAGATCCATAACAGAATGCACACATGCAAGCTGTTCATCTTAACTTTTATAACATTTGTGGTGCAAGCTATCTTAGTCTTGGATTGTTGCAGGTCACCCGTGTACTTACTGACCCTCAGAAAATACTACAGTAAGGGAAAAAGTGAAAACTTTCCCGCACGTCACCACATTTGGTAGCTTAGAGTGTTCAGATGAGAATCTGAAGGCCGTTAGCTCAATTCCTATCATTGCCTAATGAATGTATTTCGACTTTTGTCCTATTCGATTCGGAAATCGACTGCCCAATTACCGGTATTTAATTTCAGGACGCAGAGTATGATGAATAATGATTAAGCCCAGAGTTGAGTATAAAGTGTATTGGATTGCCCTTTACATGTGCCTTCGGGACGATTCGTAAATGCAAAAATATCAAATCTTCTGGTGACCTGCAAGATACCCGGGCCTGCTAGTCAACCGGACAATTAACATATTTGTCGGCATACAAATGATAGTGAACATGTTAAGCATTGGAAGGAACTGAAAAGAAATTGAGAGTGTACATGTAAATGTGTGGGCTTAGGGCAACCGGGTACACTTTCAGGGGAAGCATCTCGGCAATAATATTTTTGATTTATCCTACCTTTCCAATGGAAGTAAACTCTTTAAGGAAAGCATTTGCTCCTTTGAGAGCAAAGAATTTTTGAAGAGTCTCCCAGTTCAGGAAAACTAACAGGAAATTGATAAAGCTGTGTCTTGATAATAAGTCTACGATAATTTGTGCCAGTTATCCATGAAAACGTGTTGCGGCTGTATATAGAACCGACTCGCTAAGACTACTCTAATGTGAGGCAACATCAGTCATTTTAATAGAAAAATAGGAAAACACGATCTGAATTATTAGTGAATGTTTTTGTTGTTTGTTTATATGTGACTGCATAACGGAAAGGGTTCGTAATTGGAGAAATAAATGTTCTATTCCCCCCCAAACACACACACACACACACACACACACACACACACACACACAGATGCCTGACGAGTTTCTCAAACTTATACAGGCAATGCAAAAACATCGCATGCATACCGTGCACTGCTAACTCTTCTCAAAGGCGTAACTGCCTTTACGCTAATAGCCAGGTGCGTATTGTAATTTTGTCAAATAGACAAAATTTCAACAGGTATCGCCATATTTGATGATGCTGGTATTTGTAAATTGAACAAAATTTCAATAGTAGCGGCAATATAAAGTATCTTTGGGGCCCACCTCTTATTCTTGCTCTCAAAGGATAAACATAATTGTGCGCAAAGTGTAATAACCCCTACACTCCTGCTTCTAACCGCCAATAACCGTCCCACGAAGGGGGGGGGGGGGCATTCCTCATCCCTCCCAGGTTACACACATACAACCGTTTATTTGACTTTTGAAATCAAGCGCGTGATCTGCTAATTAAAAAAAAGAAATAACCGTTAAATTACCGTTCAATTATGAGGGAAAGGCTAATCCTGAACGATAGCATGAACTGTACCTAAATGAACATCAATTGCTGATTAAGTCCGTCTTTTAAGCCATGATTATACAAACTTCTAATCGATTCAAAATCACGTCATAAGCTTGTGTTTACGATTTGCTAGAGCATAGAGGTGAGAGTTGACATTATTGTATCTGAAAATAAAATATGAATAAAATGTATTTGCTTGACTGTTTTATTCGGTCTTGGTTGAAGATTAATCAGTCAGAGGTGTTACGTTTCTACGGACAGGCCGAATTGTGAGTTGGCAGTGAATACTTAGCGCGTAAGGCTGGCATGATTTCGACGCTATTTTCGGTTTGTTTTCAAACCGGGTGGTCATATGTTATTTTGCAATTTTAAAATGTTCCAAAACCAAATTTTCTGAAATTTCACATAATAGTAGAATATATATCAATATTTATCATGGCATAGGTCTGCGTTTTGGAGAAAGTCGAATAAGCTGTAAATCGTAATTTTTTGTTTACATGTTTGACGCTGACGTAAAGGGCACTGTTTCGTCAATAATTACACAGGCGGAAAAGGATGTGCTGGAATTACTTTAACAGAAAAATTCAATAATGGAAGTCAGGAAAGTGCTCTTAAAATTTCAACCGGTGGGGCGATTTGATTAATCTGTATGGTGGCGTTAAAGTACTATGGGGTTCGTCGATAGCCATTTTGATGGCGACAATTTCGAACAAAAATTCGTTGCTATGTGTTTGATTATATCCCTACTCCTTGGAGCTGCGTTCCAACTGGCAACTAGAAGAAATAATAAAGTTTTCGATGGCATGGGTGTGCGCATTGGAGAAAGTCTCAGCTTTCTGTAAATTATATTTTATGTTGATACAAGTTTTCGGTAGAATCAAGATAGAGTATTGTCATATGACGATGAATATTTTAGCATTCGAGCAATTTTGGCCCTGAATTTTGTTGAGAAAGCCTGCTTAATACTAGTTAGCAAAACATTTTTATGTGTTTAATTAATTTTATATACCCAATACCTCTAAATACATTTGAGAATAATGGGAAATTTCGTCAAGAACCATGTTCGCCATTTTTTGGGCCTATTTTTTATGTGGAAGGATCCACCGTTGTAAATACAATCACCGCTTTTCGAGGGTTTGCGTTCCAACTGTGCACCGAAACATTAAATGGTATAAAAACGTTAAGAAGTGTGTACTGTAACCTACGTCACAACGTCACCAAGACCACGTTTTGAAAGCGTTGGCATCGTTTGATTAAGCAGCGCTTCATAGAAACCCCTTTCTTCCAATAAAGAAAAGAAAAACAATTTAAAGTGAAAGCAGCCAAAATAATCAAATGTCAGTAAATTAGTAAATGTGCAATGCTACGCATGTCAAAGAAATCGTATGCGACATCGTTCTTCAACGTATCTAAATAACGCCATAAAATACGCCAATTTTAATTGTTAGGGTATGTCTCTAAACATGGTTGGTATTCCATAATCTAAAACAATTATCTGAAAATATTTTAAATCTTTGAAGCAGATATCACGAGCATTATGGTCGTGATTTTTTCTTGAATTCTGACATGGTTGTATATATGGCCATTTTTGTCCGCGAATGGCCCAGCTTACAGGAACATGGGCCAGACTACGTAGTTTCGGCTAATAAAGCCTGTTTGATCTGAATAATATCTTTTGCGGATATGAGACAAGGAATGTTTATAGTATGTACAGAAACATCCATGATGTGATTTCACAGAGCAGGAGCCAAGGAATCGGCGATTGTAGCTCTAGGAATTTTGTGTTTCTCATGCGATGTTTCCCGGGTAAATGTATTTTTTTCTGGAATTGGGGCTTGCTATCCAATAGAATGAGGACGGTGAAAATAGCAGTGGAGTATGTTTTGCTTCTTCCAAAACTTTCAGCTCACGGTTCTTTTTCTAAATAGAAACAAAATGAAAAAAAAATCGCCGTCTTTACTGTCGCCATCATTCCACGCGACGTGTATTTTTGCCAATGATCTCCGAAGCTGGGAATTCGGTAGTATGGAGGATACAGGGGTTGAAGAGGCGGTAATGCGGGAACTCGCCGTCGGTCAAGGGTACATACGGAAAAAAGTGAACTTAGTAGCTTTGGCTTGCGAAGATGAAGAAGTTATTCTGCAATTATTTCGATATAGATTATTTTATGTACAGCCATTACAGAATAAAGTCACTTTTTCTGAATACTCTTTTATGACCTTTGCTTCTAAACCTACAACTTATGACGGAAAACTATTATTTCAATACTAGGTAAACCAAGCAAACCATCACCAAGAAAACTACAACAGGGATTTTTTTTCTCTATAAAAGTGGTGCCCATAAAAGGCACCAGTCCCAATCCAAAATAGTATCTTTTTTTCCCAACTGCAAGTTGAAAATTCCCAATTGCAGGAAGAATTTTTCTAGGGACCATCTTACAAGCATAAATTTACTTGCTTGCTCAGAGAACTGGCAGATACATAGCTATAAATGAATGTAAATATTATATAGTCAGTTTCATGTCCCCTATCCCACCACTTGAGACTAGATAAAGGTGTTTCTGAAATTCCAAATTTTAGAATACGACACGATTTTTCCCCATTCTGAGGGCACCGGCACCATTCCCAAGATAGTGAAAAAAATCACTGTACAAATAAGACCAACACAAAAACTGCACATGAAGCAGTTTAAGTGCAATCTTGCGTCTCTGGCTTTTTTATTTCCTGTCTGCACTTGATTCAGACAAAACCACCGTGAAGAAAAATTTGATTGTTTCATTAAAGTTAAAGCACCTGTTTGAAAAACAGACTTGTTGCACAGCACATTCAGCGAAAACAGTTGCATGTAATTGTCTGGATTGCGGAAGGAATTGTCTGGAAGAATGCACTCTGATACAACTAAGGGCTCGTTGTATAATTTCAGAATACATTAAAAAAAAAAAAAAAACGCTAGGCAAAGCTCTGGTGTACCAAGAGCAAGAGCAAGTTCTTGGTTTTATTGAGATTCTACTAAGCCATATTAACAAGTAATATAGCAGGCACTAGACGTTGTAATAACGTCATACTGACGTCCATGCGACGTTATCACGTCGCATCGACGTCAGAATGGCGTCATTTAGACGAAATGTGCCCACTGGGAAGTTTCACTGCGGCATCGAGGTAAGTTGGCACAAAGTGGGAACCTCGAATACGTTGATCCCTATTGATATAGATTACTATTTTAGCAAAAGTGTTATTGCCGGACGTAAGATATAGATAAACGTATGCCAAAACAGCTCTAAAAGACTATAAAGTTCAAAGAAAATTCACCACGGCCCCGTTAGCCCTCTCACACTCAAATTACCATCTTATCCCGTCCGAAATATTTCAACTTGTCCCCCATCGTACTGCATGGTGAATACGTCCTGTAATTTCCAATGACAGACAAAGCAGGCAACGCATAAAATATAATTCATGACAGAAGAGAAAACAGGATAATAAACTTTTTTAGAAAGGTATCAAGATTATTTAACGTCATCTGCTTACATGATATCGACATTGCTGATTGAGAAAACGTTTGTTTTTTGCTGCTTACCCTGTGTTCTAGCAAGCCACAGTCTCCCCTGTGATGACTTTTTAAATGGGACAGTTTTTTTTTTTTGCTGCCGAAAATACTATAAATAAGTTCTTAATTAACAGAACACGAAAATGGCTTTCACATCCCTTGTTCCAAATATTTGGCATAAGTTAGCAAGTCTTTGAGGTGGGCCTTTTAACCTGTTAACACATAAGATTATTAGCTCGATTGCCTGAAAGCGCTACATCATTATTGAAAATGATGCTTTCTTGTTTACCTGATTACTGCCGTAAATACTCTAATAATTGGGGCACCTGTGCCAATAACCGTAATCGCCCAAAAACTTGAAACGCTAATTTGACATAATTTTATAATGTCAAAAAAAGAAGGAAAATGGGATGGCGGGATGGCAAGCAGTCTAGACCCTGATCAGACTGCTCAGGAGCAGTCTGATCTGGATCTACACTGTTTGCTCAAGTGGTTGTGTTCCAGTAGGTAAGATCATGAAGGTACTCTAGTTCAGAGATGAAAGAGAAATGGTAAGTGTGTTGATTACGAGACTAAACTCTAGCCAGACAGGTTTTGATTGATACTAGAAATAGATAGCCATGTAGTCAGTGCAATAAAGATTCAAGATTGAGTATACTCCTGGCCCAATACAGGCGTCAGAGCTGACTAGAACTACTCGCATGCATACATATAAATATAGTATGCCAAAATGAAGAAAACAAAATACCACTAAATACAAATATTTAAATGTTAATTTGATTGAAAAGGTAATACTACAAGGCAGATGACGTCCTAAACACATCGGGAAAATTTGGACATTATGATTTTCAGAAACAGAGCAAAGTATCAGCTGAGGTCATGAGTGACTCATACTTATATGTATTAGGTGTTCGACGATAATGCGTAACAAGGTACCTGTGGCTGTCCACAGAAGAGAAGCTACATTGAAACACGTAATGATATTCATCGTCTATTTCACTTGAATTACATCAACTGCAAAAACGTTGATCGCTGTCGATACCTAGTCTAGTTGATACCTCAAAAGCGACCTCTCTCAATAGTTAGTTTGTTATTGAAACCTCAAAAATTTGCACATTGTAGCAGAAAGATATATCGGAAAGATGTTTAGATACGATTGAAACTTTTTAAATGAGTTCTTGTAAATTCGATAGATAGTACATTTTGAACCAAAAATGGTTTTGGTGCTTTATAAACCAGAGCAAGGGCCGGGAGCGTATGCGGCGTAGCAAATTACGTTGCTGTTATATGAAGTCTTAAAAAAAACCGAGCCTCCAATTTTCGTTTTTATTACCAAAGACAACGTTTATAGATTTAGTTTCTAGATTTTCATTTGTAGTCATTTGAATAAAGAGTTTTGCTCAAACTGGTGCATAACTGTTCACGAACAGCCTCAATAAAATCGAGTCTTTCTTTTGTGTGATCCTATGTAAAATTCATCCTCTCAGAAGACATACAGAATGAAAATATGTAACGGAAATGATATTTGCCGATTTTCCCCATGCCGTTCAGCTTTCTGATTTAATGAATTTCACAAAGCAAAACAACTGATTCTTTTTTACAGAATTCATACTGTACTGTTACTGATTAAAATAATGCAGCTGCAGTTCTTACTAAACTATTCGGTTGCAATGAAAACTGAACTAAAAGGTAATTTACTGTTCAAACAAATATAAAGATCTGTGTAAATCAAAAAGAGGTTTTAATCTTAAAACAAAGTTCGTTAACGTATGTTGTTTATATCCCTCTGTTTCTTGGTGATTGGCCAAGGTGTGTTTCATCCATATATTATCGAAATGCCAGTTTATTCCCATTAGCGTATCTGTTAACTGATAAATATCAGCTTATCTTGCAAAGAATTTTCTGTTTTTCAGCACTTTTTAACTCCTCATTCTTTTAATCCTAGTATTGGATCCGGAGCGAAACGATAACAGATTCCCAAAGACACAATGCACAGTAAATTTAATGCAATCAATCCCAAGTTCCTTCTACATTTAGAAGCTATGCATAAAAGGTCCAGTCTCAAGGAAAAGCCCACTCAAGATATCGAAAGTAGAAGTTCCGTATCAAGGAAAAGCCCACCCAAGATATCAAGGTAGAAGTTCCGTCTCAAGGAAGGGCCCACACAAGATATCGAAAGTAGAAGTTCCGTCTCAAGGAAAAGCCCACTCAAAATATCGAAAGAAGTTCCGTCTCAAGGAAAAGCCCACTCAAAATATCGAAAGAAGTTCCGTCTCAAGGAAAAGCCCACTCAAAATATCGAAAGAAGTTCCGTCTCAAGGAAAAGCCCACTCAAAATATCGAAAGAAGTTCCGTCTCAAAGAAAAGCCCACTCAAAATATCGAAAGAAGTTCCGTCTCAAGGAAAAGCCCACCCAAGGTATGGAAAGTAGAAGTCCCGTCTCAAGGAAAAGCCCACCCAATATATTGAAAATAGAAGTCCCGTCTCAAGGTAAAGCTAACCCAAGATATTGTAAGTAGAAGAGACAAAAGACAAAACAAAACATGCATTGCAATAACAACAGAAATACTTAGTATACCAAAGAAGAACCTACGGGAACTGTTAGTAGACTACAAATAGAGTTCTTTCGGATAACACGTATCTGTAAACGTAGCCGTATCTGGACGTATCGGGACGTATCGGAAAGGGATCGATCAGTTGTCTCAAATTCAATTTCCATTCGAGGATTTTTAAGGTAGCTGGGCACCGGAGGCACATGGGGGCTACCCAGGACAATCCAGATTAGTTGTTTAACTCACAGGTGGCTATCAGGATGAAGAACTGACCTGAATTCCAGGCCAATCTTCAAGCCCGGTTGAAAGATGTGTGTTAAGTAAGTTAGAATAACGGCATAAAGTGAACTGCCAACGGTCTTCTATGGTTTAAGTTAATTCCGACTATTGCACAATATCCCAGGCACCAGTGCTCGGCCGGAAGCCCTGAAAAGGGCCAGGAGTCAAAGCAAAGGGCCTGCCTCCTGACCACTGTCTGTCTGCTGGCTGATTTGGTGGACTGCTGATGACGTAGTTTCGGCGGTCCTCTTCTGAGCCACAGGAGCCTCAACCCCCACCATGTCTACGGTCCATCTTCCAAGGTTCCCAGGGGGTCCTGATGGTTGACGTGTAAGTGAGCATGATGGTCCGCGGCCTCTTACTTTCTTCCTTATCCGACCTTGGGTAGCCATCCCGAGGATGGATAATCAGTCGCTGGTGGTGTAACGATTCCTATTACGTCATAGCTAACACATGGGTCGTCGATGCGCTAGTGGATCCGTTGGTACTCGAGCCCACCTGTATCGTAGCAAAGGGCTTTTTCTACCGTCTCAGCCGTTGGTTGGTTTATTTTTTGGGAATTTATTCCGTTTTGCAGTAACTTCTCATTTCCGTTTTTTTTTTTTTTTTTTTTTTTTTGGTAGAATTCTCATACGAATGTTCCCCCAGGAGGCTCAGCGGAACAACTCCGTAAGAGCACACTCCTGGCACCGTGTCTGTCTGTCTGTCCCCTTTCCAACTCGAAGAGGGGAATTGTTGTTGTTGCAATTCTGTAACCAATCTGCCCGACTGTTTTTTTTTTTTTATTTTTTTTTTTGGTTTCAATTCATCATCATATTTCAATTCTCATATCGACGTTACCCCCGCACCTCAGCGGAACGAATCCATAGCCGCAGTAACGAGGCGCCGAGCGTCCGTCCATTTTGGTTTCAATTTTCTGAGTTTCTGTTCCAATAATAAATAAATTTCAAAGACAGTTGACTAAGTAAGTTTGCATATGAAATAAATTGATAAAGATAAACTATTTTAGAAACCTTCCGATTACAAATATTTTTCTTACAATACCTCATATGTTTTTACAATATATATAATATTTTGCTAATTTCAGCTAACAGGAAGAATAAGCAGATGAAATGATGCGTTTCTTCATTCTTTACAACACTTACATATTATTTATTCAAGGGATGCAATAATGTTTATGGTGTGCTCTTGCAAGAAGTAGCTTGAACAAAATATCTTTTTTGGTATTTTTGGGGATGACCCGGGGTCATGGGGGTGATAGATGGCTATTTTGTGTGGGTGAGGGGTCACGGCGATAATTGTCGCACCTGCTTTAGCAAGGTGCGATATAGGGGTCCGGTTTTCCGTCCGTCCGTTCACATTTACGTCGACCCTAGCATTTAAGTCCATTCAAATGACCTTTTCTCCAAAACCTATGCATCCACGGCTCTCAAATTTCACATGCTGCATAACCAGACTGTAGGGCTTCAGCATGGTAAAAATCCAGTTTCCAAGATGGCTGCTGTTACTAAAAATAACAAAAACAATAAAACCAACTTTTTATCCAGAACCGCTTGGTATATTTGGCTGAAATTTTGTAAGCAACATCAGTTGGGTCTTGGTTTTATTCAAGATTGTCTCCCTCGTTTATTTCATGTTTTTAGAAACAAATATTTTAACGAAATTTCGTTTAACAATATGTGATAGTCTCATAATTAACCGTACAAGCTTTGGGAAAATGCATGTTTTTTTCGACAAATAAGGAATGAAAAATAATCTTCAAATTAAATTACAAATTACCTACCCCACGGCCTGTAAAATATCTATTTTGACGACGTGCGTCATGTGATCATGTACAGGTATTTTTCTTATTTGTGCACGTGATTGTGACGTATGAATAAATTATTTTTGTCCAATAAGACGATTTCGAGCGCGGTCTGCGATAGTTTAAAAATTCATTTTTATTTTTGTTTAAAGTCACTTTTAGCAAATATTATCATCTAAACTCTATTTTAAATGTATAGTTAGACCATGTCGGAGATATTGCATGAAATATTTCATATTTTTTTTTTTTGTTATTATTATCAAGGGAGTAAATCTTTAAAATAAAAAAAAATGTAGCGGAATTAGGTCACAGTGATCTACTTTCTATTTAAAAGCCTTATTTTGCTAAAATTCCAATATATCAAGTAAACATGAACGGATTTTGGTCAGATTTGGTCAGGATTGTCCATTAAAGGAGTTATTTTAAATTAAGTGATTGGAAACCATCCAAGATGGTCGCCAGCCAACGTTACTAAAAATAGAAAAACATGAAAATGACAATTTTTCTAGAACCCCTGAATGAAACTGCATCAAATTAGTTCCAGAATGATCCTTGCATGAGGCTACTTCAAGATTTTTCAAACTGACCACCCAAAACAGCCGCCATCCACCGCTACTAGAAATAGCGAAAAACATGAAAACTACTGAATGGATTTTGACCAAATTTACATGTGTGACAAAATGATGCTTTAATTGAGTATTTAATGTGAAGGTGCAAAGAAGGTGCGACATAGTGTTTCGCGGAACTCTTGTTTTACATATGGGCTGCAGTAACCTACTTTGCATGTCAGGCTGTTCTAAAAAGGATAAGCAATGCATTGTAATTCTTGTTTAAACTACACCATGAAACTCTTGAAGCTTAAATGCCCCATTGCTGTATCATGGTAAACATTCATGAAATATTTAATCATGAGGTATCACTGCAAGGTTCTCACTGCCAACTTTAAACAAATAAAACAAGCTTGAGTTTCACATAGAAAGGATTTGAAAATTGATTTTGGTCATACTTTCGATATCATAAGCCTGATTTAAATGGTAAAAATACAATGTTCAGGCATGGGACCCATTAAATGTCCCGCTTTTGCATCTGTCGAAAGGGAATTAAAAATGATTGGTTGGTTGGTTGGTTTGGTTTGGGTTTGATGGTTCTTTGAGACATTATTTCAGACTATGTCGAGCCTTCTCCCAGAGAAAGGGCGATAGAAAATAGAGATAGACGAGAGAACAAAATAGCCAAACAACCCCGACCCGCAGCTACTGCAAGCACAGTAGGGCTATTCAAATAAGTAGTACGCCTATGCATTAGAGTTACCCAATAGTCATTGCTTTTTCTTTCTGTATTGGAATATAAATAGCGGCTGAAGGCTCATTTGCTCTGTCGTGAGATATTTTATAGTGAGGTACCGCTGCAAGCCTTTTACTACAGTTTCGAAGTTGTAAATGACGGTTTTTAGCCTGCTTTTCACAAATAAAACAACATTGAGTTTCACATAAAACGCTTGTGAGCATTAATATTAAATGTCATTTTAGTCGGCAACTGAAATGACCGACTTTCGATATCATACATCTGACAAAAATAAATAAACAAATAAAAATACAATGTATAGGCATGAGACTCCATTTGTTGTCCTGTTTTTGTTTATACTACTTTGCTCGACGGGGTCCGGAAATTGAAAACTGTATTTTGTGGAGCAATTTTTCATTTTTCAAAAACATGTTCTCCCTGTGTTTGCAAATTATTTGACTCAGTTGATACACATATACACATGAACCCAAATTTTACCACCAAACGTGAAGGTTAAACCGCTTTGCATAAGCATTTGAGTTTAGTCGTTTTTACGCTGTTCTTAAACGGAAATACTTTCGCCGTCATAAGCTTGAAGAAAATGGTAGAAATACAATATACAAATTTGGGTCCCCTTTCATTGTCCCGCTTTCGTTTATGTTGAAAATCTCAACGGGCAACCAGGAAGGTTTTTGTCATTGTTCCAAAAACATGTTATCCCTACTTTCAGCCAGTTATATGACTCCATATATGTACATTAGCCTCTTTTTTTATCACAAGGATTTATGTTTAGATATATTTACCACTGATAGGACTATGGAGAAAAGTTAGCCCGGAACCTAGCTCACAGAGACAATTATTACTTGCAACCCATTCTTCTGTCCATTTAACAAAACTCCAAACGGTAAAAAAGAAATCATTGGTAAACTAGCTTAAAGCAGGACAAGGTCTACCGTGCTTGCAGTAGGTGCGGGTGAGGACTGTTTGGCTGTTTTTTGTTGTTTTTTCTCTCGTCTGTCCTGTCCCCTATCTCTAGCAGGCAACTCGTTATGGACTGAAATACTACCTCAAAGGCCTTTATCACCCGAAAGCAACCAACCAGCCGACGAAATATTAAACAAAACGTTAGGACATTGCCTGTTGAAGCTGTTTAATATAACTGAGGACAAGGGAGGATATTATTGTTCGCCAAATTTGGGCTTATTACAATAACTTCAAAGAGTATGGAAATGAAAGTGTGACGGATGGACATGCACTATTTCCAAAATCACCCAAAGCGGCTGAGGACAATGAAGTATTGGGCAGACATACATCAAAACTCTTAAACAAAAACTAAAAGCCATAATCGTATGTAAAACAATTGCATCTATCTTCCGCAAACTAACATATGACGGTATTATATAGATGTGTTTCAAAGTTGCAATAATGATTTCTCCCTCTCCGATGCGTCTCGATGCGTCTCGATACAGCTACTTATACAGCTACGTGTTATCCGAAAGAACTCTAATAGTAGCAAATCGCGACTTGAGAAATAAACACTGTAAAAGCTTCCGCAGATTTTACCATAGAAGACCTGGGAACTGGCCCCGAGCTTATAAAACTTTTTACATGCTCAACTCAGCTGAGCATGAAATTTTCTCTGCTGATAAATATGACAATGCCAACTAACGTTGGCATTTTCATATTCATACGCAGAGAAAATTCCATACTCAGCTCAAATGAGCAAGAAAACAACTGTACTTATCAGGAATATGCTATTTATGAGAAGGGAAATTTTCAAGCTCAGCTGAGTTGAGCATGAAAAAAGTTTTATAACTTTGGGGCCTGGCTGCCAGGCTCTTTACCAAAAAAGGACGGGTTATTGTTGTTGCAATTCTCGTAACGATGGTCTTCATGACGCTCAGCGGAGCGAATCCATGGCTACACGATCTGGCACCGAGCCCGTCCATTAAAGGTACGGGCTAGTATCGTTACGCTTCATTATGGGCAATGAAATGACTGAACTGTATAAAAACCTTACTTTTTTCCGCATGTAGTCTTTTGATTATAAAGATATTAATGCAGAATTAAAGCAGTATTTTTTTATACAATACTGTCATTTTCCATATTAAAAAGTTTCAGTCTACAGTAAAGGGCCTGGCAGCCTGCTATCAGATGTAAGGGATTTTTTACAGTGCAGATTGTCATATTTGGTTATATAAAGTGAACCTACCATCTGGCATTTTCAGTTTCGGTCCATCAACTAACCACGAGATCCCTGACCTTGACCTTCTTGGTTCCTTTCTCCAGTCAACAACTGAAACAAAAATACAAATTTGAAAGCCACAAATCCATGGTTGCACACGCCTGGCACCGAGTCAGTCTGTCCCGCAGCCAACCCTCGACACCAAGAGAATGAGAAAAAGAACATAAACACGCGCAAAACAAGCAAATCAGATCAGATCAGAATTGCTAAAACAAACGCCAATACGAGGATAAAGAGCAAGATACAAAGCTAGATAGTATTAAGAACAACATCGGGAATTCCGCCATAGAACGGCCTATGAAACCTAAGTAAGAGTAGTAAGTACCGAAATTCAAGTCAGAGTCGACTCAGGCCAAACGGTTCCAAGGATGGCTTAAATGAATTCGGGTCAGAAGATGGTTCGGGCTTGAAAAAGTTACGAAATAAAACAAATAGCTACCAGTCATCTGTATAAAGACAATGCAATGATTGAGGAAAGCACCAATATAAGGTATTAAAACGACAAAATTCTAAGTTCTTCCACGTCCTCGATATCAAGACTGCCTATCTGGGGCCGTATTTATAAAACGACTTAAATGGTTGCTATGTTGTTGCTAAGGCTAAATTTCTATGAAGGAGGGTCCTTTTTCAGACTGTTCCTGCAGAGCAAATTTCATAGTTGTAGGGAATCTCCTTCATAGAAATTCAGCCTTAGCAACAGCATAGCAACCATTTAAGTCGTTTTGTAAATACGGCCCCTGATTGACACTTTACCTGGTGCGGGTTTCACTTCCACAAGGCAAGTAAACACACAACCATTGAAACAGCATCTGTATGAGTCTGAGCAATCTGTGTCACTTTGGCATGCGTCTCTTTGACAAGCCTCTTCCGCTGATGTCACATCCGGTACCGGCGGACAGAGATCTATTGCAGATGGGGCTGCCGGGGCATCGCCTTGATATTCATCAGTGTAGTAGATCTATAAATTGAAAAAGAAACTAGGTGACTTGATAATCAAACCAACTGTGTTTTATGATTATTATTTTCTTTTGATTCATTTATTTATTTTATATTCAGTTCTTTTTGATTGTCAGCAGAACACCTGACTAAGATTACAGGTACATATTCTGAAACTGAATAAAGCATGGCAAAGTATGTTAAAGTGGAAAGTAGGCATATCATTCAAACATATAAATAAAAAAACAAGGCAACCTTGAATAAAAAATAAATTATCTAAAGTGACATATATTAATATGAAAATAGGCACTGCCTAGTGGCGAGCATCGCTGTAGTCCTTATGAAAGGCCGTATATTCTATTCTGTTCTATGTAGGATTTTTTACGATAACCCGTCAACGTCGCAGCAATCGGAATCCTCGCCTTTGGAATTGACCGAAGTGTTACGATTGCATCACAGTTTATTTTTTCAACTTCTGGTCGAACGTTAAAATTATTTACATACACATATCAGGTTTTGTGAATAAGAATGTGTTTATCTTTGTGTCTACGGAGAATAGCATTGTTGAAATCGATCAAACTTCCTGTTTAATCATGATGGCAGCCCCCATATGGAGGTAAATTCCGGTCGAGAAATCGAACGATGGTTTTCTGAAGCAACATAAGCAACATCATCTACATTTTCTTTTGACTCATGTCCTACCATAAGAGCTCGCCCTTCGGGCTAGCGGGCCCTTCTTTGGCCCGCTCGCGATGCTCGCTATGAATGACTATAAATGGGGGGGGGGGGGGGGGGAGGGGCGGGGAAGAGGGGCAGGAAACAACACAAAATTTTTCACCACCAAAGACACCATCAGCGGCAGCCATGTGAACAGCCAATTCCCATGTAGGTGGTCACCGGGCTAGCCTTAACATCACAAACAATATATCAATAATAGACATAGCACCAAACAACACATTAAACATCCAAGAAGAACCAAAACAATCCGGTTTGCGGTCGACGTCCCAACGGGTAAGTTTGAACTTAAAAGGCAATTTTACTGAAATGAAAGTGAATTGTTGTAAGCAACTGAATATCGAAAATTTCATCAAGTTATGCATAGTTTTTGCAGCTTGAGAGTTGAACTTCTAAATTAAAAGCTTTACAAGTTCCAACAGGATGAAATTGGAGCGGTTTAGTATTTCAACCCCCCACAATATCACACCGACTTCTTTCGAAATGGTATAAAATGATAGTTAGGGCATAGCAAGCGAACTACAGTTCAGACTCTTTTTAAAATCCTATCTGCCTTCAATGACGCAGCAGTGGAACAGCCTAATTCAAATTCAAAGTGTGCAAATTACCATGTTGCACAGCAGCACATGCCACTAATGAGCCTTCGTACCTTTGAAAACACAGTTTTACAAAAAATCAGATAAAGCTATTGAGATGGTTTGATTTGATTGCACCACTAACCTATCTACCAGCTGTCACTGAGAGAGCTCTAAATTCCCAGACAAATCAGTCATCTTCAAAATTCAAAGAAAAGCCAAAATTTTACATTAAAAATTTGAATTATTTTTTTAATTTACTAATAGAAACATATTTTGTGGTTCTTATAAGAATCGCCCCGCGAAGGCGATTCTTATAAGATCCACAAAATATGTTTACACGCAGAAATAAGAAAAAAGACAAAATTTTGACTGAAATTTGTCCAAAATATTTTGGGGTTTTCAAGAGCTATGATCTCAGAAAAACAGGTAGTTGTTTTCTGTTCAATAACATTACAATAGTCTGTCTCCCGTAGTTCCGTGTTCTGGAATTCCTCAGATGTGTTACGATTGCAATCAAGTCGAGGAATATTGCTCCACGGGGAATGGTGTCTTTGGGCAAGTTCACACATGCGAGTAGTAAGCTCAGATCAACCAATGTCTCCTGATCAGATTCTTTGCTATAACTTTTTTACTTTTCCTTTCGGATCTTGGCATCCATGTACTATATATTTGAGCCTTGGTAGGTAAAGACATTAAGTTGTGCTTTATAACTCTGGCCTGTCGTTTGTTTTTGATTATTATTGTTTTAATGGGCTCCTCCTCCCGTACTCCCATTCCATATTTTTATGTTTTTTGGGGCCTGTCGTTTACCTCCCCAGGATTCATTGACTAGTACAAGAAGCAGAAAAGTATCTGATCACACAGCGCGGACTTCGAGATGATTTGTCTGTTTGGACAATGTATAAGACACCGTTTCTCATGGCTTAATTTGTCTTTTTGAGATTAAGTTGTATAGATACATGTACATATTCAAAGGGGAATAATGGCCATTTTCATTTCGCCTCTCTTCTCAATAGGCATCAACTCTAAAAGAAAAGAATTTGCTCGTATAGGAGAAACTGTCAGAGAGTAGCTTTTCCCCCCTAGTAGTTTTTCCCCCCGGAAAACTGACTATGATTTTTCCATAGTAGAATTTCCCACCGGAAAAATGGCTATATAGTAGAATTTCCCCCCGGAAATATGACTATATAGCCAATTTTCCGCGGGGAAAATCTACTATACGTGTTTTTGCATAGCCGTTTTTCCCCTCTATAGTGGATTTCCCCCCTGGTCATATGATTGCAGGAAAACACGTTACATGGCGGAATTTGCTCCTTCTTCAATTATAATAGTGAGGTTCATAACTAAAACAGAATCATGAGTATCTGTCCGTAAAATATCGATGGATAACAGATGCTAGAACCGCATGCATGTGTCCATCAGTCTGTCTTATTTTTGTTTTGGGGAAAACAGGTAGGCATTTTGCTTTTCCATGTTAGCCACAAACGGAGTATGAGTGTACGTGGTTGTGTGCATAAATTTGTATAATTTTATGTTTATACAACCCTTCATCTGTGCGTGCGCGCAGCGAAGTGCCTGGACTAGTGTTCGCCCTTCATGCAGGAGTCGTGGGCTCGACTCCCATAGGGACACACCGTCCGATTATGATTTTCAATGTAATAAACTGCCTACTAAATCTAACATGACTAGACAAAGCATCCGTTCGTACACCTTCCTGTAAGCATGCATGTGTAGGTATACGTATATAAATATCTGCGATGGGAAAAAGTCGCCCTCTGTTCGTTCCTTAAATTAGTAATTATTGATTATTATAAAAATATGGTTGTTAAATTTGCATATTAATTTTTTTTTTAATTAATCGCGTTTATTACCTCCCGTGAAGTACTGATACATTTCTTATGCGGTTAAATCCGTAAAATGTCTTTGTTCCATTCCGTTCCGTTTCGTTCTGTTCCGCAAAATACCAATAGCCATGCCAAATTCACTAATAGCCAATTTCCTGGTGGGGGAAAAAGGACTATGGGGGAAAAGTGGCTCTATGAGGTCCGGACAATCCACTATATAGCCGTTATTCCTATAGCCATTTTTCCGGGGGGAAAAACCACTCTCTGACAGAAACTCTTTTAATTAAGAATATTCACCCTTTTCATTCAAGGAAGCAAACAGAAAAAAAAGATCTCTTTTTTGAGGCGCAGCCCCGTGTAATTTCGATATTGTTCAACATTTCACAAGATTCCATAGGTCAAATAACGCGTATGTCAAAATTTAGCCAATAATATCAAAGGTCAATGAATATTTAATCTTCGTTTTTTCTCGTCGTACTGCACTGTGAATACTATGTCTTATATTAATTCAAAATGGTTCTCTTGTTTGTAATTTTACAATAGAAATGTTATCGAAAACAGCCGCAGATATTCAAAACTTTATTTTTTTCGTCATAGATCTACTTCCGATTTCTACTTTCGGTTCAATACACACAAACAGTGCAACATGTTGATAATACCCCCATTCCACCGGATGGCGCTTTGACTGCGCTCTTGGCGATCATGGCGCTTCTCCAAAATTTTCGAAATCGCAGCAGAAGCGTAGGCATTTGCCAAAACTTGGAACTTGTGCGCTTCCAGTACGCTGCCAGTACGCTTCTAATACGATCTCGTCACACTAGTCACGATGCTGCCGCGATTTAGCTGCGCTTCTGCCACGCTTAACGGACTTCGAGGGCGCTTCTAATACGCTGCCACTACGGCAAAGGATTTCAAGCTACGCTTGCTCTACGCTTATTACGATGCATTTGCGATCATGCTACGACCTAAGTGCCGGAGCTGCGCTCATGCTGCGCTTGTGTTGCGCTTTGTAACCGCTTCTATGTAAATCGGCGGAGAATCGGATTCAGCAGAAGTTAGCCACCAGCCTTCAAACAATATTGATGATATAACAATTCCAGTGGCTATGGCCCAGCTGGCAATCATGAACTAGAGACTTCGAACAACTCGTCTTGTTCTTCTTGCTGTTCAGGCTCAACTGGGGCCTCTGCTCGGCGTTCTGAAGGGCGCCTATCTGGCTCAGTTTAGAGAGCAAGAGCCTGGTCCCCTGTTAAAAGCAGAAGGCGAAATCCACACCCAGGCCTGGTCAGGAGGCTATTTTCACGCAGCCTGTACCGCAGCAGAGGGTATTCCAACTCCTGCTGCGGGCAGCCTGCATCTTGAATGAAACGTGCGAATCGAGTTTTGAATCGTCGTAGAAACGCGGCGTTTTCATGCCCAGATCGGTATAAGAGCAGAGGGAACGCAGTTAAAGCGCCAAGAGCGCAGCGGAAGCGTCGTGGTTGCGCTATTCATAAATAATAGAGTCGCAGCGGAAGCGGCAAGAGCGCGACGGGAGCGCAAAGAGCGTAGCAGAAGCGTAGCTGGGTCGCAGACGAATCTCACGGCGCTGTCGGCACGATCCCGCTGCGCTGGTGCTACGTTGCTCCCGCTGCTGCTGCGTTCATGAAATTCGAGCTACGTTCTTGCTACGCTTTCGTTGCGCTTTGAGTCCACGGCGCTTCCGCTACGTAAATTTTGAGCAGAGTCAAAACAAGCGCCGTGACTTGGTGATCATGCCGCTTCTGATACGCTTTCACTGCGACCTAGAAGCTTCTTCTGCGCTGCTGCCGCTTCTGCTACGATTCATGGCGCTTTGTTTAAAATTTCGGAGCGCAGTAGAAGCGCCGTCCAGTGGAATGGGGGTATTATACGGCGCTTCTACTAACTATTTTGAAATCAGATCAATTTCAAGATTGACCGCTGTCCATTTTTGAATTCAAAATTGGACTGCTCAGTTTTGAGATAGGTCGTTGTCGCTACCCAGTGTCAAAATTGCGGTTGTGGGTGCCTACAGACATAGCTTACTTATTCATGAAACTTGTCAAATCTTCAACTAGAGACATATAACAAAACACACTTCCATTTAATCTGCGCCGATTATCTTTTTTTTTTTTTTTAAGATTTTTCTTGTTTAGCATAATAACATGTTAGTGTACCTATATATACCTTAATTTTTAGGAAATACCTAGTTAAGAAAATTTTCTGGGCTTTGATTTTAAACTCTACACCAATTATATGATGAGGCACCATTGTAAATTTGCTAAGCAGTAAGCATATATGGAACATTACCTTCAAAGTCCAACCCCTGAAATTATTTCCCTTTGCAGTAGACATAGTGAGATTTTTAAATGCCATGATTTCTCTACCAATTTGCAATTTTGAGTTTTTGTTCGGGATTTGGCTAAGTCTTTTGCAAACTCAATGTGATCATGGCTGTATTGGTTCGAAATCCGTTTCTTAAACCAGCACAAAATTGTTTTAATGTTTTATATAAATTCCATTGAAACTGAAGTCTTATATTCATCATGATCTGAGTTGTCACACTGGGCACACAACCTCGAATCAACCTTGAATCAACCTTGATTCAACGTCATCATGATCTGAGTTGTCCCACTGGGCACACAACCTCGAATCAACCTTGATTCAACGTCATGACGTTGAATCAAGGTGGAATCATGCTTGATTCAAGGCACACAACCTTCAATCAACCATGATTCAACGTCATGACGTTGAATCAAGGTGGAATCATGCTTGATTCAAGGTTGTGTGCCTGCTGGGATACTTCTCCTTCTGATACCTGCCGCCTCCTTATCGATGTTGATCCGGTATAATTTTAGCTCTGAAGTTCTTACAGACTGAAAAACATTATCAACATAAACAGGTCTGTTTTATCATTTAAGCAGATTTGAGTCCATTTAAATATGGTTTAGCTAAACTATAGGCTTCCAGCGCAGAAAGTGAGACAATTTAAAACAGCCTTTACTGTACATTGCTTTGTCTATTTTAAACACTTTGAATCTTATACACCTGTGATTCTAGAAAATGGTATCTTTTCCAACAATAAAATGATTTTATATCTGAGCCTTTCCCGACTACCATACTGGGTGGTTGGGTGGTGTGAAGGTGCTGCGTGTAACTTCCAGTGTCGGGATGTACGACGTCCTACTTATTTGAATAGTAGTAGGGCAAGGGCTTACTGTGCTTGCTGTTGTTGCGGGTGGAGGTTGTTTGGACATTTTTTCTCTCGTCTATCATTTCTCTCTTCTTTCTCCCTCTCTCTGGCAGACGGTCCGATACAGACCGAGATACTGTCTCGAAGGGCTATTAAACCCAAAACAACCAACTAACCCGACTACCGTAGTCTGAAAAATAGTGACTCTCAAGTTTATTTGTGTTTAGTATAATTAAGCCGCGACACGAGAAAACCAACAAAATGGTTGTGCGCACAGCGCAGATTTATATCAGCGCTTAGCCACCCTTTAAATGCATGGCGAAGAGTCTGATCAGACTGAGTGCATGCCCACGCTGCTTTGAGTCTGCGCCGTGCGCAAAACCACTTTGTTGGTTTTCTTGTGTCGCGGCTCAAAAAATTTTAAGTTTAGCTTACTCAGAATTACTTATTTTTCAGTCAAAAGTTCAACAGCATTAGGATTATTGATATAAGATTAGCACTAATGGCAATGTTGGAATGTTTACAGGGATGCGGTTATTTGAAGAAGAGTTGTTTATCTTCGATTAGTTAAATAGTTATCTATTTTTCCAACACAGGTAAGTCATTATGGTCAATATTTAGCCGGTATGTGTAGGTCAAATAAGAGATACGATTTACTCGGGCCAAGATGTTTGGCATATCAGACGAGGCAGTAAGAAAATAAGTTCACGATAGAGCCACCCAAAATACCCAATGCACTTTTAGAATGGCACCCAAGAAAGAACTGTGCATTTTTTTCATAAGAATCATTTTTTAATGTTTATTTTTCATTGCTGTTTTCTTAGTTTATTTATGTATGCGCGCTGTGTGTGAGGACCCAAAATATGCTGGAGAGTGGGGACTGAGAAAGGCTAGAGAAGAATAAGAAAATGCTAGACCCCCCCCCCCCGCCCGCACACACACACACTTGACAACAGAGAGAGAGAAAGAGCGAAAGGTTTTTTTTTGTGGGAGGGGGGGGAGAATAAATTATACGTCGCTTCTTTGTTTATTGAAATTTTGCATCATTTTAATTTCTAGAGGGACGTAGCTAGGGACGGTTTTATGACACGCACAATCATGCTTTATAACCCTTTGGGTAGGGTGGGGGGGGGGGGGTAGCCCCTTCTGTCGACCGGAGATATTATGCATTGCCATAGATAGATAGATAGATATGCGGCTGCAATTAGAATAATGTCTAATTTACCAAAACCAGTATACGCAAATACGCAGGTGTGTATTGAAATTTTGTCAATTTGACAAAATTTCAATACGCACATGCGTATTTGCGTACAGGCAGCTACGCCCTTCATTGTTTGTGCGTATTAATGGAACAAATTTACAATAATCAGTTCCGATGCTAAATCGAGAACGCCCTGCTTTCGAAAAAGCCTTATCTTGTTTTCTGTCACTGTATATAAGTCTAGACAGGAAAACTCACGTGCGATCAGCTGTAATCAAAGATACATTATGTCATACGGTACTTCTGGCATGATGTAGGGTTAATATGTCTGGCATTGCTGCCAAATGGAACAAAATCCAACAGATCTGTGAGTTGATCAGACTGGTTATGATTTTACCGAGAACTTGAGTAAGAGCATTCGTATGGTTTGCAGTTGGGATCAAATGCATGTCTTGCTACAGGCAAAGAAATTTCTGCCTCGCAACTAAAAACTTCCAGTTCGTAACCAATACCTGGCTTGCAACTGGCAACCACCTAATGTCTGCCTTGCAACTAGCAACTTAAATGAAGCAAAATGTATAAAGGGTATGACAAATAAAAATTTGGTCTACTTGTCCGGTAAATAGATCCGCCGCTAATTGCTGAAATGCATTTAGTTTTCTGGGCAAGTAAGAAAGTAATACTTGCCACGCATAACTTTTTATTTGTTTTACTTGTCTCGCGCAGCCGGACCATGGATTTGTCAGGCCCTACTGTCTGCCTTGCAACTGTAAAAAATGTCTGCCTTGCAGCTGATAGGAAATAAATGCCTCGTAACTCACAGTGAATCGTTTTCATTGCTACCACTTCTGACCACAGCCTACAAGTTCGAATCTGGTGAACGTTTCAGTATGAAATTATTTATTGACATAGATGGCTGATAAGCAGTGGTTACTGTTACTTAGTAGCATCCTGCTGCAACAGTGTGGTCAAACTGTTTGAAGTCAAAGATTTTGCGAGATGTTTCTGTTTTCTTATGCTATTAGCATGATTAGAGGCTAGTTTATACATGACCATAACAAGTTTATAAGTTCCTATTTTCAAGGAACTTTGGCGAGGCTGTAACACATAGTACTACTGGCAAATCACATGTCTGCGTTGCAACTGGCAATAGTGTTACCCCACAAATGCCAAACTAAATTCAGAGCTCCAGATAAGAGGGGGTATTGAAGATAATTCGAAGATAATTTTTCTTATTTCTCAACGAAAACATATGTTGTGACCCCTCATTAGAACCGTCTCGGTGAGACGGTTCTAATGATGGGTCACAACATATGATTTTATGGGAAAATAAGGAAAATTATCCCTAAGTTATCCCTGTTACCCCTTCTTATCTGGAGCACTGCTAAATTTGTGTCTCGCTATTAGCAAGCAAATGGCTATATGGAACAATAAATACAAAATGTCTTTGCAAAGAACGATCTTGATAATACATAAGAAAAATTAAATAAACAAAATAAATAAATAGATAAATAAATAGCAAAAATTAATGGTTACCCTCTCCTCCTCCATGTATGATTACAAATGGAAGCGGCAATAATAATTGTCGACAATAATTGTAGCGTTTACATTATTCAAGTTTTATTTTTGTTTCAACTGTTTCATTTGTTTGATGTTTAAAGGTATACTCCCTCGTATTTCAATACGAAATATTCACAAAATTATGAAACTGGTTAATTGTATGCAATATAATTAAGATTTGTTCAAAAAACCTCAGCGAAAACATCTTTGTTACGGAGGCAGATATATCAATGCATATCAATGCGTACCCTTCTTGAATCTTCAAGAATATTTTGTCGTCATAAATTGATTGACTCCCACAGGCGTTTCTGCAAGCATGTTTTGAATTTTATGATTGTTGGCAATAGCATTAACCTCTTATCTGTGCATCTGAGTTCTTTTCAGCCAATAACTGTCTGAAGTCGATTAAAGAAAGGGCTTAAAATTGTTCATTATATAACTTTAACCTGATTAACTATGATTGCTGGGCGTATCCAGTCGTCATTTTTGGTGGGAATGGTGGTCCGCTATTGCCGCTCTTTTTGTGTATTTTCTTAAATTCTCCTATTTTCAATGACCATGACAAATCATAAATTTGGCAGATAAATATTTTTTAATAGCAATCATTATCATGCCTAGGATATAAAGTTTTGTGAGAAATTTAAAAGTTAATAGAAATATTGAAGGTGTAAATCTTTAAGTCCGTCGAGAGATATTTTTTATGGATGTGGATTGTCATCGATAATAAATAAAGATAATACTTCTAACGATTACTATTATGATTACATTTATATTGTTATTATTATTACAGGTACCGTATGACTTCAGTTTATAAAATCATAAACAAAAAAAAAAAAAAAAAATAAATAAATGAATAAAAATGCATAACTAATTAAGTTACTTACAAAAAAACTATTAATTAAAAAGTGTTAATTAAAATACAGGGCCCATTTGTTCAAAGCATCGTTATCCTAACGAGCTCGTTAAGAGGTCAACTTGTCAAGTGTTTAATGACTTTATAAACTGATACACTGATATTTTTGTTGAAAAAATATGAAAAGCTTCTCACATTTTTTTCAACAAAAAATATTGGCGTATATGAGATATTAACATTTGAAATTTTAAGGTCTCGTTAACTAACGATGTCGTTAGTTTTGAACAACCGGGCCCTGGATAATAACCCAATTTAACCATTATCATTTCAGTTAAAACTGCTGACTCTTTTTCTACGTTTATTACGCATACTAGAAATTGTTAGTAGTACTATCATCGTTAATTATTAATAACAATTACACGTATTACTACATTATAAATATTTTTATTAGTAGTAGTATTAGAGGTAGTAGCAGTAAAGTAGCCGTTATTTTTTTTATTATGTGTTAATTATGAAAATAAAAACTCTAGTCATTATCATTAATAATAATATGTTCTTTTTTATTAATATAACTGATAAACTACTAAAATTATATGGTTCAACTGTTCAAACAAATGCGATTTTAATAACAAGTTGCCCGAATTACATGCCCAATATTGATACTTACAGAATCTACCAGCCAATGTTCGTCCGAGCGTACGCTCTTCCCTTTTGACCTCTTTTTATATAAAGAACGTCCATCTATGACGTATATCATACATGATGCAAAAATTATATTTCTTATCCACAACATATCTGAATTTTCATGTCTCCTTTATTAAATCCTATCACCGAATTTGCCCACACTTTTTTTCCTATAAATTTATATGCACTTAGTCACACAAAATTTCATTGTTATTTATTTTTTAATATTATTTCTTGTACCGTAAATGTGTCCATTGTGGAAGATTAATGTTGATTAAGCATTTGGAGGTTTAAACCTCAGGTATTTCACATTTTGAATATTGTGGTTATCTCAACTTTTAGCAGCATGGTAATCCATTCAACAGGTAGTCTATGTACTACAATAATTTGCTTGTCAGTAAAAAGGGACTTCATACATAGGACTAGCTTACCAGGTAAAAGGCGGCCTTGCTAATGCATGTACTAACGATCGGCCTGCTCATCCGCATTAAAATGCATAGTATATTCAAAGGTAAAAGGGAATCCTTTTGAAAAAAAGGAAAAGGGGGGCACCTCGACTATTTTTTGTTTTTCATTCTTTTTTGCATTTCTTTTCAAAAGGGGCCACCTCTTGAAGGAAAGAAGGAGCAAATTCTTTTCTGAAAAATAGACATGAATCTTAAGAGCTATATTTTCCAGGGAAGCAAACTGGAAGTCACAAAAATTGTCCCTCTGTATAAAATGCGTACCCATTCACTTAAAGTGCGGAGAAAACCTGTTGCGCAGCAAAATCATAGATTAACCTGCATATCAGACTGACCAGAGTCTACGCTTTTCGCAGTATATTTATTCCGTCGGATTCTTTGACCGTCGTTGAGAACAGGGAAGAAATGATCAGGTTGTAAATTGCGCAGACTTATATATTAGTATCCAGGCCATATTTCGTGTTTTTGTTCGACACCTGAAGTTTGCACCTGGTTACTATATTGTAGTATTACATGTTGCTAGTGATTTGTAACGAGTTTGCAGTTACTTATAGTACCTTCTGATCGAACAATAACTAATAACTTGCAGCTTGTCTACAAACAAAATAATGTATCGCTTGCATGTTACTAACTGAATATAAGCACCTCGCTGTTATCGCCTATTCGTTATCATCCCAAACGCTAGGTAGGTTTCAACCAAATTTAGTGTGCGGGTGATCAGCTCAATCAAATTAAAGAAAAACTTTTCTCTCGAATTTTATAGAAAGAAGATATTAAAAAAAAAAGTTTTTTTTTTATCATTCATCATCCTGGGTGAAAATAATACAGTCGTGCACATTCATATTTGCTGTGACACTAATAAAACGTACACATGATAAATTTTGTCATTTTACTTTCCAATCCATTGGCTACACCCCTAACAACCTGCGCCATCAGCAAGTGACGTATTTTCGAAATTACACAATTTCTCTTGGTCCAGTGTTCGGAATTTTTTTTCAATAAATCTTGTAAGTTTCAAAAGCTTCGAAAAGCCACTGGGCGCACAAAATACAATAAAAGGACAATCTTACTACATGGAAGTCAGCTTCGGACATTCAGTTGATTTTGCAAACAATTTGACCAAATAAGGTTCAGCCTATATTGTGATGTATTAAGTCAAAGTATTTGCGAATTCTACAATAGTTTATGTAAACACTTTCATGTTGAAATTATTGCCCTTTTTAGAATGCATTTGATGCGTGCAGTCTTTTCTCGAAAAATTATCAACATAAAGAGATTTGTTGGCCTATTCCGATGCCGCTGATTGTCCGAATAGGTGTTATTTGATTAATGGATGACGTAGGTTGTCGCCCTAGGACTACACAAATTAATGTGCGCTAAGTGTAGACCCAAGATTTTTGTAAAAGCTAATGCTTATTTTACCTAACTGTTGTTGTTGTGTTGTTGCTTTCCGTCCACGGGAAACAACTATGGTCATGTCGGGACGGTCAGTTATTCTAACCAAACTATTCCTGGGCAGGCTTAGACACCAGTACTAAGTGCACATACTTTTTACCTTACAATTAATGTCGGGATGCATACCTGTTAAAAGGAACAGTGAATCGGATCGTAGCGATGGCGAAGGTTTATAACCCGAATAAGGAAAAACAATTCCGAAAAAGGGGGGAAAAAAGAGAAAAGGAAAAAGCAGCTACATTTTTGCTCTTCACTCAGTATATCGAAATACTTAAACAATTCTGATACCATTTACCATTAAATAAGGTATATGGAGACATACCTCACATTAGGTTCGTAACCTTATGCCTGGTCAAAATGTCAATTCGCAGCTGGGTACCTGTGGCTGTCCCACCAATTATTCCGGTTGATGGCGGCTGCATTTAATCACAACTGACAAATACCTACCTGAAGTTAGTGGCCGTTGGCTAGTGTCAGCGGTGGCAGGTTCTCTTCCCTGACTTACGATGATTCGTATGGAACTTAACATCGAAGTCCCCGTCTCCGAAGACATTTGTGTTGGTGGGACGTTAAATGGAAGAAGTGATTATTTAAAAAGGGGAGATAACTAGCGATGGTGTTTTGCAAAGGAGGCAATGCAGTTTCCTAACTTAAATAGGGTGTATGGGCACACATCAATATGTTTGCAATTTTGACCAAGGGGAATAATTTTCGCTGATTTTCAATTTACTTCCCTGAAAAACATCGCCTCTCCAAAAAGAGTGCCTAAGCGAGCAAATTCTTCTCCTAAGGGAGCAAGTTCTTTCCTTTCGGAGTTGACTCGATCTAAGAGGCAAAACTGAAAAATGCAGAATTGCTTCCCTTGAAATCGTACACTGATGAAAAGACACAGGTAAATTGTCGTTGCGAACTTCAGTAAAAAGAAGAAAAAAAGGCTTAGGTAATTAGGTGTACTATCTCCGTTTATGTATTTCACATATATTTGCTAAGTCATTTTGAGCGTCTAAACGATATCATGTTCATTCATAAGAAATTGCATTTCATTGAAAATTGAATTCTAAAACCACTTTATCAATTAGTTCAATTTGATGGCATGTGTCAAAACTATAGTGACATTGTTGTATTAAAATTTCAGTTAATGTGAAATCAAATATTTCGCTTTTCTTCTTTATTTAAAAAGTATTTATACATTTTTTGCGGGGAAATCAAAACTTTAAGGGCAAAGAAATTTCATATACTCTAATTTTTTATGCAAATTCAACAGTTTTGATATTTTGCAAGCCATGGCACATTGCTTTCTTCCGATATTCAGTTAATTATTTTTATCATTTTTTATCATTTCTGTTTTACAAATTTGTTACATGTATTTTTTTTGTAGTATTTGAGTTTTTGGTTAAAAATTTTTGAATGGCGAGGAAAGGTACCCTATTACATGTGCAAATAATAAAGAATAAGATCAGCCTACGCATCCGCGCAGTCTGATCACAGTCTTCCGTGCCCACATATGAATAATCTATGAATGCTAAGGAATATAAAAAGTGAAAAATAAAGACTTTGGAGAATTCGCTTAACCGCACATACTGATTTGAGTGCTTACTATACGCAAGCAATGTGAGTACAGTGAGCACTCAAATCTATGTGCGTACAGAAAGCACTCAAATCTGTGTGCGTACAGTAAGCACTCAAATCTGCTTGTGCAGACCTAGTCTGGCTACAGACCCTATGTTCAATATATCTCCTGCAAAGGAACATAGTCTGGCTACAGACCCTATGTTCAATATATCTCCTGCAAAGGAACATCTGACCACCAGAGTATTATACAGATTCGACTGGAGCCAGGCTATCTGACCACCATAATATTATACAGATTCGACTGGAGCCAGGCTATCTGACCACCAGAGTATTATACAGATTCGACTGGAGCCAGGCTAGTGCGGACCATAATATGGTCGCTTTTACGCTTGTCTTGTTACATAGAGTTTCTCTTTATATTTGGTCGTTTCAATATCATTTTATTTTATTTTATTTTGATATTTTTATTTATTTATTTTTTTCGGGGATACATTTATCTTTATTTTTTGTATTTACTTCTGTATGTTCAGTTGAATGTAATTTGTGTGTTGTTCATCTTTCAGTATTTTAGCATTAGCCTGAAATTTAAACTGGATGATCCCGCTTGAACTTATTTTAGAACGGTATACATCCGTCCATTGCTTTTAAAATAATTGAGCCGTGACACGAGAAAACCAACAAAGTGGTTGTGCGCCCAGCGCAGACTCAGATCAGCCTGGGCATCCGCCCAGTCTGATCAGAGTCTTCGCTGTCCGCATGGAGGTAGCTTAGACCCTTAGCTACCCTTTAAGCGCTTAGCAAAGGGTCTGACCAGACTGGTTGGATGACCAAGCTGATCGGAGTCTTCGCTGGGCGCACAACCACATTGTTGGTTCTCGTGTCGCGGCTCATATCTTGCTGAGCGAGTTTAGTCTGGATTATATCATTTGTAGATTAGTTTACGTCTGCTGCCGTTCTTTCTAATTTTTGAACTATACTGGCGTGCGACCAGTGGTGGCTGTCAGAGAGTGTTTTTTCCCCCTTTCCCCCCGGATAAATGGCTATAGGAAGGACGGCTATATAGTGGATTGTCCGGACCTCATAGAGCCACTTTTCCCCCATAGTCCTTTTTCCCCCACACGGAAATTGGTTATAAGTGAATTTGGTATGGATTTTGGTATTTTACGGAACGGAACGAAACGGAAGGAAATGAAACAGAGATATTTTACGGAATTAATCGCATAAGAAATGCTCCAGTTCTTCAAGGGAGGTAACAAACGTGATTAATTACAAAAAAGTCAATATGCAAATGTAGCAACCATATTTTTGTAATAATCAATAACTACTAATTTAAGGAACGAGCTATATATGATTTGCTTCCCATTGCAGATATAAATACTCACTCATACGTATGCAAGCTTACAGGAAGATGTACGAACGAGTGCTTTGTCCAGTCATGTTTGATTTAGTAGGATGTTTATAACATTGAAAATGATAATCGGACGTGTGTCCCGATGGGAGTCAAGCCCAGGACTCCTGCTTGAAAGGCGAACACTAGTCCAGGCACTCCGCTGAGTGCACGCACAGATGAACGCTTGTACAAACACAAAGTTATACATATTTACGCACACAACCGCATACACTCATAGCCTTTTTTGACTAACATGGAAAATCAAAATGCCTACCTGTATTCCCAAAACGAATATAAGACTGTTGGACACATGCATGCGGTTCTAGCATCTGTTATCCATCGATATTTTACGGACAGATACTCGTATTTTCGTTTAAGTTATGAACCTCACTATTATGATTGGAGGAGGAGCAAATTCCACTATGTAGCGTGTTTTCCTGTAGTCATATTAGCAGGGGGAAAATCCACTATAGAGGGGAAAAACGGCTATGCAAAAACACGTATAGTAGATTTTCCCCGGGGAAAATTGGCTATATAGTCATATTTCCGGGGGGAAATTCTACTATATAGCCATTTTTCCGGCGGGAAATTCTACTATGGAAAAATTATAGTCATTTTTCCGGGGGGAAAAACTACTAGGGTGGAAAAGCTACTCTCTGACAGTGGCCGCGTACCAGTGGTGGCCGTTTGCATTTTGCACGCGCAATTACGTATTTGATCCGTCTCAGATTTGGCCATTTTGTAAAAGGAAACACAAGGAACTCCCACAAAAAAGACTGGTTAAATCATCTCCCCGGAAGGCAAAAGGTTAACATTTTCCCAAAGCTACCCTCATACCAACATTATTGCCTTGCCGGGGATCACAACCCTTGATACACACATAATCAAATACAGAAATAAATATGAACAAATTGCTTTATAAATGATTACCTATGACGAAAAAGGTATAACCTGCAACCAGCCTGCAACAAAGCATCCAAATTCTTGTAAATGACAGCACACGTGTAACCATTATTTATGTTTGTTTTCGACGTAATGTAGCGTGCGCCTACGAAATGACTACGTCAGAGTTTTAAAGTCCGTTTCTGATTTTGCTTATATTTTATCTGGGCTGAACGCGCTAAAACTATTAATAGTAGGGTGACTTTGGCCAGAAAAGATGCATATTTCATAGGGTAGGTGGTCATAAAAATACTACAAGCAATGTTATAAGTTATACCAAAATGTTTGTCATATCCCAAAGTTTGTAAAACAGCCGGGATCCATTGCGTGACGTTGGTGCGAACCGAGAAATCCAAGATGGCGTCCCAAGATGGCCGCTGTTCATTGAAAAGGGGGTCAATGTAGAATATTGGTGCTCATCATCTGTTTAATGAGGTTATATATTTAAAACCACTGCATTTTATCTTTAATAGTGCATACCATTTCAAATATGTGAAAAAAACATACGATAAACCTCAAAGATCAAGGTCAAATTAAAGGTCAAAGGTCAAGTTCGTTGCAAAAATTGCTGTTTGACCAGATATTTTCTTCAATAACATCCAAAATATCTATTGAAATGCTATTGCACCTTCAGAATAACATTTTATGGGCAACTGACTTCTGCTTAATGCATTTGGTTTAGATATTATACCATTTTAAGTAAGGGAATATGGAGGATATCAACAAGGGGTACTTCACAAAAATCGGCCTTTTCAATAGGGGAAATGCTGGAGAAATACAGTCAACATACAGTTTAAGAGAAAGCAATTGTATTTATCAAAAACAGGCTTATTGTTGTAGCACATTATGTTCTTTAAACAAGTTTCTTTTCTGAGCAGATATTTTCTATTGTTTAAATAGTAGGAGCAAATTCCCAGGGGTATATTTATGGTGACACCGATCAAGTTTCTGTGGAGGGGGATTTGAAATGCCAAATGTAGGCCTAAACAATGACTGATTTACATGACATACATTCAAAATCTCAATCATAAAATGGTAATCATTCTAAAAAACAGTAGCCTATTATTATTTCCAGCTAAAGCATTGTTATACACTTCTGTTTTATTGCCCAATGTGTCAAAATAAACATGTCAATAATGGTGTCCAGGTATGCAGTATACAGGATGTATTAACCATGTTGTCTTGTTGATATCAATTTAGAGTGCTCATCTATGCACATGTCTGAATAACATACAGGATAGCATGTATTTAAATTAATTGAAGGGCTAACAAATTGAAATCTGAGGTCGGAAGGTTACTGACAATTTGTCAATTTATGTGGTGTCAAGATAGATTTTTGTCCATGTGATTTTATCCTGTCTCTAATGCACAGAACATACACTGGTGATAACTGGCCAAATGCATTTTGCTGTTAATTATTCTGTTTTTGATCTTTCATCTGGGCCAGTATCTGAGATTTTTTTATCATCGCATAAGCGACCAGCAAAGGCTTAGTGGAGCCTGCATATCCTCGCAGTTTCACCTGAGCCTTTTAATATACACGTCGCGCATACAAAGAATAGATATAGATGATGGAATACATCTAGCCCCAGGGGATTGTTGCACATGCACATTTCAAGAATGACATAGGCATATGTGATAAATATCATTTTCTCATGGGCTGGTCCATTTATTTGTCCATTCATTATCCGTTTATCAACTACCTGGTGCTCCTAGCTTGAAATCAAATCTAAATTTATGTCTAAATCGCCTTTAACACTACACTATCAAATGACTGATGAAGGAGACTTCAAAATTCTTAGCCATTCCTTATCTCTATGGCTATACTTTGCTTGTTTTAGGCTGATATTTACATTCTCTGTACATTTACTGAAAACCCTTTATAAATTAAACTAGTCGGGCATAATGTTATTCTTTCCAATCTGATAGGATGTTGGTGATGTCATAACAATGTTTTCACCAAACAACAACATAAAATAAATTTTAAATATAAGCAATGAACTCAATTGTTTAGATGTATATCCAAACATTACTTTACACCATTTAATTTCGATAAACATAAGAAAATGAAACTCTTTTATTATTAATTCCTGCCTATAATTGTAAATGACAGGGAGGAGGCAGTGGGGGGAGGGTGTAACCATATTCTTTGAAAAGATCTCTAATAGCTGCCATCAGGAGCAGAATAATAAACAAAATAAAATTAAATTTAGTGAATTAATTGAAATTGATAACACTGCAACATTAACACTGACACAAGTATTAAACACGAATAACCACAAGCACCGCCTTTCAAAGGAGCATTTTGATTAGTAAAATACCGCGGCATTTAGGGATTAAACAGTATCTACCGGTTAAAAGTATCATGTTACAACAACATATAATACAATTACAATGGCAGGCTTCTGAAAACAAAGTAAAATGTTTAAAATACCAATTATCTCCTGAAAATAAACAACCCACACATCAGGATGCAGACAAACCCCACGGCCAGCAATAAAACATGCCAGTAGTCTGAACATCAGACCGGAATTGAAAACTGGAACAGATCGTTAGGACGATCCTTTAGGCCGCATCATCACCTGTGAGAGCTGAATCTGCTAAGGCTCAAATCAGTAGGGTCATTATTTGAGCACATGCTCGGCCATGTAGTGTAACTAGACATATGCCCACCACTGTGATGAGGCCACTTTGTTGTCTTTACTATTGTATTATTGAAGGCGGTAAAATTGTTGCCCTCTTTATGATGCAGACTGCTGAGGAAGACTTAGGCTACCATTTGAACAGTCTACCAACTATTGTCATGAGGCAGCTTAATGATCGTCAAGGATTTAGACCTGGACAGCAGATCCTTGGTCTCTGACGCCTAAGGAAGACAAGACTACGTCTGTTTTAGTTCTGTCTGTTTACCGAGCAAGTTTGCTATGGTTCTTTCTCCAGACACTCAGGTTTCTTCTTCAAACTTAAATACAGAGTCTGACCTTTACAAAATGCCCAGCAAAATGATTGCAAAACCCATATTATATCCCATAAGATTTTGGGAGCTTGTTGACAATATGCTGCATAATGCAGGTTTGAGGAATTTGTATCTAGTCTGCAATGTCTCCTCCTGACCTCTATATAGCATGTAGGATAGAGTTTGTACGGAAAATAAATACAACAACAACAGCCCTTCTAGTCTGGCCCCCCTAATGCCTTGACAGTGAAAGTGGGTTAGGATAGTTGAGGAAACCTCCATCTTTGTTTGTTTGTCTTTTTGTTTTCCTTAGTTTTACAGGTATACATTACTCCAGTGCATGACTCCATTGCTGAAGCCCTTTCTTGCTCAATGAGTCTTCTGGGTATAGGCGGCTTAGCATCTTCATCAAATCAAATCAAATCAATTCAGTTTGGTCTAAAATCCAGTTACAGGATTTAAATCAAGTATATTAACATACAATGAAATACAAACATTCGGTATATACAAGTGATGTATTTTCTGAGCAGGATACATGCAGTGTATGGCTTACTTTTTATGTTAAAGTATATGTGAACCATCTTTAGAGGAATCAACACAGCCAACCCATCCCTGCCCCCTTTCCAACACAGGGCCAGCTCCGAAAGGAATTTCCCCATTCACTGGAGCAAAGGCTAAACCTCCAAAGCAGACCCAAAAGGAAGGGCGATGCCTCCTGCGGAAGCATGCAAGAAGGAAGTCATAAAAGCCGCCTGCCTTTGTAAAAGTGGCAAAAATATGAAGGTGCACCCAGACATCCCAACTGTGCAATAGCTTGACAACCTTTCCTTATCACCCTCTCGTCCCAATATGGCAGAAATACTGTTCAAAGGACATGATATTGCATCAGTCATTCATCCATTCTTCGCTCCAGAGCAGACTCAAAAGGGCCACATTGCAAAAGCAAACAAACAGGCACAGTCACAAGAGCAGCCTCCCTTTGAGGAAAAGCAACTCCATCATCCCCAGCTCTGCCTTTTTTTAACCAAGGGCCAACTCCCAAAGAAAAGCACCTACTCCCATTGGAGCAAATGCTCTCCCACCGAAGCAGATCCCCAGGAAGGGCATGCCACCTGAGGAAAAAGAAAATCATAAAAGTTGCTTCTCATTTGAAAATAGGCAAAAGAAACTTATACCGCGGAATACGACAGTAAGTGTGGCTCGGAGAGGGATGCTCGTTGCCTGCTGAGACCTGCGCATCAAATCTTTTCTTTCAAACATTTTGGGCTTAGTGACACTGAAGAAGTTAAATACAGGAACAGGCGTTTGTCGCACTAAATTTGGTATGGATACGCTTATATTACACACACAGATTGTCTTATTTGAGTTGAGCTGACCTGTGAACCAAATTATGCATGAGCAGCATGGATGTCGCACGAGCTGCACGGGTCTCTCATTAAGGATTTAGCCATTACCACCAGAGCAAGTGGTGCAGTGGAAAAGACAATTAAATAAGCTGTAATTGTATGCTGCATCTTGGCTCAGGCTGAACTAGACTACAAGGTGGTGCCAAGAGTTTCACCTCACCCCAGTCAAAGATCTTCAAGGAACGTTCAGAGTGTGTTCGCATAAAGTGGCAAAAAATATGAAGGTTCACCCAAACATCCCAACTGTGCAACAGCTAAACAACCTTTCTGTATTACCCGCTGAAATACATTTGACCTTGAAAATAGCCTTGCCCTTGTTCAATAGCATCATAACTGTGCACAAGGTTTTATTGTACAGCATATCTCAACTTCTTCATTAAATCTTCAAAGTGTATGACAATGTTAATGTAGGGGACATGCTATGATGGATCAGGAGATAATATGATTAGGTTGTCTCTTGACCTTGGATATGAACTTGGATATTAACTTGACCTAATGACAAATGATGTTGTACATAATATAACAGCTATGTTCACAGTGTTTCATATCTTATCACGAGATTCATGCCATATTTTTAAAACTATTAAAATATGTTACATAAGTATGAATCATGAGACTATTTTCATGAGAAAACGTGTATAGTGTCATATGTGAACAACAAAGGCATAGCCCAGCTTGTTTATAGGCACATGCTGATCAATGCCTATGTTATCTGCTGCATGCAGGTAAATTATTCTTGTTGATATCCAAGTTTTAAGACCAAGTACCAGTAACGCAAATAGCCTGTAACAGCTGTTTAGAGACTTTCTAAGGCTTAGAATTCAAAAGGCAGGTTTTCCCGTATTCTGACTTATATTATGTTTACTTTATTTACTCTCATGACCTTAATATCACCTTGACCTTGTTGCATATGATACCTTGATAGTATGTTTGCTTTGTCAAAAAGGATGGTCGAATGAATACCCGCATAAACATTGAAAATGCAATTTCAAATAAGAAAAAAATATGCAATTTTAATCAGTATTTGACATGCTTGATGAATGTCAAGGTCAGTATCCCCACAGTAATGGCCCGACAGGCATTCATAAGTCTATAAACTATAACTATAAATACTGAAGTTAATCAAGATATACAAAAATCTGCTCTGTTCAGGAAGATTTTTACAACAATTGTGAAAATATGCGGTAAAAATGAAGATTTTTCTCCAAACAAATACATTTGACCTTGAAAATGACCTTGACCTTGTTCAACAGCAACCCACAATATACTTTTTTCAAATGTTGGTTTATGTTACATTAATATAAAGTCATTTTCTTTTCTGTGTTTTCCCATTTGTTAAATTTTACAGCAAGATACAAATATCTAGTGCCCTAATCTAAACACGGTGGCCATCTTGGACGCCATCTTGAATTTCTCAGCCCGCACCAACGTCTGCCACTGGATCCCGGTGATTTCATAAACTACAAGGTGTGACAAACATTTTAGTATATAGCGTTACTTGTAGTATTTTATGACTACCCCACCTTCATTTCACCTCTGAAAGTCACCCTACTATAAATTCTGACAAAGACCACGAACTTACAATGACATATCATCAAAGTTTAAATCCACAACAAGGTTTTGAAAAATGCATCATTCAACGCATGGCATTCGTGACGGCCATCACTGGTACGCCACGCTCGTATTTCAATGCGTTTTGGTGACATAGTTTGAGGATCTGTCACAGGCACAAGTTATAGTCTATTTCAAAAATAAATCAGTATTATAACGACAGTTACCCCTAGTTTATTAAACCAAAATATAGAATCACTAATCACTATATGTCCGTTACAAGATAAAAAGAGTAACAAAAAAACGGCCACCACTGGTCGCCAGCCAGTATAGTGTACATTAATTAAGCCATAAAAGAAACGTCACGTTTTGTGTATTTTAAAATTCTTAGACTGTTCTTGAAAGTCATACAACAATATTTACACTTGCCACTGACTTCCCATAGGTAAACCATATAGAGCAACTGGCTTCATACACCGATGAACGACAGTTGATCATGTGACGTTGTCGTCAAACGACGTCTAAGGTAAACAAACGTCTTGATTGGTCAACGTAACGTTCGATTGACGCCACGTTATGGCGACGGCTGTTTGACGTAATGGCCGAATATATCGTTTCTGTCTTTTCTTCGACGCATATTTTGCATATTCCACATAGAATTACCACGAAAACAGCACAGGAAGGGTCTAAAAATAAAGTGTAAATATAAGAATAAAAAATCGATTTTTCAGCGTTCATCGTGTGAAGAAGCCAGTGGTCGCAGCTAAAATTCTACAAGAAGCGCCTCGCGCTTAAGGTCAAGAATACGTAAATGACTGGCGCAATTAATTACGTGCGTCGCGAAGGACGTTACGTCACGAAATACTTTCTAGTCAGTGCTATTTTCAATATGGCGGCCCCCATCGGACATTTAATAAAAGAGTCAAACATGGAAAAAACGGAGTTGTAGTCATTGTTTATTCAAGCCCTCTACTGATATTGCAGTGTTTTTCTTTTCCTGTATTTAAGAAGTTATTTCATCAACAAATGTATTCCTACAAAATTAAAGAGAGAGAGAGAGAGAGAGAGAGAGAGAGAGAGATTGAAACAGAAAGACAGACAGACAGGCAGACTGACAGAGTGTTTCGTGTGTGTAACAATTTAAGGTTGGCCGCAATGCATGCCCCCCTTCTTTCAGGGCTCTCAGGCTTTCAGGGCTTTTCAGACACACATATGAAAGTATGAAAGGCGGAGCACATCCTTCTCCTTTCGCTGCGATGTCCTTCCCTGATTCGAAAAAGTTACCCATTTAATGCCGGCTTGACAAAGAGACTTTTCCAGCCGCCAGCTGGCCGAACCCGGATTCGAACCCGCAACCTTCTGCGTTATAACCGAATGTCTGTAATCACTCTTTCGCGGCGCTGGTGGGATTGCGTATCCGAAATATTTAATAAACCAAGTAAATGTGCCAGCAGATTTTAGAGCTTTATCATGTTTATGGGATCAGATTGTTATATTTATTATATTGCCGCTTTTTGCGATTTTAACTATGCATATACTTTCACAAATTTCTTCCACTTGTTGTATGACTTTGCCAAAGATACAGCGGGCCTCTTACCCACACCGCCCCTACGGCCATTAGGATACAAGAAGCCTTCCGCCGACGGTGGAATTTTGCCTTGTTACTTTTCAGTATCATCCTACCATCATCTCAATATGACTGAAATACAGTCCAAAAGGGCGTAAAAGTCAATGTTATCGGACTACCATGGGCCACACTGAAAGAACACGAGTCGGCAGTAAATATACTTGCACACAGATTAGCATGCGAATACGCGTAGTTTGATAAATCTCTTTGCTGTTCCTCATGGATTCATTGTACCAGAGGACAACAAAGGCTCTGGTCAGTTTGGGCGGATGCGCAGACTGATCCGCTGACCGTACATGCCCCAAGGACCCACTTAATTTTGTGATTTGGTATTAAAATGTTAGGGAAACGCATTTTTAAAGAGGAATTTGGGTTTACTCATAAGGCTAATCCTCTTTTCGTTGCGCGGCTCATTTCGTGTCTGCTGCAGTAACCATTTTACTGTTGGAAGTTTGTTTTCGAATTTTCTTATTTTTTGTTATCACTAAAGCATTCATCATGAGAACCCTATTAGTCGCCATCTTTCCGTATTCTCATAACGGTCTTAGCACGCCTTATAACATCGCCCGTAAACGATTGCAACGTCGCTTATAAATGACGTCAACGAATGGCGAAATTTTATATATACCTATGCTTGCGTATCAAGCGCTACTTGAAAAACGAGCTCGGTAGTCAAGGACTTTCTTTACCTCATTTTAATCGATAGATCGTGTGACATAAAATACCAGTTTTTGAAAAAAAATCTATGTAGTGATAAACAAGCTGTGTGCGTCTAAGCTTTAAAATCTGAGTATTTTTCATCGCTTTCCCATTGCCGTCAATGGAAACGGCCTCAAAATTTCACGTTTTTCAATCTGATCTAGTGACTAAACGAACTCGGTGACCTATCTTTTTTATTGCACATTTCGATGTAACACATGAAAATGCACTCCTGTGCAAAATTTAAAAAAATCTATGTATGTGCCATTTACGTATTCTTGACCTTAATGGAATTTTAGCTCCGCCCACTGGCTTCATCTCACGATGAAGCTGAAAAATCAAATTTCAATTCTTAATTGAAGCTAATTTGTATCAGCGCCGACGCACGCAAACAACGTCGAATTAGCGTGGATACGACGTTGTTTCACCATTATGTGTCCCATAAAAACGTATGCCGTTTAATTTTAAAAGAAGGAAGTAAAAATGATAATGGCAGAGTTGCTTGCCCTGAAAATATATCTGGGCCCAGGTTCACAATCATTTTTAAAGTTTAGGACCACCTTAAAGTTAAGATGGAAAATTTCGCCCTCAGAAAATCCATATTTAATGCATACTAAAAATTGCAGTTTTTGTGTTACTCTTCTGACAATTGTCATAGAAATGTAATACGAAAGAAAAATTAAATACATTTAGTTTTTGCAAGCTTTTATTTACACATGAAATTTTACACCTTAACTTTAAGGTCGTCCCTAAGTTTAAGGAATGATTGTGAACCTGTGCCCTGTTTATCTTCCTGCTTTGAAAGTTAAGGTAAGAAAAGGAAAGTCTACGTTCTCATGATACTTTATCTGGATTACTTTATTCTCGTCATCTAACATACCTAGCATGCCCAATTAAAGGCAAAAGGGCCCTATCCATTTTTCAATCGGTCTGAAATAATTCATATTGAATTATACCCATCAGGCCCGGATCCAGGGGATGGGCTGAGGGCTCAGGGGCTGCAGCTCCACCACTCGGACCACTATTTTACCGATACATTTGACCTTTTATTCATGTAAACATATACTTTTGCAAACAGTGCAGATCCAGATGAGACGGCTCATACGCTGTTTGCCATTCTGGACATTCTAGTTCAGCTTTTGCTTGACCCAAGATTTTTATCCCAAACTTCCCAGGAGCGACTGTAACGTAGTGGATAACACTCCAGACTACCAATCCAGGGGTCGCAGGTTCGATCCCCCGCTTCTCCTGTCTTTCGGATGAGACTTTAAACCGAGGTCCCGTCTCCATATGACCTCGTTGTTGGTGGGACGTTAAACCCGAGTTCACTCACTCCCAAACTTCCCACAATGGCTTTTTGCAATAATGGAACTATCCAGTTTTACAAAGGAAGAAGCCATTGTGGGAACTGTGGGATAAAGAACTCAGCCTTGCCAGCATTCTACAGCCCCACCGGTTTTAATGGTTCTAGATTCTGACCTGCCCATAGTAGTGGTTAACGGCATTTCCAAGGGAATAATTCTCTTGAACATGCCGTTAACCAAATACCATGATGTCAGGGGCGTAACTAGGGGTGATTACATATTACGCACAATAATGTTTAACATCCATTGAGGGCAAGAATTGGAATTTAGCCCCGAAGATATTTCAAGTAGTGGCGTCTGTTTGCAGTTAGTATTCAAATCTTGTCAATATGCTGGTGCGTGTTGAAATTATTTCAATTTGACAAAATTTCATTACCCACCTGCGTATTGGAGTATACTAGTAGGCAGTTACGCCCTCGCCATGGGTTTTGTGCCTATTCAACGGGAATGTTTCTTGGTTTGTAAACTAATCAGAAAAATGTTTGGGCCTATGGAGGGTTGAAATAATCCAGACTAGAGAAAAGTAGCTGGTCAGGTCGGATTCGTACCCACGATCTCCAGAGGCTGGGGCTAGAGGGTCAACCCCCGAGACATGGCTAAACAAAAGAAAGAAGAAAAGATGCAAGTACATGTTATGGTTTAATAAACATAACTATCTCACTAACAGCACATTTTGATGCAACCTCATATCTACACATGAAACAAAGGTACACATATACCTAAATGCAAAGTCCGTACTCCCTTATTTAGGCCTAACCCACAAGACATTCTGTCCTCTGGGCACCTGCGGGTAAATGTCACTATTTCTTTCAAAAAAGCTTCGCTTAAAACAGGAATCTCCATAGAATCGAATTAAGGTGAATGGGCATACTTTCAGAGGAAGCAATTTTGCTATTTTCAGTTTTTGCCTTTCTTATCAATAGGGGCCACATCTTAAAAAGAAAAAGAATTTGCTCCTATAAGAGCAAATTATTTCCTTTAAGAGTAGACCCCATTTTGAAAGGGCTTTATTATCAAGGGAATCGAGCAGGAAGTCACCAGAACTGCTTACTTTTTTAAAAATGGAAGAAACACATGGATGTACACCCTTTCGCCTTAATGTCCTTAAGATTCAGTGATTATAATTATTGTAACTCAGCTTCATTAGCCAGGTCCAGTTTATGTAATCACACTAGTTTCTCTTTACCACGGACGCCACACATCGTCATCTGTGTCTGGAGTCGGAACTACTTTTTCTGGCGTAACATTAGAACTAGAATCCAGTGACATGTTGCATGTAGAATTTAAGCTTGTGTCCACACTGTCATTGCACTTGTAATATTCATGTTCCTTATAATACTGTTCATATCCATAACTACCACTAACACACGGTACAACAGCTGTTTGGCTAGGGAATGCATATGAGGAAGGCTGTATTGTCACACTTGAGTAAGGACACCCGTCTCTTGGCTGCGTAGCATCACATCTTGAAATTGAATGCGCAGATACCGCTTCCGCCGGATGTTGATAGGCTGAAGTCCGTCCGGTCTTCTCCATGTAGCAGCTTTGAAGGTGATTGTTGAGTTGGTGCAGGGAGCCGGTATCAAGTGCTTGGGTTGATGAGAGGTAGTTGAATGTCTCTCGGGCGCAGTCTTTGAAGCCTTTCTTGTACTGGTCCGCGGCTGTGGCTAGGCTGACAGACCTCTGCTGGTGCTCGAGTGTTGTCAGGTGACTCACCGTCAGCTCTAGAATATCTGCTTTGTCTAGGCGCGCCATTGCAGAGGTACCCTGAAAGACACAAGAAAGTATGACACATTAATACATGTATTTGTTTATAATTGCTGACGCAAAACACAGCCCAACATGCACAGTAAGTTGAATCAATATTGAATCAACCTTGATTCAACGTCACATGACGTTGAATCAAGGTTGATTCAATATTGATTCAACTTGGTATGCCCACACTAAGTTGAATCAGTATAGAATCAACCTTGATTCAACGTCATGACGTTGAATCAAGGTTGATTCAATATTAATTCAACTTTGACGTTGAATCAAGGTTGATTCAATATTGATTCAACTTTGTGTGCCCAATTGGAGGCGCGGGGTTGGAGAAGGCGACGATTTCAGACTTCACTGACCTGAGTTCAAAGCCGGACTCTCCTCACCCAAACATATACGGTACCATTGATTGATTGATTGATTTGATGCTTAACGTCCACGGTAAACAGCTATGGTCATGTCGGGACGGTCAGTTAACCTAACCACACTATTCCTAAGCGGTTAACCAGTACTAAGTGCACATACTTTCGCCAGTAACTGACAACTGCCCTTCTTGAATCAGCGGAAGGAGAAACGAAAGTATGAGGCCAGACCGGGTATCGAACCCAGGACCTCTAACTTATTAGTCAGGTGCCCTACCGATTGCGCTATGCGGCCCGGCTTTACGGTACCAGATTGAACACATTTATGTCATCAGCTAGAGTGACTGATAAAGAGTGAAACATCCGAATTTAATGTCTGAGATGCTGTTCATTTAGTTCAGGCAGGTAGTAAACTATTCAAAGCAGCCCAAAGAGACAATATGAAATTCAAAGAGGCTTTTTTGTATCATTCAAACATTAAAGGTGCATTTGGCTTTCGTGTACTCTGGGGTGCCTTTGTATGTTTTTTCTATTGTTGTGTATTGTTCGTAAGTATTGACCTGGCACTCATGAATATTCCATTCACCTCCGTATGTCCGATCACGAACAGGTAAACGCTGCATCAATATGTACATTAAATCTACTATTAAACAAGAAAATTTCACTGCATCAAGTGGCACAGTTGATAAGGCATTGATCGTATAAACTCGGAGTTATGGTTTCGAATCCCGCTACCGTCGTTTTAATATTTTTTTCTTTGCTTAAAACCAGCGGACAATCTTGCCATGCTCGGCACAAAATTTTAATGTATCAGCTATTAATTTAGTTGGTTGCTTGGTTAGTTGTCTTAGGTTTAACGGCCCTTTGAGACACGACTTTATTCTGTATTGGGCCGTTTTTCAAAGGCAGGGAGATGATACGCGTTAGAAAAAATATCCAAAAAATTATACCCGCACCTACTGCAAGCACAGTAGCCCTTTGCCGCACTATCGGCCAAACTAATATGGCGACCAGGCAGCACCATGACCAACCTGACAACCCTCTTCAACTAATGAACGAGATGCAATATCTTTCTACTTTCACATGATGTAAATCCTACAACAATGTCATGGCGGGGCATAAAATGTATGCAGTTTCATTAATAACATTAAAAATAAAGAAAAAAAGTAAAAAATGAAAAATAACTAGAAACGAGTGCTGTTAGATTCGATCTTATGAAGTCTGTCTTTGGGGTTGGAAGCCTTCACCACTACGCTATGGCGTCATTGGAAAACGGTTGGCTGTATTATATTCAAATAGCAGTATTTTCCGGTAAATCATCGCTAAAACTAACGAAAACATCCGAGTGTTATGACGGAAATAAATGAGTGCCAGGTCAATACTTACGAACAATAAAACGTTTCTGAAATTAGTGGCTCAATCCAAACAATAAATAACGGTACTTCTTATTTTTAGCTCACCTGAGCCGAAGGCTCACAGGTGAGCTTATAGTATAGGCAGGCATCCGTCGTCCGTCGTCTGTCGTACGTCGTCCGTCGTCCGTCGTCCGTCCGTCCGTCAACATTTTCAAACGACATCTCCTCTGAAACTACAAGGCCCATTGTAACTAAATTTCATATATAGCATCTATAGACAGGGGGAACCAATAATACTGTTTTTTATCCAAATTGCTTTGGAACTTTGGTTGCTATGGCAACTTAAAGTTTCCATTGACTTGTATGGGAAAAATTGAAAATTTGCATTTATTGCTATGTCACTGCAGATATTTTGACAAAACTTTTACAGAAATGTTCCTTGAGTAGTCCTCCATCAACCACATGAAATTTTTGTCAATTTCACAATTTGGCTGGTTGCCATGGCAACCGAATGGTTAAAAATAGAAAAAATATTCAAAAATCATCTCCTCAGAAACTATGAAACCAATAAAGCTCAAACTTCACAGAAAGGATCTTGGCACTGCCCTCTATAAAAGTACTGTTTTTCTTGGCAATTGCTCTAGCAGTTTGGTTGCTATGGGAACTTAAAAGTTGCCATTGACTTATAATGGCAAAATAGAAAATTTGCATTTATTGCTATGCCACTGCAGATATTTTGACAAAAGTTTTATAGAAATGTACCTGGAGTAGTCTTTAACCAGCCTTGTTAAATTTATACAAAATGGGCTATTTTTCTGGTTGCCATTGCAACCGAATAGTTAAAAATGAAAAATATTAAAAAATCATCTCTGCATAAACTGTGTGGCCAATAAAGCTCAAACTTTACAGAAAGAATCTTAGTACTAGCCTCTATAGAATTACTGTTTTTCATGGCAATTACTCCAGCAGTTTGGTTGCTATGGCAACTAAGAGTTTCCATTGACTTATAATGGGGAAAATGGAAATTGTCAATTTTTGCTGTCTCACGGCTTTTATTTAGATTTTCTTTCTACAGAAATGTTTCTTGAATAGTCTTCTATATTTCATATGAATTTTCTCCAAATCACTGAATTTGATTGGTTGCCATGGCAAAATATAGGGTAAATTTTCGAAAAAAAAAAAGAAGAAAAAATGAAAAAATCTTCTGCTCAGAAGCCATATGGGGGATGAAGCTGATATTGTGCAAACATGTTGATGACAGAAGCCTCTACATGAATTTTGTTTTTTCTTCCAACCCAATAAGAACTTTGGTTGCTATGTCAACTTATAGTTTCCATTGACTTATAATGGGGAAAGTGAAGCCATGAGGAGGATGAAGCTGATACTTTGCATACATATTAATAACATTAGCCTCTACCTAAAGTATATTTCATATTATCATTGCCCATGTGAATTGGTTGCTATGGCAACTTAAAGTTTCCATAGACTTACAATGGGGAAAGTGGACATTTGGTATTTATTTCTGTGTTACGGCAGATATTTTGACAAAAGCTTTACAGAAATGTTCCTAGAGTAGTCCTCTATCAGCTATAAGAATTTTGCCCAAAGACCTGATTTTGATTGGTTGCCGTTGCAATTGAAGGGCCAAATTTTCAATTTTTTCATTTTTTTTTTTTTTTTTTTTTGCCAAAGATCTTCTTCTCAGAAGCCATTAAGGGGGGATAAAGCTTATTTTTTGCATAAATGTTTGTGATATTATCCTCTACATAAATGGTGTGTTTTATTGCTGTTGTGCATGTTGTTTTGTTGCTGTGGCAACTTAGTTTTTCCAACATAACCTCAGTGCTCAGGTGAGCGATATAGGGCCATTGGCCCTCTGGTTTCTGAATCATGCAAAATGTGATTCCATAAATGTAAGGGCAGCAATTCGATAAGAATCGAAGCACTATTAAAAGCTCAGTTATGACCCGTTATTGAAAACGTTGACTGTTGGCTATGTACGAAACTAAAATTCTATCTACCAGAGTTGTGAGAAAGGCAAAGTATGGTGCATTGTCTGGTTTTCATGGCACATTATAGGAAAGAATCTTATTTCTGTGGATTTATCGTTGTGTGAACGCCGGCAAACCACGCACAATTCATGTTTAGTTTGTGAATTAAAGATAAAATCCTTAAAAATTTATTTCATCCTGGATCAAGTTTATAGAAAAGATTTAACTCCCACAGACGTTACGTCTTTTGTTTTAGAGTTGACCCCATTTTGGAAGAGCGTCGTCGCCCAAGGAAGCAAACAGAAAGCCACAAAAGTTGTCCCCCTTTGTAAAAATAAGAGAAAAACAGGGAGGTGTATCCATATACCGTATACGCTTTTTCTCAAGCAGAGACTCAAAAGTAGAAATGATAAATAAAAATGCGTACTTCCAAACATGTATGAGCCACGACATGACAAAACCAACAAAGTGGCATGCGCGCCAGACATAGGTTCCGATCAGCCTGGGCATCCGCCCAGTCTAATCAGAGTCTTCACTGTGCACTTAAGGGTAGCTAAGTGTCTGATCTAGCTCCACGCGGACAGAGAAAACTGATTAGACTGGGCGGATGCTCAGGCTGATCTGTCTTCGCTGGGCGCCTATGCCATTTTGTTTGTTTTGTCGTGTCTAGGCCTGTATAATAATGATTAGAAAGATCTGTCATTCTTGTTAACATTATTATAAAGTTTCTTCTTTCATGAAAAAAATTCGAAGGGGAATCAACTCATGGAGAGACAATTAACCGCCAAGTAGGCAAGAAAGGGGAGATGACTTAAACGTTTTTTTTTCTTGTACGCGACACATTGTTATGATCTGTTCAACATAATATTGAAGTATGATCATGAAATATTTCAAAGTATTCAAGTTATCTACGAATAGACGGACACCAGGCTCATCGAAATATTTCACGACCCTTTCAATCAGGGGATAAAAATGTATAACTTACATTGTGTTTTACTTTGACAGCAAGCAGAGACTTCAGCTGATCTAAACTGTTGTTCATTCTATCTCGACGCCTCTTCTCAACCAGGGGTTTTCTTATCTGGAAAGATGAAAAAATTTATAAATACATGAGAAAATTTTTATAAATACACGAGAAAACCAACAAAGTGGCATGTGCGCCCAGCGAAGACTCAGATCAGCCTGGGCACTCGCTCAGTCTGATCAGTCTTCCCATTGCGCTTAAAAGGTAGCTGAGGGTCTAAGCTAGCTTCATGCAAAGTTTAAAATGCCGGAATTTTTCAGGGATCATACATAGCTAACAGGACAAATTTTTTTTTTCAAAAGTCAATCAGTGCATCTACTTATTATCTCTAATTAGTTGATAATGTTTCAAGTCTCAAGCTTAAACACTTAATTACCTTACTGACAAGTTTAATGCCAAAATTTTCAATGGGTCAGAACTAAAAAAAAAATATAAATAAAAATAAAATAAAAAAATGGAATTCGTCAGTCAAAAGTTCATCAGGTTATCTACCCATCACTTCCAATCAGCTGATCAAGTTTCAAGTCCCTAGCTAAAATACTTTTTGAGAGATATTGCTGACAAGTTTAAAATGCAAAAAGTGTGAAAGGGCCATAACTCCGTAAACAATCGACAAAATTCAATTAAAAAATAATCATTTCATTGACTTATCATTCCTAATAAGCTGGCAAAGTTTCACGTCCCTAGCTGAAACGCTTTTTGAGATATCTTGCTGAAAAAATCTCATCATGATTTTTTTTTCAGAGGGGCATAACTCCAAAAGGGGAGACAATGTTGTCAAGAAAAAATAAAACAGGTCAGCCACATTTTGATGATGAATCCATATGTGAAATTTCAAAACTCTGCCATGCAGGATTCTTAAGATATGTAATGCATTAGAATTAAAAAGCGTGACGAATGGACGGGAGTGCGCACGTACAGACGGACAATCAAAAAGCAAAATGCCCACTATGCCCCCGCAACTTCTTCGAAGTTGGGGGGAGGGGGGAGGGGGGGGATAAAAATATATGAAATTTATAAGTTAACCAATAAATCTATTTATCATGTCTAATCATCTGACCAGGTTTCCCTAGGAGTCCCTATATATTAACTCAAATACGTTTCAAGATATTTTGCTGACAATCTTAAACTGCCAAATTTTCAAAAGGTCATAACTCAAACAAACTGACAGAATTTGATGAAAGTTAATCAGGTAATCTACTCATCATCTCCGATCAGCAGACTGGGTTTCATGTCCCCAGCTCCAATTTCTTTCAGATATCTCGCTGACAAGTTTAAAATGCTAAAATTTTCGAAAGTCGTAGGAATTCATTTTAACGCTAATCTGAGAGGTAATCTACTGATCATCTCCAATCAGCTTATTATGTTTCAAGTCTCTGGCTCTAAAACCTTTTGAGACATCCTGCTGGCAAGTTTTTAATAGCCAAAATTTTCAGTCGGCCATAACTTCAACAAAATTTGACGGAATTCATTAAAAGCTAAACCTACTAATCATATCCAATCTGCTGATAAAGCGCCAATACTTCTCCAGGTATCTTGCTGAAAATTTCAAAGGGCCATAACTCTGACAAAGAATGACGGAAGTTTTTCAAGTAATCTACTCATCATTTCTGATAAGCTGACAAAGTTTCAAGTCCCTATCTTAAACAGTTACTGAGATATCTTGCTGAAACGGTTTCATGTATTTTTTTTATCAAAGGGGCATAGCCCAAATGGGAGACAACTCGGACAAGAAAAAAGTACGGGTCAGCTATATTTTAATGATAAATCATTATATGTGCCACGACACGGGAAAACCAACAAAGTGGTTGTGCGCCCAGCGCAGACCCGGACCAGCCTGGGCATCCGTCCAGTCTGATCAGAGTCTTTGCTGTCCGTATGGGCGTAGCTTAAAACCTAAGCTACCCTTTAAGCGCTTTGCGAAGAGTCTGTTCAGACCGGGCGGATACCCAGGCTGAGCTGAGTCTGTGCTGGGCGCACAACTGATTTGTTGGTTTTCTCGTAGCATGCACAGTGCTTAACATATGGTATGCATGATGTACGGACAAACGCACGTACGCGCAGAATGACAACCCAGAAGCAATCTTCGAAGTTGGGGGCATAATAACTTTGTTTCCGAGGAAGTAAATTCTTTCTTTTTAAGTTGAGCCCTAGGGAGACAACAATGCACTACATATTACAGTTACTGTCCTGAAAATGCATCAACCTAAGCTGTGTAAAACATTCAAAAATGTAAGGCTATTCAGATTGTATTGAACCTGCAGAGGTTAACAAGACCTACCTTAACTGACAATGGACTCATCAAATTTATAAGAATAGAACAGTCCATGGGCAGAAATGGGCTGAGTTTGATGGAGCATAACTCAAGCGTATCACAGTGGAATATTTACCGAACGGACCTTAAAATTCAATTGGAGCTTTCAAAATTAAATTCCTTATTGTATACTAAATATCATAATCGTAGCTTTAGCTTTACCACAGATATCAGGTCGCTTTTTCCCCATTAAAAATACTAAACTTGGAAATGTGGCATAACTCTGTCAAATGTTTACGTTATAAATTTTGTTATGCCTAACTGTTTACCAATCCCAGACAACTTGAGCCAAGCCGTTGTCCAAATATTTCGTTGTCAAGATTCGTTTCATTTTACAGAAAAAAGTGGGCAAACCCAAAATTTATTATTTTTTTATTTTTTGTTATTAATTTCATTTATTTTTCATACAGTCCATATAATTAGCGTCGGGTGAAATTTGACCTTACAACACGTTAGCGAACAGTGAGGACTCAAATGGGATATGTACCTGCGCAGTCTTGATCAGAGCCTTCCCTTTTCACAAATTGTCGATGCTGAAGTGTCTTTCGTACTAAGATATCAACTGGTATCATATTGTGTTACATATTATGCATGTCACCTATTGGCATCAGTTGGTAATATCGGTATGATAAATAAAAAATGTAATACATTACGCATGGTTATTTATTTGTGTAAATAGTTAATGTACTTTACAACACTTATGCCATCATATGTATGATATGTTATGTCCTCATGGGCTTTATAGCCTTCTGGAATTTGAAAAGTAAATAAACTCTAAAACTCACAAATATTATTTATGAATACTCGGCAACTTCAAATTGGAAAGCTTTGAGAGAGCCTATTTAGTCGAGGGCAATTCAACTCATTAATTCCTAGCGCCAAAAGATGAGGACATAAGCAAACAGAGCATCCCCAGATCAGACGCCGCTGCGTCTGAATTGGGTCTACACTTTTTGTACAAGACAAATAGATTTTTAGCCACGACACGAGAAAACTAACAAAGTGGTTGTGCGCCCAGCGCTGACTCAGATGAACCTGACCAGAGTCTTTGTTGTCAGCACAGAGGTAGCTTCGACCCTTAGCTCTTATTGAAGAGTCTGGTCGGACTGGGCGGATGCCCTGGCTGATCTGAGTTTGCTCTGAATGCACAATGACTTTTTTTGTTTTTTCTCGTGTCGCGGTTCTCTTTAAAATAAAATCAATCAATGAGCAATTACGTTTTTTGAAAAAAAAATATGAAAATCGGAATAAAAGTAAAAAAAAAAATTAGGGTTAAAAAATGAAAATGGCAATTTTCACGAAATCTGCGCCATTTTATGTTTTATTTTACATGTTCAATTTTGGCCTTGTTCGTAGTTTAGTATTTCTCTTTAAATGAAACAACTGTTATATAATATGCATAATTTGGATGATAGTAGGACAAGGGCCTGCTGTGCTTGCAGTAGGTGCGGGTGGGGTTGTTTGGGACGTGTCTCCCAGAGAGAGAGAGAAAGAAAGAAATCTTAAACAAAAGGCTCTTGTTTATCAATTCTTTCATCTTTTTCCCTCTCTCTTGGAGACGGCCCGATATAAACTGAAATGCTCAAAGGATCGTTAAACCCAAAACAACCGACCAAAAAAAAAATCCATGTTTTCTGCCATTCTAACAAAAGGAAACAATCTTAGTGACTTATTTGCTTCCCTGAACAAGAAGTCTTTCCAGGATAGGATCTTCTTTTAGAGGAGCAAAGTCTTTCCTCTAAGAAATGATCCAAAGGGAGGCCACACATAACAGAGTTACTTCCCTGGAAATGTAACCATCCTAAGCTATGTAAAACATACAAAAAATGCAAAAGCAATACCTTTCTCAGATAAGTAGGGTCTGCTGAACTTGGTGACTTTGTTCCAACCATTTTGTCTTGTTTGCTAGGCTACGGATCTCTTTTCTGATTGATGTGTTTTCTGTCCAAGGTGATGGATCTTTATGCCACCAATTCTTTCTGAGCAGTATTTATAAAACTATCTACTCGTGTCAGCAGGTTACTCAGGGATGTCGCTAATTAAAGAAGTCCCCGGTCCACGAGACAGACAGGAGCTTCTCGTCCATGTCCATTATCTTAAACGGTCATTGATTGGATAATTACGCTAAGCACGTGCATTATTGTGTAGTCACTTTGTAAGGTGATAATTGGCACGCGTTTGAGAAAGAGTTAAAGAGCGATGCTAATTGTTTTCACACCTTTGGCAAAGTGTGCTGTCTTCTAATTGCTTTAACAATTACTTACATAATTTTCTTACATAATTAGATAGCTTTAATTTATGGATCTCTTTTTCGAAGTGTTTTCTCATGATTATGTAAGGGACTTTCGTTCACTTTTGTGTTTTCTAGAACACGTCTTGTGAAAAAATGGACCTCAAACTATACGCGCGAACATCAGTGTCAGCATCCATGCAGCTGATCTGGGTCTTCACCGATCGCATACATGGTCAGCAAGCCGTTAGGAATCTATGCCATGAAAACTGAAGACTAAGGTCTTTGCACATAGGCGCATGCTTATTTGTGTACTGTTTTAAGCTCTTTTCACGAACAACATAAACTTGTATGAACAAATTGTTTCAAACACACCTTTTCATCCATTGATATAAGGTGTATGAGTACACCTTTATGATTTCCTGTTAGTTTTACAAAGGGAAACAGCTTTCTTGACTCTCTATTTGCTTCTCTGGAGGATGTAGCCCTTCAAAAATGGGTCTATATTAAAAGAAAAAAAATCTGCTACTAAGGGATCAAATTCTTTCCTGTAAGAGTTGATCCATTAAGAAAGGGAGCAAAAATGAAAAATGGCAGAGTTGCTCCCCTTGAAGGTGTACATATCGTTAAAATGGTGACACTAATAAGCCGGTCTTAATAAGTTATCAATGAAGCCAGCGCATCCACGCAGTCTAATTACAATCACTCCAGCAGGGCTGTGAAATCCACAAACCGAATACGCACAGCTTCTCAGCTAGACTAGCCCTAGTCTGATAATGAAAAGGTTTATCGTTTATAGAAAAAGAATTAAATATCTTTGCTTCTTTTCTCTGGCTAGTCTATAAAACTTGAATCTGCTCCTTTTCTGATATAGACATCGAGCTATAAACTAGACTAGCCGTAGGAACTGGGAAAATAAAATGGCTGACTATAACTTCTTCGCCTAGTGGCTAGGCTACTCAGCCTTTAACACATGCCGCACGATAGTTTTCCACGTGTCATTCTCATTCGAATTTTGCTTATAGCCCCAAAATTAATATGGTCTGTCCGTCAGCAATTCAGTGATTATGCTTTGGAATTTGAATTTCGTTTCTTGCGGCTTTCTCAGGATCTGGTAAGCCTACAAAGTCGAAAATGGGTCATGGCACATATGGACAATAGATTGATGTGCCCTATATATTAAAAATCAGGCTTCTACTATTTGCTTATTTATCGCTTTATTTGTTCACTTTTCCGTCTCTCTATTTAACATTGAACATTTGTGTTACGTTTTACTCACGAACATCTTGGAACAACAAGCACATGCATAATGGGTAACTGTACCGTTTTTATCAGACCGTGCTTCTAGTTCCTTTTCATTTTTTTCAAAATCATGGTTAACTTTCCACGCCACTGTTTAAAAATCGATAATCGGTATTCGCGAATCGAGCAGGTAATGAAATACACTACGAGATATGGGCAAGTCATCTTTTCCTTCTTATTTTATTGTTCCTTATATTCAAATCCATTTTTCCGTGTTCATTTCGAAAACCGCAACAAATTGCAAACAACCTGATATAATTTTTGAAAAGATTGCATAAGAAATACCGCGGTCATTTTTTAGTTTAAGTTGACTACCCTCAAAATGTTTAGAATATATAGTAAATCATGACTTTTTTTTTACTGCGTTGATCAAAGTTTTTACCCGCATATGTCTCTTTTTTCATAAAATGATAATTTTCCGTGTTCATTCCGAAAACTACAATTATTCAGCATTTCACTGATACAATTTTATTGAAATAGGAAGTAAAACAGTGCGGTCATTTTTACATTTTCGACCAGCACCCTTATTTTCTATGCTGGCCGCAAATATCCAACAGAACTCGCACATTACTCCAGGTGGCGTAGAAAGTTGCGGACGCTAAAGGCGTTCTACAATGGGAATATTCCAGTGCTCACTGTTTTATATGACCCGGTTGCTCTTGTAAGGGGAGAGGAGTTGGAGGGGGGGAGGGGGGCGGGGGGTTAATAACTTGATGGACGCAAAGTTCGTAGTACGTCCTCCCTGGATTTTTCAAATAAATATTACTATAACATAAGATGAACAGGACATATGTAATATCACTACTCTTACTGTTTTCTTCAGTAAAAATGCGTTTTTTACTACCAAATTGTCTGCTTGGCAACGTTTGTCTTCCGCTGAAATGCATTAATTTCGCCCGACATATAATTTCGGCAAAAAACAATGTTTGGCTTCTGAGACCAGAGTTGTTAGCTCTAAGGTTTGACAAGCTGATTACCATATTAATTCGGCCATAAGACGGAGGTTCATTTCCCCCCCCCCACAAAAACAGAATGACCCCAAACATCTGAAACCTACAGTAATTGTGCTGTAAGACGGGATTTCTCTTACGGTCTAAAAAAAGCTCAAGATCCATCTTAAAAGATGGACCTAGAATTTTGTCTTCTTCTTTGGAGGAAATCCCGTCTTATAACTGAATAAAAAGTTTCATCATGTGCGAACAGAGAAGATTCAGTTCCAACATTTATGAGAAGGTTGTTCTGTAATGTGAGTTATTAGCTCTTGGATTGGGTAACATGACTGCCAGATTAATTCGGCTTAAAGAAGGGACTTCCCTGTCCCACTCCCCCACCCCCAATTAAAAAAAGCTACAATACGTTCAATAGTAATTTTGCTGTAAACCCGGTTAATCTCGTACAGTCTAAAGTTTACATCCATCTTAAAAGATGGAACTAGAATTTTGTCTACTTCCTTGGAGGGAAATCCGCGTCTTGTTACCGAATAAAGACATATATCATGTGCTATTAGCAAACATTATGTTCCGACTCATATGTACAGTCTGTTCTGTGATGTACGGTTTGTATATTCCAAAGTGCATGCACAAATCAAAATTAAACATTTCAGGCGCGCCATGAAAATGTATACGCATACATAGGATAAACGCACGAATTACGCTTGTCTGAACCAGCCTGTACATGGTACTGCACAGTCTGATCAGACCTGCACAGTTCCCTTTCAAAATTGTGCATGCCTAGATATTTTCTTTGCGAAGATCTCACGCTAAATCAGTATATTTTGTATGTGTGCAGGTTGGCAGTGTTTGTATTTTTTGCAGGATGCGGACAATATACAAAGTGATAATTAATATGACGCTCGATTAACCCGCTAAATGCCCTAAAAATATTTGGTAAGGTCATGGGTTCGAATCCCAGTTGTTACCTTTTTTTGGTTCTTTTTGTCTTTCCTGCAATATATTGAAGTATATGCGAACAACTTTATATATCAAATTTAACAAAATCGACCATTTTTGGCAACTTAATACATGGCAAACAGCTTTGAAAATAAGGACCTTAACGTGAAAAACATTGTGTAATGCGAAACTGTGATTTCTTCAAAACTAGAAACCTAGTTCACATTGTGTACAATGAGTCGATTTATCGTGTTTACCCAAACCAGACTGCTGATGCTTTCTCGTCTGTTTTTATTCATTTTTCTTTCTTTCTAATTTAAATACTTAAAAAATGTAACACACTTTTCTGAGGAACTGTGATGTACCCGGACTTGAAAGTCGATGTACCAAAAGGCAGTGGGTCAATGTATTGTTTATTCCACAGTCTCATGATCTGCCCCTTTGTTCCATTCTTTTCCTCCTGTCCAATTTTTGAGAATTAAAATTTTGTGTCATGCTTTCCTTTTAAGCTTGACACTCGGTATATGTATGGACGATGGGTCGCTGTATAACATATATCAGAACTAGACTGTTGGTGCTTACTCATCTGTTCATTTTTCTTTCTCTCCAGTTTTAAAGATAAAAGCAAAATGCATGACACTCTTATCAGGAACTGTCATATATAGTTGAAATATGGGCAGTGTGCCAATGTACTGTGTATAACAGAGCCTACCCATCCTTATTTGAGCCGCGACGCGAGAAAACCAACAATGTGGTTGTGCACCCAGCGCAGACACAGATCAGCCTGGGCATCCGCCCAGTCTGATCAGAGTCTTCGCTGTCCGCATGGAGGTAGCTTAGACCCTTAGCTACCCTTTAAGCGCTTCGCAAAGAGTCTAATCAGACCGAGCAGATGCCCAGGCTGATCTGAGTCTGCACTGTGCGCACAACCACATTGTTGGTTTTCTCGTGTCGCGGCTCATTTATTCATTTTTCTTTTTCAAAAAATGTCATGCTTTCCTCAGTCCTGACGAATGAAGAAAATAAACGTTAATTTGGTGCAATTATACAAACATATCTTAAGGGCGATGTTGCTGGGTAATTTTCAGTGTCAGGGCGTCCTACTAATTTCGACAGTTCTAAGAAGGGCAAGGGCCGGCTGTGTTTGCAGCAAATGCGGGATGGCGTTGTATGGATTGTTTGTTTTTCTCGGCGCAACCGAGTATAATTTCACGTTTGTTCCACTTTTCTCAAGATTTCATTCAATTTGGTCAAATAATAATTGACTTGACTTTGGACAAATAACGCGTATGTTAAAATTTAGCCAATAATATCAAAGTTCAATGGATATTTAATCTTCGTTTTTTCCCCGTTGTACTGCAATGGACGGAGACTCGGTGCCAGGTGTGTGCAACTATGGTTACGTACCGCTGAGCCACTTGGGGAACAACGTTAGGAGAATTTAAACAGAACAGAACGTTGTACTGCACTGCGTGAATACTAGCACTCGGTCAGATGTTAATTCAAAAAGTTTCTCTTGTTTGTAAATCTACAATGGAAATGTTATCAAAAACAGACGCAGATATTCAAAACGTTTTTTTCAGTGTAGATACTGAATTAATAAACGCAAACAAACATTGCATTATATTGACCGCGGTCCATTTTGGAAATTGTCACTAACCAGTGTCAAAATTACGGTTGCGGATGCCTACCGACATAGTTCACTTGAGTCATATTGTCAACTCTTCACCTAGAGACACATTATGAAATACACTCCATTTAATCTGCGCCGATTATCTTCTTTTTTTTTTAAAGATTATCTTGTTTATTTTTGTTTTACTCTCGTCTGTCCTATCTTCCTTTGCCGCCCCCCTCCCCCCCCCCCCCCCACCCTCTCCGCGAGACGGCTTGGTCTAGACTGAAATACTGTCTCAAAGGGTCGCTAAACCCCAAATAACCAATCGACGTGTGATGCCGAAAAAATGAACGAGAAACATGTAATTCTTTGTTTTATATGTTGTGTCCGTGTACTGTTTTGAATTGATTTGCGGTCGTCCTACAAACCAACAGATATTTTAGAGCTAATTATTTGCCATTTTATCGGGAAAATAATTAATATTTTATACGATTGAAATGTCAAAATAATGATCAAAGATACATATTACAGAGTTTTTAATGTGAATAGCATTGGTTGTTGGTTGATTTGATGATTAACGTCCACGGTAAACAACTAAGGTCATGTCGGGACGGTCAGTTAACCTAACCACACTATTCCTGGACAGGCTTAGACCTCCTAAGCGGTTAACCAGTACTAAGTGCACATACTTTCGCCAGTAGCTGACAACTGCCCTTCTTGAATCAGCGGAAGGAGAAACGAAAGTATGTGGCCAGACCGTATGTGAATAGCAATCGGATCAACAAGTCAATCATTTATCCCTCCGCAAATTTATACGCTTCACTCGAATATAAAATAGTGCGTCCGTCCATCCATGTTTATCACATTCTAGCGTCGGACGTCGAACAGACAACATCGCTTCTTCAGAGATGGAAAACTACAAGATTCCAGCACTCGCAGTCCGATTCTTGAAGGGAGCCCGCCTCAGTGGCTTCCCTGAGTTTGATCTGCATCACGGATCAAACACTGTCCAGCTAACTTTGACATGGGCGATCAACCCAGAGGTTAGTCAAGTTAGCGAGAGGGCCGAAAGCAGGAGAGGGTGAGATCGTTGCAAGTCTGACCCCTCTAAGCCTGCACCCTCAGCTGGCAAGCGCTCTTGCCAGCCTGGACAGAAGAAGGATAGGCCGGTCAAGCCTACTCCTTCGAGGGCAAAGGAGCAGTCTGCTCCTAAGCCTGCTGCCAAGAAGATAACACAGAAAGCAGCACAGAAACCAAAGCCGAAACCAGCAGCTCCAGCGCCATCAACGCCAGCCAAGCCAGCTCCTGAGAAGACGGCCTCCACACCACCACCGCCACCGAAGACGCCACCAAAGGACGTGGAGATGACTTCACCACCAGCTCCGAAGCGAAGGTCACAGCCACAACCGGCCGCAGACAACGCCCAACTGCCAGAGACACACCGACACATGTTCCACAACGAGTCCTTTTCCGAGGAGAAGCCGCTGTCCAAGTACAGTGTGGAAGCGGCAACATTCATGGAACACACTGACGTTACCATCATGAAGCTCCGAAGGAAGGGAAAACCAAAGGACTGCATTGGTGTGACAAGCAGGAGCTGGGAGAAAGTTAAAGTGACGAAGGGACCGGGCAGCAAAATCCATCATGCTGCCCACTGGGATTTCTGGCACGAAAAGTACAGGTCAGCACCAAAGCCGGGATGCCAGCTCGCAGCCATCAGGGAGGCAGTAGAGATCGTCAGGGACAAGAAGCTGACGTACACCAGCCCGATGGATCCAGACAAGCCCTAGTCACAAGAAACTTCTTTGCTGCCACATCGCAGCAATCAACGCGGCCCTGGGAGAAAGCATCATCGACAGCCAGGGCCGCTTCCGACCTACTGACCTACTTCTCTGCCAACACCGACACGCGGCCCTAAAGGAAAGCAACGACACTACAGCGACATCACAGCCTCACAGAACAAGAACACGCAAAGACAGAAAACATCACCAGCACCACATCAACGACAGACGCAAGACCTGGACCGACTCCGGATGCCCCAGGGTGGATATGATGCTCTAGTGGCTGTTGGCCCTGGGGACCAACATCCGATACGACAAACCTGAAGAACAACAACATCCATGTTTATACTTGGCGTAATGGTACATTCAGATACAGTGATTGACCTTACATCACTTCTAGGTCACTGTGACCTATATTTCACAGTTAAGTCATATTGTCATACCTCTGGCAAAATCTTAGAAGTTTGAACAATTCATAGGATAAATATTTATTATGACACTGCAGTTTGGCCGGTATTGTCCATAGCAAAGTGCACCTCTTTTGCACATTAGCACAGGCTGGTCCGTACATATACGTAGTTGGCATAATCTTAAGACTGATTTTCTCACTTTGTAGCTCAAACCGTATATAGCACATACAAATATAAAATAAATATATTACATTCTAAAATAAAAGTCTGCGCAAATCAATTTCTCTGAGGTACCTCACGACTATTCCTTCTCATTTCATTGAGTAAATATGGCAAGAGCTCTTGAAATGTAAATGGTCGTTTTCTCTGTTTTGCCATGGCCGGTCCGTATCCCCTAAATCCAGATAACCCTCCTTGATGAGCAATAGAATCAAATGTATTCCTTCTTCTGTGGTTCCTCTTTTCCTCCTTATTATTTTCTTTATTAATCAAAGAAAGTATGTGCTGTACATAAAAAGAGTTGTCAGTTTCACTGTCGCCATGGTAACCGTCTTCATTGTCCAGAATCCGAATCGCTGTCTCTAACGTTTTCCGCAAGTGCGCATGCTCGATTCCCCTCATGTAGCGTTGTGTTTCTTTTCGTCTAGCGTTTTCTAGTTCGCTCTGTTCATCAGCTGTGGTTACTTCCATAAGTGACGGGATCTCATGTCGGGTGTTTCTAAACTGGTTATTCGTGTAGGAGTTTCTTGTACCAGATGAGCGAGTGCGGCCAACATTTGTCTCCTGTAAAAGACATACAAAAGTACATGTAATTAATCTTTTTTCGCCAATTAAACTAGAATTGAGTTGAGAACGGAAATGGTTTTTCTTTTTACCGAGTCCAGAGAAGGTACTTTTTTCTTTTTTCTTTTCAGCAAACCACACTTTGTTACTATACTGAATTCTTTTATACGAATAGTTTAATTCCATGAAATGTATTTATATGTATCTATGTTATTTTTACAAAAAAAAAAAAATAAAGTTTAAACTATACTGAATTCTTTGTGTAACACATCATACAATTACGATTTATTCTGAAACTTGTTACGAAATTATTTAGTTTATCCGTAATCAGCAAACTAAACCCAGAAGTGCTATACACGATTTTTTTTTTGCAAATGAAATACCGGTAAATATGAGTTGGCAGCATTTCGAATGAAATAAACTGGCAGCGTCCGAAGAGACCTTCTTGACAAACTTTTATGATTGCTCAATTCTTCTTTATGGTTTGTCCTACAATTTTTTCTGGATGACACGGAAGTTTAAGCCATATTAGACCATGGGTACTCTGCCTAACTCCCAGCAATATAACAGGAACAACTGTTAATTTAACGTATTATGGTCTCTGCGAACAAATTACAAGCCGGATTTCTGAGAAGGTTGGCCCTGCGCAGGAGTACAAGATTCACCAAAAACACGATCCACTTTATGCAACAACTATTCTGACTCTTCATCAAAAGCCATTTTTATATTAAGGCGATCCGTTTTTAACAAATACGCGAGAAGGCGAGTGATCGAATATCATACACGACCACCGAAAGCTAAGACTGCCTTATCTATAAGGGCCAGTGCACTCATATCCAAATAGTTCACAATTACAGTTGAAGAAAAACAGCAACTTGCGGGCTCGGTAAAGTTAGCAGAATAGCGGAATGAAATGGTAAAGTTAGAAGAATGGCAGAATAGCAGAACGAAATGGTAAAGTAAGCAGAATAGCAGAATGAAATGGTAAAAGTAAAAAGTATGCAAAGACCAGGAACTGAAACAATCAAAATCCAAATCCAGCCCTCAAACCATAGTTGGAAACAACTAAGATTACAAATAATCAAGATACAGAGAACATGTGGCCAACCGAGTGAGCAGCTTGTTCCCAAAAGGTGGCCACTCAGCAACCCAAACCGAACCAAAAATAATAAGAACATACATAAGGTAAAACATCACAGAAACTCTGACACCAAAAACAGGCAACAGAGAACCACAACAGAACTACCGCCTTGTAAAGTTTGCAGAATGGCAGAATAGCAGAACGAAATGGTAAAGTTAGCAAAATAGCAGAATAGCAGAACGAAATTTTTGTTCTGCCCATTCTGCTCATTCTGCTAGCAGAATAGCAGAACAAAATGGTAAAGTTAGCAGAATAGCAGAATAGCAGAACGATTTTTTCGTTCTGCCCATTCCGCTCATTCTGCTAGCAGAATAGCAGAACGAAATGGTAAAGTTAGCAGAATAGCAGAGTAGCAGAACGAAATTTTTCGTTCTGCCCATTCTGCTCATTCTGCTAGCAGAATATCAGAATGAAAAAGTTCTTCGGAATTATGTTCTAAGGCGACCAGCAGAAGGACACACTCAAGCCATGCATGGAAAACATTTCCCTCCTGGTCGGGCTCCAACTAGCAAGGAAAAAATCGACAAATTTCTTGAAGAAAAGAATCATTTATCATCATATCCTGGTGTGACCAGCAGGTGGGCAGACTCATGCCATGCATGGAAATCATTCGTTCGACTAGCAAGGAAAAAATCCACAAATTTGCTGGAGAAAATACTCATTTATCATCCTATTTTCGTGTTACCAGCAGGTGGGCAGACTCAGGCCATGCATGGAAAGCATGTTTATCGCCGCCCGAGTTTATCTAGTTAAAAATAAACTTGGAATTTTTCTTTCTGCCCATTCTGCTCATTCTGCTATTCTGCTAGCAGATTGGACAGAACGAAAAATCCCATGTTTATTTTTTTTACTAGATAAACTCGGGTGGCGGTAAACATGACATGGTTCTGCCCAGCTGCTGGTCACACCAGGATTTGATGATAAATGATTATTTTCTTTAACAAATTTGTGGATTTTTTCCTTGCTAGTTGAAGCCTGACCAGGAGGGAAATGTTTTCCATGCATGGCCTGAGTGTGCCCATCTGCTGGTTGCCTCAGAACAAAATTCCGACAAACTTTTTCATTCTGCCGTTCTGCTAGCAGAATGCGCAGAATCGACAGAACGAAAAAATCCAAGTTTATTTTTTACTAGATAAACTCGGGCGGCGATAAACATGATTTCCATTCATGACATGAGTCTGCCCACTTGCTGGTCACACCAGGATTTGATAATAAATGATTCTTTTCTTCAACAAATTTGTCGATTTATTCCTTTCTAGTTAAAGCCTGACCAGGAGGGAAATGTTTTCCATGCATGGCTTGAGTGTACCCATCTGCTGGTTGCCTTAGAACATAATTCCGACAAACTTTTTCGTTCTGCTATTCTGCTATTTTGCTAACTTTACCATTTTGTTCTGCTATTCTGCCATTCTGCTAACTATACCATTTCGTTCTGCTATTCTGCTATTCTGCTAACTTTACCGAGTTCAACTTGCGCGCGTTTAATTTCAGTTTCCTAGCAGATTCAATCTACGACATTACCCTAATTATCTGAGCAAACAGTGTAGACGCCAATCAGACGTCAATGAGCATTCTGATTTAGAACCGCACTCTTTGCTAATATTTTATAAACATCCCTGAAAGAAAAAACGTACGTGTGTTCAAATTTAATGTGAATGGATACTTCGTCATGTTTTCATTTTTGATAACGTGAAAAGTCTTTTGTGACCTCCTGTTCACAGGGTATAATCTTTTCCGCCAATTTTCGCTTCCTGTAGAGACTGTACATCATATTTGGCTTCCGCCGAGACTGTCCGCGAACTCCTGCTTCCTGCCGAGACTTCTGTACATGATAAATGGCTTCCTGCAGAGACTGTCCGCGTGATTCTGCTTCCTGTCGAGGCTCTCGGCAGGAAGCAGAAGCGCGCGGACAGTCTCGACAGGAAGCCATTTTTCGAGGACAGTAGTCCCTGCAGGAAGCAAGAGTTCACGGACAGTCTCGGCGGAAGCCAAATATGACGGACAGTCTCTGCAGGAAGCGAAAATTGGCGGAATCGATTATGCCCTGTGCTGTTTGCTTCCCTAGAGGACAATCTTGACCTTTCTACTCTTACAGGAAAGAATTTGATCATAGTTTGACAAAAAAAAAAAACTGTTCAAAAGCATACTTTTATTCCTTCGACCGTTTGGTTCTGAAGAAAACGATTTTAGAATGCTTTTACCACATATGGGCATGGCGTCCATCTTGGTCATGTGACCACAATCGCTTAAATAATTAGATAAATAAAAAAAATCAAAAAAAAAAATCGTAAACTTTCCTGCATTCATGCTCTATGGCGGTTCCATTCAAAAAGGACAAGCTGTTTGTAATTCTTGAAAACTGATTGAGCTTGGACAAAGATCAGAGAATGGCCTTAACCATTGGTGACAAAAATGTACCTATCTAGTTGACTGTACATGTATATACCGACTTTTATATAAAACTAAGGACTTCAGTAGCTTCTGAGAAATGAAATGTTTAAGCATTTTCTCAAACAAAAATACAGGGAAGCCAATTTGACTCTTATACCCTACAAAAGATCATTTCTGGAATAAACTTGAAGACAGTACCGTACAGGAGTCCCTAAATGAGGCATACCAAGAGTAAATGTCTTTGGTCATTTGGTTCCTCAAAGTTTATTTTTACCATAGTATGAACATGAAGGCCATCTGGGTCATGTGATTATGGGCATTTGAACACACTTTCATTGGTTCCTCGAACCCTTGGAGCTCCGTATTAAATTTGGTTCAAATCGGCTCAGCGGCCTCGATAGAATAATTGTTTGAAAATGTCGACAGACGGGCGGAATGACGACGACGGATAACGACGGAACCTGCAAATCCTATAAGCTCCCCTTCGGCTCAGGTGAGTTGAAAAGATAAAACGTGTTATTTACCTGGTTCTCCGGAAGGTAAAACGCGGCAACACCTTGGAATACGAGAGGGGCGACCACAAGCCAATATTTCATTTCTTTATATTTCGTGTAGATTGCTCTTAATTCCTCTTTGAACTGGCTTTGATCACAAAATGGACAATTTTTATACTTATCGAAGGTTTAACCATGCCTTAATCGTCTCATGTTTCCGTGGTTAATCGGATGTGTCCGTGAATCATGCAAACGGGAGCGACATTGAGCATGACGTCACTACTGACATTCCGTTGTGTGGTAACATTGACAAAATGCTATTTCGATCCCGGCCTGTAATTATTTTTCCACTTCATAAAATTTTACAATTGGTCTATTCCTTCTGTGTAGTGCATCTCAGTGCAACTTAAATGATTTTGATCATGTTTGAAAAATAACCATGGGACGCGGATGCCCCGCCTGGAGCTAACAGGAAGATTTTTCTTTATTCGCGTCGGTTTAGAAGCCACATGTGTGGCCCGGACATGGGATTTTATCAAGGGAAGATGACTCAAAAGCTAAACAGCGATTTTTTTTTGTTTTGTTTTTTGCGACATTTTGTCTTGATAAGATATAAACTCATCTGTGTTTTTTTTAATGATTAAATTCTGTAGGGTTCAGAGGTTATGGCCACGCCAAGATTGCTTTGCAAGAAGGGCTAAAAACTAAAAAATAAAATAAAACAAACTGGGACAGTGAGATCCTTGTTCAGACATACTCTCTGACAAATTAAGCCGAAGTGGGAAGTGTATTACTATCTTCTATATTTATCTGGAGTTAATGCCCGTAATCTTTTTTTTTTTTTTGCAAAAGCAAATACTTTAAAACAAATTAAAAGAGAGATGTCTTCCTTGCTTAAGACACAGCGCCTCTAGTGGTAAAACATGGGATTTAGCAAGAACAGATGACTGAAACAGCTATTTTTGAGTGTTTTTCCCAAATTGTGTCACATTTCATAATCATCAAGTATTTTAGATGCAGGAAAATGATCCACTGAGTAGAATATTATTACGATGTTCTAGTATAAAGGGGAAACGATCAACCAAAAGGCTCCTAGCCAAATGATTTTGTTTACCACTTGGTTACATAGTCAACCTGTTTACTGTCATGCAGATATTCTATCTAGCAAATTAAGAAGCTGTTTTCACCACATGAGCAAAAGGTCATAAGTCTGTTAAAAGCACCCAGTAGCGCTTAAATTTAGTAATGTCCGAGGTTTCATCCACATTAAGTGTATGCCAAAGTAGCGCCACAATACTCTTATATACTGGCCGTCCTATCCGTTTCATACTTTTTTCCAAGGCCTAATGCGGCTTATCCATAGTCTATGTGAGTTTGAAAATATACATTATTAGTGAACGGAAATTCCAAGGGACCGTAACGAATAGTCTAAGCTTGATCCGTTTCGAATTGTTCAAAATCTTATATTTGAGACGCCAAATGTCGATGCAAATTAAAGATTTTTTAATTCGAGTAACACGTTTCTACAGCGACTCTTCATTTCCCCGTGGAGGCTAGTTTATCCCCCAAGAAACCAAGAACTGATTTCCATTGATTAGTTGTTCTTTCTTTATCTTAGTAAAGTTTACATTATCTTTTTTTCTTTATTATTTTCCTGAATGTTTACCGTTTTGTATTGTTTGTTTGATCGCATATAACTTGTATAAACATTAATATGTTTGTCCAAAGTTTATGCATGTATTGAAGTTTCAAGAGAAACAGACTGACAGACTTCCGTCTGAATCCCTTTGTATTTAAACCCAGCAGGCACATGAAGTCAAAATGACAGCCTTCCGTTATCACCCCACATCGCCCTAATATGAATGCAATACTCTTGAAAAGGACGTATAATTACATGTCATACGTCCATCCCTCCTTTGTATAAACATGTTCTGTTAACCACTTTTTGTACTCATGTTTATGATGTTTATACATACAAATAAATAAAGTTTAAACCAAAATCTTATTCCCCTCAATATTGCTTACTGTTTTCATCACGATGTATCACAACTGCTAGCGTGCAGATGAAGTTTATTTTCCAAGAAATATGAACATCAAGGCCTTGTGGGTCAGTTAGAAATTGTTTAGGGTGGTTTGTTATTGAGTAGCCCTCGAATACAAAGTGACACATGTCTAATAGTTTTGCGGATCTTTTTCAAGCCTTCAATACCCCCATCAAATCCGGTAAACTAAAACAAAATTGTATGCACAAAATGGTGACATAGCGAAACACAAACGTAATTGCTGATATTGTACCAGCTCGTTCAAGGCAAAGAAAACCGCATGGGCGGCATTGTGGGACTGTATGGGTAAATCTAATAGATTCCCCAGGACAACATTTAGGCAATACATTTCCGTGGACTCTGGTCACGTTTCACATAAAAATGTGAGGAAGGCATGTATTAGAGAGAGAGAGAGAGAGACAGACAGACAGACAGACAGACAGACAGACAGACAGACAGACAGACAGACAGACAAAGAGACTTATTAAAAGAAATATGATAAATTATTTTCCGACATTTTTACAAAGGTGAACAACTTTTGTGACTTCCTGTTTGTTTCCCTTGACGACGAAACCCAACCAAATTGGGCTCTACTCTTAATGGAACGAATTCCTCCGACGTCTATGGAGAAAGTACCCCCTAGACTTTTAAAGTATGTACACCATTAGGTAAATATTTACACTGTCAGGGGAAGCAACTATTTTCATTTTTGCTTCCCTTCTCACTAGAGGTCAACTCTGAAAGGAGAGAATTTGCTCCTTCAGGAGCAAATTCTTTCCTTTAAGAGTAGGCCCCATTTTGGAAAGCGCTATGTCATCTCCAAAGCAAACAGGAAGTCTTAAAAGTTGTTTTCCTTTGTAAAGAGGGCAGAGAATCTCGGAAGCATATCTATTCACCTTAAGAAATGTGAGAAATGTGTATGCCAAGAACACGCCAGTGTGCATCTACATTGTCTTTTCAGCGCATGCGTTGTTCGTTTTTATTTACAATGTATTGCTACATCTCTAATTTTCTTCGAAGGGGAACAATTTTTATGACTTTCTTTTTGCTTCCATTGATAAGGAAGCCCTTCAGAAACACGGTCTATTCTTATGGGAGCCAATTCTTGCCTCTAAGAATCATCACCAAATTTTGAGAAATGAGGAAAAAGATAAAAATGGCAAAGTTGCTTCCCCTGCAAGTGTATTCATTCATCTTAAACGCTATAATGATGCGTATTCTAGGCAAACCGTATACAGTCAACTCTCGATATCTCAAACATTGGTATCACAAAGTACCTCTTATATCAAAGAATACAGTTTTGACATATTCCCTATTTTTATTTACATTTCAAATCCTGTGATCTCAAATTACTTATATCTCAAAGTAAATTTTCTGGGACTAGAAAATTTACTTTGAGATATCAGTAGTTTGGGATGAACTTCGATTTTGAGATATCGAGAGTTGACTGTATACCCTGATCAAACTGCGCATAATGCCAAACGCATTGTAAGTGCTGCTTAAGCACTTAGTTGCACGCATTCTGAACCGCAAATTTTTGCATGTTTAACTCATAAGATATCAAATTACAAACAATTTTACGCCTTATTACATGTTTACGGGTAGATTGTTAAGATGTAATGATGATTGTTGTTTATGGGGTGACATAACTTCGTATGTGGAAAATACTTTATATTAAGTAGGGAGCGAGTTATTATTGAAATGATGATACAGCACAGCCAGTTAGTTAGATAGTTGGCCTAATAAATAAATAAATAAATAAATAAATAAATAAATAAATAAGCCAGTTAGTTAGATATTTAGCTTAATAAATAAATAAATATAAAGGATCTTACACGAGTAGTCATTTCATATGAAATTTATGAAACGGCGAGTTTCAAAAATTTCATATGAAATGACCACGAGTGTAAGATTCTGTTTATCATAATGACCCTTTAAAATGGGATTTAACGCTTCAAATTAAACATTTCAGTAAGAAAACGCATTTTTGACATGGACGTTGTCAATGACGTTACGTGTACGCGCGAAAGTGTTACTACACGTGTGGTCATATGATTTTTATGACATGACGTTAGCCACTGAATAACAACGACGTCATCTATAATACTAAATATTTACATTCTTGGTGCATTTACTGAAAAGCCCTATAGTAAACCATAGGAACCTAATGTAGTTTACATTCCAATAATTATATTGAGACACGCGACGTCAATGACGTCATAATAAACAATGTCTCTCGTCAATCTGATTGGGCGTCAGCAACGTCATGACGTCATGCATGCTGTTCTGCTGTTAGCAAAAACACTGCGTGTGCATGTTTTACTGCTTCAATTCAAGAGCTTAAATAAGATTTTTCATGAAAATTCTTATTGAAACGAATGTAAATATAAGCAATGAACTTAATTTTTCTGTTGTTTATCGAAGTGTAAACTACATTGGGTCACTAACAAAGTTTACATGAACCCCTTCGAGGTTCATTCACTTTGCACGTGACCCAATGTAGTTTACACTTCGATAAACCTCAGAAAAATGAAATTCATTCCTTAAATAAACGAAGTAACGCATAAACTGCAAAATTGGTGGCATTTTCAAGCGTAATTTCTATACTGGTTCTTTCGCATATTGCTATCATTGATAATTTCGGTTAGCGTGTGTTTTAGTTTCACGTAGATTTAAAGAATTTGGGAATTAAATTCGTCTTTCATTTTAAATTCTCCCAAGTATTTTTCTAGAAACTTCGACTATTGGTCGAATTTTTTTTGTCAACAATGGGTGCGTTCGAGTGAAATTATCGTGTACTCGAATACACGTTTTAAATTAATCCGGTCGTTTCGGTTCTGCGTCGTTATATCGGCGCGCTGCTTAGCAAGTCCAAATTTAGCAGGTTCTAATGCAAAAATCCGACCCATGAACGTACGTCATTCCCCATAAATAACGATTTATTTTTGTATTTTTGCTCATATGTCTAAACGGATGAAGAACTAAATGGTCATAGTCCCGACGGCCCTGGCTCGAAACGACCCATTTTCTTCCAGAACGATAGTCAATACGAGTAGCCAATCGAACTCGCCCATTGAAGAATAAAGCTCAACGCACATGGTCTTTTGAAAAGTTGGACGGACACACGGCGCCAAGTGTGTGCGGCTATGGTTACGTACCGCTGAGCCACTTGGGGAACTTCGTTAGGAGAATTCAAACTGAACTGAACTTTCGAAAAGACAAAAAATAAAAATGCGCCAGGTAAGAAAGGGCATTTTTTTCCAGCGAAGCAGACAAATCAATTTCAATGATTCAACGAAGCTAAATAAGCATTGAGTCTTCAGAGGGCTTGAATATTTTCCCCCAAAACGTTCCAGGACCCAATTTTCCAGAAAAAAAATACCCAGGACAGGTCACATAACCAAGATGGCAAACATTTATTATGGTAAAAAATTTCAAAAATCTTATCCCCCAGAACCACGCCGGGCCGCGTAGCGCAATCTGTAGGGCACCTGACTCACAAGTCAGAGGTCCTGGGTTCGAAACCCGGTCTGGCCACATACTTTCGACTCTCCTTCTGCTGATTCAAGAAGGGCAGTTGTCAGTTATTGGCGAAAGTATGTGCACTTAGTACTGGTTAACCGCTTAGGAGGTCTAAGCCTGCCCAGGAATAGTGTGGTTAGGTTAACTGACCGTCCCGACATGACCTTAGCTGTTTACCGTGGACGTTAAGCATCAAATCAACCAATTCTCCCCCAGAACCACAAATCCTATGATCTTGAAACTTAGCATGTCGCATCAAGGACTCAAAAGCTCAACAAAATTTATATAAATGATGACCCTGGGATGACCTTGATCTGTTTTACGGCAAGGTCAACTTTTGAGTCACTTAGGTTTTTCTATAGGAAAAAGAGAAAAAAGTTGATTTTTTTAGAAACAATGCAGTCTGCTACCTGAAAGTTTGTAAGTGCAGACAATTAATTAGGTAAATGAAGCTTTAGTGAGTATTCATGGTAAAGGTCATATCTTCAACTGGGCCTAAGGCCATTTACATTGAAAAATTAAAACTCGCTTTTTTATATAAACTTGACCATCATGAAATATTTCCGCGCTTGCGCGGGCTCTTTTCTAATATAATAAAAATAAATAGACACGAACCAGAACACATCTTGAATACGTCATGGTTTAGAAAAGACATGAAAGACACAACATGACATTAGCATAAGTTTATATTTTATTGGAAGCTTTTCATGTTTGACACATATTTTTATTTATTTTTTTATTTATTATTATATTTTTCACCATGACCTGACTCATGATAAATGAAGTTTTCAACCATTAACGATAGGAGAGAGTCGGGTAACTTCGGACATGGGGGTAAATTCGGACATACCATTGCAAACAGTGAAAATCCAGATGAAACGGCTCATAATGAGCCGTCTCATCAGGATTTTCACTGTTTGGCCAGTTATTTTTGTTTTAGTTCCAAACAACTGACATATAAAGGAAACAATGTCACTGTCCGAATTTACCCGCTGTCCGAAGTTACCTTACTCTCTCCTAGACTTTACGTACGTTTCCGACCGACTAGCCATACCGATGACCATCGAGGACCTTCCAGGTTACGTGGCTTAACCTATCTTCGCAAGCCAAGGGTACTAAGTCCACTTTGTTAGGAACAAAGTGAACTTAGTGGCCTTGGCTTACGAAGAAGAGCGTACGTAATGTGTTTCGATGTATAGCCGTGAGTCCGGAGATTCTGTCTAGATAATGTAAATTTCATAATTACCATCATATATCACCAGGTCAGTTGCGTCATAAATACTGTCAATTAATCAAATTGAATTAAATTTGATCATTTACGAGATACAGCACTAACTACTTAGTCGATATATATCTTCAACTATTCAATTAATCTTTACCTTTTTGCGCTTCTATCGATGCTTAGAATTACTTTAATGTGTGTGGTCCTTGTAAAGTGTGACTGCAACGAATCTGAGAAGGCTTTTTTTTTTCTCGCTACTTAGTTTTTTCAATATCGACATTTGCCGAAGATAACGTAACCCAAAAAATGTCGTTAAGTATGGGTGAGTTTGGAACCTGAGTTTTATAAAACTTTATACAGCAAAATCTAAAAGATACGTGTAAGGTTTCAGAGCGGAGCAAAGATGACAGTGTAGACGGGCACTATTTTGCATACATCAACACTAAATTACTCCCCGTCAAACCCATTTGACTTGTTAAAAAACTGAGTTCCCGTTGTAATGGTACTTGCATCATCTGATCCTTTCGATTTTCGTGACATCATTCGAAAACAATGCTACGCTAATCGTGCGTGCTCGTTTTATCGTACTCCAATGTCCTGAATAAAATGCGTATCTGTAAGGATGATTATAATTTTAAACCTATCTGAACAGCCACAATGCTCTATACAAGGAATGAAATAACACGTTTATTTGAAGCATTTGTATAATAAAAGCAGTCTAAAATAACATTTGAATTGAATGAATACACCTCCAAACTGAAAATATCTGTGTCCATGCCCACATAAATAACTGTGTTCCAGGACAGAATCTACTCCTCTCTTGGGGCTACTTTTCAAGAAAGGAAAATGTGCCGTTATTTATTTATTTATTCATTGACTTATTTAATTATTTATGTATTTATTTATTTGTTTAAGGTGCATGGTATGCCTCCATGTTTTCTGACATTTCTTCAAAGGGTTACAATTTTTATAACTTCCTTTTCGCTTCTCTGGACACAGAAGCCCTTCCGAAATGGGGTCAAGTCTTAAAGGAAAGAATTTGCTCTAGATGAGCAAATTCTTTCCTTTAAGAGTTGATCCCATTTGAAAAGGGAGGCAAAATGAAAGCTGCAAAATTGCGTCATCGGAAAGTGTACCCATTCACCTTAAGAGAAGCCCTATGAAAAGGAATTTGAAAACACTTTTTTCCACTGGGATGAAAGAAAGAGATGAACAATTTTAACTTTTGGTCTTGTCTTGAGATGTGTCTATTGACCTTCTGTAATTGATAAACTATCTTCCAAATCCCATTCTGTGGTTGTAAGCTATTGAATCAAACTTCCGTTTGTCTGCAGACGATATTTCCACATCCGCCATTGCTTTCTTGATTGCCGTGTGAAACCAGCCTCCCGACACAGGAGATTCCCGGTACCAAAAGGGAGTTTTCTCTTTCGAGTTTGCAAGGAATTTCTTCAAAAGGTCTGATAGTCTTTTCTTTATCTGAGGAAAGGAAGAAAAGAAAATGTTATTTTCATCTATAAAATTAAGAAGAGGCCTAAGCGTAAGCGTAATTTTGCTTGATTTTATTTAAGAAATAATTTTTCCTTAACCGTGAATTATCGCTCATAGTTACCATTGTCAATCAGTTGTTAGTAGATATATCACTCGCGCTAGGTGCTCGTGATGTGATCTACTTCACAACTGACCTCCAAACAGAAAATTATAACTCATTTTAATTTTCACATGACGCCGTTTCATATCCGTTCCGTGGGGAAAGCGTTAACTTCATTTCAGAATAGTAGAGAAAGTATTAGTTTGAAAAGGTCAAAATCTCATACACTGACAAGCTCACCAAATAACGATACATACGATATTCCAGCTGACGTGAAAGGTTGATACGCGAAGCTGTCGAATCAAATGAAAAACGATTTTTTTTTTATTTCACATGTAAGTGTCGAAGCAGCTTAATAGCCGAAATAGTTAATTGATTGACGTTGGTCAGTGTTTTCTTTACAGATAAGTTATGGCCGAGTCGACGAAATGAACCATCTTTAATTTTATTTCAGTAAAATACATGAATCATGCATTGGGCTCTGAGTATGATTCTCGCTCGGAAATGGATGGTTCTTAATCGGGTACAGTGAAAGGTGATCAATCAAAGAACCTTTTCGCTGAAAACGAATACGGAAAAATAAAATTACTTTGGCCGAAACAGTCTATCACTTTCCCCTATATTTACTTCCAAATCGTGGAAGATATTGTGTGTATTTGATATGTATTCTTATCAGATTTTAACAGCTGTTTGCTGGGGAAAGTGAAGTACTGGAAACGTTTGGTTTCGACAGAATCGAAAGTCTCTGACCATGGCGCAAGAATGAAAAGTTGCATGAGTTGACGTACGGATAGTTCTTTTGCATCGTTATTCACAGTTCCTTGCAATGGTACGTACAATCCGAGTTGCCGTAATACCGATAGTTTTGGTGTTGAAGACCGTTGGCTGGACATGACTCCTAGCAGGCACACAAAGTTAAATCAATATTGATTCAACCTTGATTCAACGGCAAGACTCATGCTGCGCTTATCATACGGTTGCGCCCTGTAACCGCTTCTATGTAAATCGGCGGAAAATCGGGATTCAGCAGCAGTTGGCCACCAGCCTTTAAACAAGCTGGACTGTAATAATACCAGTAGCTATGATCCAGCTGGCAATCATGAACTAGTGATTTCATACGTCTTGTTCTTCTTGCTGTTCAGGCTCAACTGGGACTTCTGCTTGGCGTTCTGAAGCACGCGGGTCAGTATAGAGAGCAGGAGCCTGGGAAGCAGGGGTTCGGATGCCCTCTCCTGCCCAGGCCCGGGTGTGGAGGTCGCCTTCTGCTTTTGACGGGGTGGGATCTTGAATGAAACGTGAGAATAGAGTTCTGAAACGTTTTTAGCGCTAGCAAATAATGACGATCGCCGTGGAAACGCGGCGTTTTCATGCCCAGATCGCCATAAGAGCAGAGAAAACGCAGATGAAGCACCAAGAGCGCAGCAGAAGCATCGTGGTTGCGCTATGCATAATTTATAGAGTCGCAGCGGCAGCGGCTAGAGCGCCACGAGAGTGTATAGAGCGCAAGAGGCGCACAAAGAGCGTAGAAGAAGCAGAGCTAGGTCGGGGACGAATCTCCAAGGCGCTGTTAGCGAGATTCCACAGCGCTGATGCTGCGTTGCTTGCGCTGCTGCCTCGATACGGCTGCGTTCATGAATTTCGTGTTGCGCTGTTACTACGCTTTCGTTGCACTTTGTGTCCACGGCGATTCCGCTACGTAAATTTTGAACAGGGTTAAAACAGGCACCGTGACTTTGCGATCATGCCGTTTCAGAAACGCTTTCACTGCGACCTTCTGCTGCGGCTGCAGCTTCTGCAGCTCCTGCTACTATTCGTGGCGCTTTGTCCAAAATTTTGGAGCGCGGCAGAAGCACCGTTCAGTGGAATGGGGGTTTTAGTGTCGTCTTTTGAGATATTAATAAAAGTTTTATTTAGATTTTGTGGTTGCAATGGTTTATTTGGTAAGCATCAACTTTTGATGGTTGCTAAGTGTAGACCAAGCTTTTTGTGAAAGCTTTACTTGTTTACCTCAAGAGTCCCACCAGCAGTGTCATCATCATCATCATCATTAGATCGGGTATCAGTATCTTTAGATTCAGTATAGACATGAACACGGCTCCCCTTGACTAACCAACACGGTAATGGTGCGAATTTCTGAAATATCGAACAAAACAGCATATACCATCGAACATTAAAAGTGTTTTTTTCGGCACAACTGCCAAATCAAATTTAACATGTTTTGCATTAAAATATTAATGAACTGAGGCCCAGTTTGGGCATATCGTTTGGCTGAAGTATTGTCTTGTCATAACAAGTATCCGTATCATTCACAAACACTGGAAATGTGTCACCAAAACCTTGTCTGAGCACATAAGCTACGGGCATATTTCACGATTAGCTACTGGAGCGTCGCAGTACGTGGATGTTTCTGTGAATGGAATGTTGTAAACAGATAACTAGCATAACGTCGTGTATTCAGAAAATTGGTAGTGTGCCCTCACAGCTACGAGTTTGCCGTCTGTCTGTCTGTCTGTCTGTGCATGATGTGTGTGTGTGTGTGTGTGTGTGTCACAAACCGATCTAAATAGTATGCATATATATTAATTTAAGTGTAATAAAGTATTGTATAGTAGGCCTATTGTATTGTCTTTCTGGATAGAGAGTTAGAGAAAGGACTGTGACCTCTGAGAGTTGTAATGTAAATTTGCCTATAAAAATGGGGAAAATGAACTTTCGGTATATTTCAAAATTTTTACTGAAATGTGTTGCCCTGAATCTGCCATAATTGGCACAAATTATATCGCAAAGAGACTTTGATTTTTGGTGTAAGAAGCAGGTTTTTACAATTGAATGTATGGAAAATAGGAAAAGCTTTATAAAGATGCCCCCCCCGTGCCTCAACAAGCCACTTTGCACGCATATGTGTGCTGTCAATATACATATTATATATGATTGGCAAGCTGTGGCACGGGGGTGTGCGGAAAGATAGTCTACAGCTGAAAAACTGAAAAAGTGGGTGGGGTATTTAGACAATCTGTGTATCAAAATAAGGCTAGCATACTTTTTATGTACATATAATTGCATACTAGCATATGAGCAGCTATAGTGTTTTACTTCAATTTAAGCTTATTTCACAAATGAAATCAAGTAAATAAGATAAAGCAAAAAGATATATGTATTTAGCATGTCCGAAAATTTCACTCACCCCTCTTGCGAGAATCAGTGAGCGTTAGTGTGCAGATGTAATAATTGTTGAAGAATTAATATCAAAACCTCTTTATAATGGGTAAGTGTACCTATTAATGCTACAATTTTTAGTATCGGCTTCCCAAGAAAGCTGCAGTAATTTGTCGAAAAATAGGCAAATTTGCATAGAAACTGTCAGAGGTCCTAGAGAGATGAGATGCAACGGAAAGTTTTTTAACATAAACTACAAGGACCAAGTAACTAAAGCGGAATTTTAGCAACCTTTTTCGGAATATGACGAATTCTTTTTGACCATGGTCTAGAAACGAAAACCAGGGAGTCTGGCCACGCCTCAAAGAGAGGAAACAATTGCCTGTTTTGATGGTTGAAAAGCCTGGGGAGGGGACAATATTTTGATGATAGGAAAGTCTATATTATTCCGATAAATTGTCGCAAGTATTACAGGCCTTATTAATTCCAACTCTGGTGTCTTGCAATCGGAATTCGCTTTTAAGACATAAAGTTCGATTTCAAACAATGCCAGTATAGATATTTTATTTATCTTTGAGCTCTCGAAAATTTGCAGATTACTAACAAAGTATCAATCATCTGTAGAGAAAAAACAACATCAAAGGTCACAAAAGGTCAATGCTTCCCGAGCGACAAGTTTCTTCCACTGATAAAAGACTTACCTCTTCCGGTAGCGCAACACAAATACCATAGAAAAAACAAGATACGCAGAAAAACAACGAAAAAGGCATCACCGGAGAATTCATATTCCTAGATTTCTCTCTTATTTTTAACCTTTGTTTTATATTTTGTTATCTTTTTTTCATTTTCTTAGATCCGGAGAAAAGTGAAAACTTTTAAGTATTTCTCCGCCGACATCATGCCGTAATACTTCCACATCTAGACATGCTTTCCGGAAAATGTTACGTACCTAATACATTAGATCGCTCGGATTTAATCAACAATTCTTCCGCGTTTAATTACTGCCTTTATCAAATAAGTTTGCGATAATGGGTATTTATTTTATAGCCTGAAGGTACATAAGTCCATTCCCGTACCGAATGCCATCGTTACCGTAAACCATCTAAGAACTGGGACACATAGGGCTGAGGAAACAGTGCAAGACAGTCCCCACCGGGCAAATGACGTCTAAATGACGTCGTATTGACGCCGATGCATCGACGTCAATACGACGTCATTCGGTACATTGCGTCAAAATGACGTCGTACAGACGTTGATGCGACGTGACGTCCAAATGACGTCGTATTGACGTCGATGCGACACGATGTCGGCGTATCGACGTCAATATGGCGTCATTAAGACGTCATGTGCCTGTTGGGTCAGAGCAAACAGTCTAGACCCAGTGTATACAATGATTGCCATTCCACCTGCATTTTTGACGGATTATTGTTCCATTTAGGCTTTAGTCGGGTAAATTCGAACAGCGGGTTAATTCGGACAGTGACATTGTTTCCAAGCTTTATATGTCAGTTGTTTGGAATTAAAACAAAATTAACTGGGCAAACAATGAAAATCCTGATGAGACGAATCATCATGAGCAAACAATGAAAATCCTGATGAGACAGCTCATTATGAGCCGTCTCAACTGGATCCTCACTGTTTGCAATGATATGTTCGAATTTACCCGCTGTCCGAAGTCACCCAACTCGACCCTAATTATATTACGGGAATCATTTTGAGTGTCCCAATTTGTAGAACTTTTCGATACCGTAAATTTTGATTCTGGAATTCATTGAAAACATTTTTCACAGAACCGGCAATTGTGTGAAACTCTTATTTTTTTTATTTTTTGAAACTCGAACAAGTTGATATTGCGTGTTCGTCGATGCCAAAATATTGCGGATGAAAGGCAAATGGTGCAGACACTGATCAAGCGGCTTCAAGCCATTTGATCTTGATCTTCTCGATCACTGTATGCTCAGATTTTTTTGCCCAAATATTAAGGATCATTATGGTTATTCACACTGATTTTGAGCCAAGTCAAAAGAAAATTATACTGTAATAGTCAGATGGGGGTGGTCGGGTGGTGCGATGGTACTGTATGTAACTTCCAGTGTCGGGGCGTCCTACTGATTTGGATCATTGTAGGGCAAGGACCTACTGTGCTTGCAGTAGGTGCGGGTGGGGGTTGTTTGGACATTTTTTCTCTCGCTTATCACTTCTCTTTTCTTTCTCCCTCTCTCTGGGAGACTGCCCGAAAAAGAGGCTGAAATATTGTCTCAAAGGCCCGCTAAACCCAAAATAATCAATCAATCAATAATAGTCAGATCAGCCTGGCATCCAAACAGACTGACCAGGGTATTTGTTTTTCATTATACGGTCAACCCTGTGCTAAATACACCTCCTGTCTATAGAGCTACCAGGCCCCGAGGTTATTAAACTTTTTTCATGCTCAACTCAGCTGAGCATGAAATTTTACCTTCTAACAATTAGCAAATTACTGGTGAGTCATGTTGTTTTCTTGCTCAGTTTAGCTGAGTATGAAATTTCCTCTGCTTATGAATATGAAAATGCCAACATTTGTTGGCATTTTCATATTTATCAGCAGAGAAAATTTCATGCGACTAAATCAATATGGAAACATTTAAGAACTGTCAATAATGGTTCAGGGGCGGGTACAAATAAAAATTTACCAGATGAATTAATAATTGAAGATTAGCGTATTTCAGACTCTCAAACAATGGCAACTAAATTCAACGAGTATTTTTCATCAATAGCTAAGATCCTTAAAGATAATGTCCTCCAAACACTTGACTTGGATCTTACGAAACTAAATAGTTTCATTAACAACAATGTTCCAAAAAACATGTATTTCAATATACCTTATATTACAACCCATCAGGTTTCATCGTTTATATGTGCCTTAGATCCCACAAAAGCTACTGGGCTAGATGGCGTTGGGCCAAAAATTATCAAGATGGCAGTTAGCAGTCTGTCACCAATAATCGCTGCTCTTATCAATAAAAGCATAACTTCAGGGTTGTTCCCATGTCAGATGAAATGTGCCAAGGTATTTCCAATCTGGGGCAAAATCTGACCCTTCAAATTACAGACCTATATCTATCTTACCTACAATATCAAAAATCTTCGAAAAACATGTAAATAAACATTTAATGAGTTATTTGAACAAATACCATCTTATTCATGAGAACCAATCCGGTTTTCGACAGAAGCACAGTTGTCAAACTGCTCTTGTCAAACTAACAGACTAAATGGATGACATGTATAGATAAATGGGATATTGTAGGCTCACTTTTTATTGATTTTCGCAAAGCTTTTGATGTAGTAGACCATTCAGTGTTAATTAAAAAACTATCACTATACAAATTCAGCGATACGGCTCTCCGATGGTTTATTTCGTATCTAAGTGATCGAAAGCAGTCAGTAGACAGTGGAAACGGGCTTTCCGATTTCGCGCAAGTAAAATCAGGTGTTCCTCAAGGATCCATTTTAGGACCTACTCTTTTCCTGCTATTCATAAATGATTTACCACTTTTGATGAAATACTGTTTTACTGACTTCTTTGCTGACGATACAACCTTGCACACCAACAGTAAATGCTTACAGACAATTGAAACAAGACTACAAAATGACACTGACTCTGCAAAAACATGGTGTGAGCAGAACAAAATGCATATAAATTTTGATAAAACAACATGCATGACTTTGGCTACCAGACATAAATTAGAAGAATCTCAAGGATTACATTTGAAAATAGGTTATCATCTTATCAGAAATGTCTCGAAACAAAAATTGTTTGGAATATATATCGATGAGAAACTTACATGGTCGGATCATATCGATAATCTTTGTTCCGCTATTTCATCAAAAATTTCCCTTTTACGACAACTATCTTTTTATGTCTCAACTGATACTCAAAAGATTTTTTATCAGGGATATATCGCACCGCTAATTGAATACGGATCTGTGGTATGGGGAGCAACCTCGTCCTCCAATCTCATCAAAATTTCTAAACTTCAAAAATGTGCTGCCCGAGTTATTTTACGCGCTGACTATAACACGCCATCATCGACCATGTTCCATGAACTAAATTGGCTACCTATATGCAAACGACTAGCGTACAATAAAGCTGTGCTGACACTTAAAGCATTAAACAATTTAACACCCGAATATATTACAAACTTGTTGAAGCCCATGTCTGAAAATCATTGTCGGTCGCTAAGGTCGTCAGCAAATGGCACATTGTCTGTACCAAGGTCCCGTACCTCTTTGTTCGATAGATAGTTCTCGTCTTCGGCTCCTAGACTGTGGAATTCTCTTCCCATCTCATTGAGAATTTCGTCATCCTTGAATAGTTTTAAGGACGGCCTTAGGACCGTTATATAACCAGGTCACTAGGTAACTGTGATAAAGTAGATTGTGATCTTAGCAATTTAATCTATACTCTTAGTCCATCGGTTCTGTATATATGATCAAGTTTTTATGCGCCCTTTTATATTTTAATAATAACTGAGACTCTTAATTAAAACTGTTTTTTTTATCTATTTTCATTAAATTCACATTTCATATCTACAATTCGGCTATCTTAAGACACAACAGCCAAGTCACAAAAAACCTCGACCATCATTTATCTATACTCTTGCCGCGTTTGAGTGGCGGGCCATGATGTCTAGACATTGGCTCCGCCACATGTGTTCCGTCTACTCAGACTCGGCAAGGGAGATATTCATTTTATGCATGGTTTGAGCGGTTTGTGGCTTGGCGAACGCTATATTTTAATTAATTATTATATCTTTTAAAATATCTAAATGGATGTTGGTTTATCCTTTAGTATTCCATGCTTTGCTTTCTTGTGTTGATTTTATTGTATGCTGTTTGTAAATACATGTATTTTATTTGTATATATGTTTTGCATGTTTTAGAGAGGGCCACATGGTAGACTAGCTATGTAGCTAAATGTGTTTACCCTCTTAAAATAATGTAGATAAATAAATAAATATATAAATACTCAGCTGAGTTGAGCACGAAAAAAGTTTTATAACCACGGAGCCAGAATGTAGAAAATACCCACTGGGTACGCAAGGTTGAATAAACCTTGAAACAACGGTTACCTAGATTCAACGTAAGGTAGTTGAATTCGACAAGGTTGGTTCAAGGTTGATTCAACCTTTTGCGCCCGCTTGGTCAGCAAATTTAAATCTGTGAATGGATGGACTTTGCTAACTCAACTAGGGCAGCGGAAGACAGGACTAGGTGGAAAGGTGTTGTAAAGTCATCTGTAGTGCCCCAACGATCTCGTGAAATTATTGGATAGTCTAGACTATAATCTGTAAAGAGAGAGAGAGAGAGAGTGAGAGAGAGAGAGAGAGAGAGAGAGAGAGAGAGAGAGAGAATACTTATAAACACAAAGACCACTACATTGGGACTCCCTTAGGTGGTCTTTATGCATTAGTTTGACTGTAGATAACTTATTAGTGTAATCTTAGATGGGTCTGAAAAGACTGGGCCGGTATTTTTGGCCTATTCGTGTTTTCGTCATTAGTACGTGAGCCGCGACACGAGAAAACCAACAATGTGGTTGTGCGTTTAGCACAGATTCAGATCAGCCTGGGTATCCGCCCAGTATGACCAGACTCTTCGTTAAGTGCTCAAAGGGTAGCTAAGGATCTAAGCTACCTCCATGCGGTCATCGAAGATTCTGATCAGACTGGGCGGATGCCCAGGCTGATCTGAGTCTGCGCTGGGCGCACAACCGCATTGTTGGTTTTGTCGTGTCGCGGCTGACGCGTTGAACGGTACGATTTCCGCTGAAAGCTCCATTTTATTCATATTAATGGTAGCAATACCAAATGCTGAAAGGCAATTTATGGGTTAATTTCTGAAGGTCGGAGGGTCAAAATGATCGAATCTAATTAGTCACCCACATTGTTACATTGTCTCCAACATTAAAAGCAATCAGTGCAGCTACACTCTGCACTCTCAGAACTACCGACACACGCCATAAATAGTGGCTACAAGTAACAGTTATAGAGTGGCGATACGTACAATGCATCAGCCCAGCAGGGAGATGACGTTGTATTGACGTCTATGCGACATAATGATCTTGGCTAGGGCTGTATCATATGGCACGCTTCCATGTCACACAAAAAGTAGATATAAGAGTTAAATTTAATTCTTCTTGCAGAAGCTATTTAAGACTTGGCTGTTATTATTTTTTTCACGCCAGTGAGGTGCGAATGCCACACCCATACTGTATTATCGTACATTTAAAGCTACGTTCACACAAGAGCAAAGCTTCTTTGTACCAGACATTATGGAAAAAGAAACTTTGCCGAATATTTTGCGTTTACGCGAAGAAAACTGTTTGCCAAATATAAATAAAAATGTCTGTGAGAACGGCCAAAAATGCTACATTTGCTTTGTCTCAAGTACGACTGGTAAATATACTTTATTCGAGATTAAATCGATTTGAGTTTGAGCAAAGTTTCTGTCGTCAGCCTCGCAGCTACTTCCTTTACAACATAGTCTGTACTGTCTTTCTGTTCACATAGGGAAATTTTGTATGTCATTGCAAAGAAAATGCTGCGTATATTTTCATTTATCATATGACGTCGCTGTTTTTCTGTGGATTACGCCGTGTCATAAAAATCGTATGACCACACGTGTAATAACACTTTGGCGCGTACACGTAACGTCATTGACAACGTCCATGTCAACAATGCGTTTTCCTGTTGAAATAATGTCTAGTTTGAGAGCGTTAAAATCCTATTTTTAAGGGTCATATGATAAACAGAATCTTACACTCGTGGTCATTTCATATGAAATGACCACTCGTGTAAGATCCTCTATTTATGCGAGCATATCATTCGCTTCGATCTTCATTTTGGCGCGCATCTGTAGCTTGAAAAGAGACGAACCAATCCTACTGAATGTCTTTGGTATCGCCATTTCTCAGAAACTGGGCTTAATCTTATTATTCCACTCTTCATTTCGTTATCTAGGGAAAATAATTAGCCATTTAAAGCCAATTTGGCAAGACGGTGAAAAAATCTCACAACTCCTGTAACCGATGGTGCGACGCTATTTGAACAGGTTAGGTTACAGTGGTCTTATTCGACTACTAGGCGTTTCGTGCTTCACGAAATTTGGCAGCCCCGGATCCAGGGGGTGGGCTTAGGGGCTTCAGCCCCGCCATCTGGGCCTTTGTGTTATACATAATATGTAGGCTCCAAGATAATCATGAGTATCAGATGACGGTTTCAGATAATTTATCCATGTGGTTAGATTAAAATATGTTGTTATATCTCATTAGAATCGCCTCGGCGAGGCGATTCTAATGAGATGTCACAGCATATATTTCAAGGCAAAAAGACATTATCAAAAATTCTCATCAAATTGATCCCTTATCATGTCGTATTTCCAAGCCCCCCCCCCCCCCCCCCACACACACACACACACACACAGTTGTGGTCTGGATCCGGGCCAGTATAGCGTGAGGCACTTTTTCTAAAAAGCTTCGAATCTTGAAGTCGTGAAGCACGATGCGTCCAGTCGATTGCGGCCACTGAATAGAATAGAATATTTTTTATTTCCGTAATGGGTCATTAACATTGTTACTGTGAACAGTCTGGGGACTTATGGATTTCCATAACGCATTTTTGTGATGGTTAACCATGCATTCTAATTGAACTGACACGATGGCTCACCATAACATAATTACTGAAATTTTTACCACAAGATGTCACTACATGTCCGAAGGATGAAACGTGATGGAAAGCCATAACGTTGGTTTCTTCTGGTGTTATGGCTGACCATAACAAAGGCAAAAACCCCCAAGTACTTTTCTGTCGAGTAACTGGTGAAAACCTTGAGTAACTCGTACAGTTAGCATCCGTTACAAAAAAGCAAGCATTGTAGACAATTTTGATCGTAACACTTTATAAAAAAATAGAAAGTAAATATTTATTTATCTTGGAAATAAAACAAGTCAAATACACAGCAATATTTGCCTAATTTTGACCATAATTCTGCAGACATAACCAAAATAAGACTGTTTATACTGAGAATAGTTAAGGGCTGGACCAAATATCAATTTTAAGTGTAGACAGGTCATACTGAACACTGCCAGTAGGTTAATTTGCCATTTTAGTGAGTTGGACTGAAAAATGTAAAAATTATGGCTGACCATCACAAATATGCGTGATGGAAATCCATAAGTCCCCAGACTGGTGAACAACATATTCGAAGGTAACCCATGCAACTGCGCATGTCCAGACGCGCTTGCAATTGCCTAAAATTCAAAACTTGTCTAGGCAATCCAGTCTGCGCATTTGCGCAAGCTTATATGAACTTGCACAGTTCGCATATTCCTTCTTATGACAGTTATAAGAAGGCATATGCGAACTGTGCAAGTTCATATAAGCTTGCGCAAATGCACCTAAACAGTGGCGTAGGAAGGGAGGGGGCAGTGGGGCCCCCCCCCCCCCCGCAATAATTTTGCAGGAGGGGGGCAAAGACTGTTTTGGCCCTCCAATATTTGAACAATTTTCCAGGAGGGGGCAAAGACTGTTTTGGCCCTCCAATATTTGAACAATTTTCCACTTTTTTCTTATTCTCAAAAATTGTCCTTTTAACACCCCTTGCACTTAGTATATACCGGCTTACTTGAACGTGCTAAGAGAATCAGGTGTGACTCATTCGATATAATCAAGTACAGTATCATAATTGTTTTAGCTTGTGAAATATGTTTATGTTTAAAGCAACATGTTAATAACTATTTTGAAATCAGGTCCATTTCAAGATTGACCGCGGTCCATTTTGAAATTGCAAATTGGACAGGTCATTTTTGAGATAGGTCATTGTCGCTACCCCGTGTCAAAATTACGGTTGTGGGTGCCTACCGACATAGCTTACTTAATCATGAAAGTTATTGTCAAATCTTCAGCTAGAGACATATAACAAAACACACGTCCATTTAATCTGCGCCGATAATCTTTTTTTTAAGATTTTTTTGTTCCTATTTGGTACAGGCCTAACTGCACAAAACGGAGTTGGAAAGTTGCTTTCATGTAGAAATATATTAAAACTGTCCTGGCCCCGGGGTTATAAAACTTTTCATGCTCAGCTGAGATTGTGCTCAAATTTTGTTTTGACTGAAATTCAAAATTTTAAACCAAACTTGTTTTATGCATTCAAAATGAGAAATTTTGTGAAAAGCAAGCAATGGAAACGATGAACATCTCTGTAAACTCCATAGAAATTATTTAATATTGTTTTGAATTTTCATGCTCAGCTGAGTTTAGTATAAAAAAAGTTTTGATAACCTTGAGGCCAGAAGAGACAGAAAAGGGATAATGCTTTCAAAACGTCTGTGAAGATAGAAACATGTGTTCCAGAACATCAGGGGTCGTATTTATAAAACCACTTAAAAGTCGTTGCTATGCTGTTGCTCAGGCTAAATTTCTATGAAGGAGACTGCCTACAACTTTGAAATTTGCTCTAGAGGAACAGTCTTTTTCAGACTGTTCCTCTAGAGCAAATTTCATAGTCGTAGGGAATCTCTTTCATAGAAATTTAGCCTTAGCAACAGCATAGCAACCACTTAAGTCGTTAATAAATACGACCCTTGATGGTTTAAGGTGCTAATGTACACAGTTTTCTGTTTGCTTCCTTAAATAATGTAGCCCTTCCACAAATGGATCCAGTCTTGAAGGAAAAAAAATGCTCCTAGGGGAGCAAAGTCTTTCCTTAAAGACGTGACTCTATTGAAAGGGAGTTACTTCACCTTAAAGTGATGTATTGTGGGATTGAGAACCAGCCTTCTTCTGCATATTTGGAATATGAGCTGAAAATGACTTTTTTCCTGTCTGTCTGTGTGATGTTTTTTTTTCATTATGTATTTCATAGAATTTTAAGTACACTTTTCGATATTGGGTAAACTATATTGACAATGAGATCTTTCTCTCTATGCTCCGTGTAGTAAAAAATAACAACATTTTACTAAGCTGTTAAGCGGGGATTAAGTCGGATTCTCCGACAGCTCTTGTTATATTACTTTCCAAGCTTCGGTATCGTATGATTCAGATATCCCACGTATATACCTGAATGTGTTAGCACAACTAATCAAGTAGCCCTACCCGACGGGTCATTCAGAGAAATCAAGCTTAACAGTGTTCCATGAAACTCCTTTTTGTATGGAACGTAGTGGCGAAAATGGTTAGGCGGGTGTCTCTGAGCCTTTGTCGTAGCCGTCGAGGGTTCGAAACCTGGCCGCCCAGTGGGTACTTCTTTACTTCTCAACTATATATATATATATGTTCCATGTATATACCAGATTGTGTTCACACAACTTAATTGAGTATCCCTATCCGATGGGTTATTTAGAAAAATCAAGCTTAACATTGTTCATGAAGCTACACTGAAACGGCGCACTGGTGTCTCTGAATGGAATCTGGGTCGTTTCGCCCTAAATCTCGTTCTATTACATGTTTTATAACAAACAAAATAATAACGATTTTATAAGAAGGGCGAATCCACCCACTTAAATCAGGGCGAAACAACTCGCGTAATAGAGGGCGAAACGAAACGACTCAGGAGCGAAACGACCCAGGACGAAACGACTCTGGGCGAACGAGATTTATGGCGAAACGACCCGTTTCCCTCTGAATGGCTAGGCGGAGTTATCGTAGTCAGCGTGGGTTCGCGTCCGCCGAATGGGTACTTCATTGGATGTACATGCATCAGTAAAATGTATCTGTTGGAATTTCTTCAATCTTAAATTTAATCATAACATTTCCAAGCTTCGGTATCGTATGATCCAGATGTTCCATGTATATACATGTACCTAATTGTGTTCCCACAAATTAATCGAGTAGCCCTAACCGATGGATATGGCAAGCCAATTGCACACTAATTAGAAAAACCTGGTTTTGCGATTTGATAAACCAGGTTTTTCTCAGATAAACCAGGTTTTTCTCTGATAAACCAGGGTTTTCTCTTGATATCATAGGTTTCTCAGATAAACCAGGTTTTTCTCTGATAAACCAGGTTTTTCTTCGCACAACCTGGTATTTCAAGAGAAAAACCTGGTTTTTCTGTGATATACCTAGTTTTTCTCTCATAAACCTGGATTTTCTTTTGATAAACCAGGTTTTTCTATAAAACCTAGTGTAGCTCGAGAAAACCTAGGTTTTCATTGAAAAACCAGATTTTGCGTAGAAAAAACTGGTTTATCGCTGAAACCTATGATATCAAAAGAAAAACCTAGATGGATCATTCAAAGAAATCAGACTTAATTAAAAAGCGTAGCGGCGCAAACGGTTAAGCTGGTGTCTCTGAATGGCTATGAGTTATCATAGTCGGCTTGGGCTCGAGTCCTGACCGTCCAGTGGATACTTCTTTATTTCTGAACTATTTACATAGGCAATAAAATGGTCGGTATGCCTTACATAATTGAGCCGCGACACGACAAAACCAACAAAGTGGTTGTGCGCCCAGCGCAGACTCAGATCAGCCTGGGCATCCGCCCAGTCTGATCAGAGTCTTCGCTGTCCGCATGGAGGTAGCTTAGACCCTAAGCTACCCTTTAAGCGCAAAGATAGGAGTCTGATTAGACTGGGCAGATGCCAAGGCTGATCCGAGTCTGCCCTGGGCGCACAACCACTTTGTTCGTTTTCTCGTGTCGCGGCTCATTATAATGTTTGTTTATTTGGTTATGACTAGTTTTGTAAATTCCTTCCTGGGAAAGAGCAGTTCATTAGGCTGTCCGCGTATGTTGTCCTACTTCTTGTGTTGTTACTTCATGTTGTGGGGATGGCTGAGTCGGGCGATGGCGCTGGGTAACTTTCACTGCCGGGCCGTCCTACTAATTTGGATAATAGTAGGTGAAGGACCTACTGTGCTTGCAGTAGGTGCGGGGTGGGGGTTGTTTTGATATTTTTTCTCTCGCGTATCATTTTTTGTTTCTCCCCCTGTCTGGGAGACGGGCCGATATACCGTGACTGAAATACTGTCTCAAAGGGCCCAAACAACCAACCAACCAAATATTTCCCCTGGATGGCGGGGGTGGCATAAGGAAAATGACTGTATCAGGTCCGAGTCTTTGCTCTTTGACATAGAGGATCTTACATGAGTGCTCATGTATTAGACCCTATCGAATTATTAAACGAGTTGGGTGGGGGGAGGGAGATAAGATGCGAGGCTCTGCCGAGCTAAATGTCACAATTTCGCCATTAGAAAACGCGACTTTTTTATGGACTTAAGGCATAACGTTACGACGTAATTCGCATATTTAATCCACCTGTTGGTATCGTTTTTAACGCATGGTTTTATTACACTCTCAGATGTGACGTCATATGATACACTTCCGTATTCCTTCGGCTATAAAATGGTGTTTTCTATCTCAAAAATGACTCCAAATAACTGATAAATTCTGATAGATTTTTTTCCTTCCAAAACAGTCCAAATAAATCTAGATCCGTCTTGTAAGATGGGTGTAGATTTTTAGCTCACCTGAGCCGAAGGCTCACAGGTGAGCTTATAGTATAGGCAGGCATCCGTCGTCCGTCGTCCGTCCGGCCGTCAACATTTTCAAACGAAATCTCCTCTGAAACTACAAGGCCAATTGTAACCAAATTCATATGTAGCATTTACAGGCAGGGGGAATCAATAATACTGTTTTTTTTTATCCAAATCGCTTCATAACTTTGGTTGCTATGGCAACTTAAAGTTTCCATTGACTTGTATGGGAAAAATTGAAAATTTGCATTTATTGCTATGTCACTGCAGATATTTTGACAAAACTTTTACAGAAATAATCCTTGATTAATTTTCTATCAACCTCATGAAATTCGTGTAAATTGCACAATTTGGCTGGTTGCCATGGCAACCGAATGGTTAAAAATAGACAAAATATTCAAAAATCATCTCCTCAGAAACTATACAACCAATAAAGCTCAAACTTCACAGAAAGGATGTCAGTACTAATCTCTATGAAAGCACTGTTTTTCTCGGCAATTACTCAAACAGTTTGGTTGCTATGGGAACTGAAAGTTGCCATTGGCTTATAATGACAAAATGGAAAATTTGCATTTATTGCTACGCCACTGCGGATATTTTGCCAAAACTTTCATAGAAATGTACCTTGAGTAGTCTTTAACCAGCCATGATAAATTTATGCAAATTGCGCAATTTGGCTGGTTGCCATTGCAACCGAATAGTTAAAAATAGAAAAATATTTAAAAAAATCATCTTCGCAGAAACTGTGTAGCCAATAAAGCTCAAACTTTACAGAAAGAACCTTTGTACTAGTCTCTATAAAAGAACTGTTTTTCATGGCAATTGCTGCAGCTGTTGGTTGCTATGGCAACTAAGAAATTTCCATTGACTTATAATGGGGAAAATGGAAATTGGCAATTTTTGCTGTCTGACTGTAGTTATTTAGATTTTTTTCTATAGAAATGTTTCTTGAGTAGTCCTCTACGATTCTTATGAATTTTCTCCAAATCGCTGAATTTGATTGGTTGCCATGGCAAAATATACGATAAATTTTCGAAAAAAAAAAATCTTCTGCTCAGAAGCCATATGGGGGATGAAGCTGATATTGTGCAAACGTGTGGATAACAGTAGCCTCTACATAAAATTTATTCTTTTTCTTCCAATCCCATAAGAACTTTGGTTGCTATGGCAACTTATAGTTTCCATTGACTTATAATGGGAAAAGTGAAGCCATGAGGGGGATGAAGCTGATACTTCGCATACATATTAATAACATTAGCCTCTACCTAAAGTATGTTTTATATTATCATTGCCCATGTGAATTCGTTGCTATGGCAACTTAAAGTTTTCATAGACTTATAAAGGGGACAGTGGACATTTGCTATTTATTTCTGTGTTACTGCAGATATTTTGACAAAACTTTACAGAAATGTTCCTGGAGTAGTCCTCTACAAGCCATATGAATTTTTCCCAAATACCTGATTTTGATTGGTTGCCATTGCAACTGAAAGGCCAAATTTTCAATTTTTTTATTGCCAAAGATTTTCTTCTGAGAAGCCATTAAGGGGGGATAAAGCTTATTTTTTTGCATAAATGTTTGTGATATTATCCTCTACATAAATAGTGATTTTTATGGCTGTGGTGCATGGTGTTTTGTTGCTGTAACCTCAGTGCTAAGGTGAGCGATATGGCCCTCTGGTTGTGGTTGTTTCAGAACACCAGTCATATGACCGAAGAAAACGGTACGTTGCTCCGTGGTCTGTATTAAAAGTAAATATGAGCCACGACACGAGAAAAAAAACAAAGTGGCATTTGCGCCAAGCGAAGACTCAGATCAGCCTGGGCATCTGCCAAGGCTAATCAGAGTCTTCGCTGTCGGCATAGAGGTAGCTTAGGCCCTTAGCTACCCTTTACGTGCACAGCGAAGACTCTGATCAGACTGGGCGGATGCTCAGGCTGATTCTCTGCTGGGCGCACATGCCACTTTGTTGGTTCTGTCGTGTCGCGGGTCATATTATAAAAATAAGCAAGAACCGTTGCAGTCAAACTCCACACCAAATTAAAACAGCACTAAATGGGGATTGTTTGACAGAGTTATGGCCCTGGTTTAGTTAAAGTTTGTCCTCGCAGCTCTTGTCACATTTTGATCGGATCGACAAAATATTATGCAGAATGACTCATTTTTTATAAACACCATAACTATTCAAATGTGAAGGCTGAAATGTCTTCTTTCCGTTTTGGCCTGACTTATATTTGCATGAGTTTTGACACTTAATTTTGTTACATACCGAACATCGGGCGCAGCATGGGTAATGGCCGTTTATACCAAGGTGGGTGGTTACCAAGCTAGCTTTAACCAAAATATCTGAACATCAATTACATTTACATATAACATATTTTTATTCTTGTTTAAATACTTTTACAAAACATCAAACAACAACAATAATAAAGCTGTACCAAACAGAATATTTTTTGCTCAGTCTCCTTTGTCCCAAAGTTTATGTTCACCGCAGAAGTTACCACCTTATAAAAACTATAACAGCCAATGAGACTGTTGTAAATAGACTGCCCTGTACATGATTAAATCTAGCTGATTGTGGTTCATTTACAAAATCTTCAATGCAAATCTTCAACCGGGGCGCAACTGTGTCGTGAAATACTTGAAGGAACTCGCCGTTACCCAATGTTTTCCCTTTGCCATCTCCTGTTAGATTTAGTTGGAGACTCACCCTACCAATTCGGAATACATATTCATTATCATATAGCTGTACTTGTTTGCAGAAATTCATTTTTGTGATGAATACATATCCATTATCAAACGGGTGGTTTCCTCTAAGTTTACCTACGTCCATGTTCTGGTAATCCTGATCTTCAACATAATAACGGAATCTGTAGAGTTTGGCCTTTAAACGGTACGTATACCCATTCAATTTCATCGTCCATACTTTGGAAAGTGCGCTTTCAACCTTTGACAAGATCTTATCAATCTTCAGTGGAACCTGACTTCCACCAATCCTTACGACCATTTTTGACACACTCGATGTATTTTGGCGAACAAGACCAAAAAGTTTAAAAGTACCCGTAGGCAGTCCTTGTGTATTTATCCATAGCGTTGGGTTATTACGTTCTTTCTCTGTGAGCGTATTAAACGCTGTTACTGGTATGAGAAGGCCTTCTTGCTCTGGTAATAATTCGATCATCTGAATGTAGCCATATTTGTTCCATTCCCGAATATAAAGTTGACAGTCTAATGATGTCATGGTGTATCCAAATGGACACAATATGGGCCGACATTCATCCTGTAGAAAACACAAATGACACTCTTCAGTTGGAAATAAGTATATTTAAACTTGCTTTGCAGTCATTAATTGTGAAAACATATATTTAAGATATTTCATGATATAGAGTTTAGGTCAGCTTTACAGGATATATATGTAGTTTCGGTAACTTTTCAGATACACTGTACATATTTCAAAAACTAAACATATGTTTAAGATATACGCCCCCATATGTTTCTATTAAATTTCAAATTTCTCTCGAAGAATTATATCCTAGGGAAGGTAATTATCGATGGGAAAATTTCTTTTATCTGCCAAATTTATGATTTGTGAAGGTCACTGTAAATGCGCGGGAAAGCGGACCGTTTGCCGCTGAAGGCGTTTCCCGCCAAAAACAAATACTGGATACGCCTAGCAATCAGGATAGAGTTATATCATGAATAATTTTAAACCTGTTCTTTAGTTGACCTCGGGCACTTATTTGCTGAAAAGAACTCACGTGCACAGATTAAAGATTGATGCTATTGTTAAGTCATTTACTCCATTATTCAAAAACTTCAAAACATGTTTGCTGAAGTGCCTTTGTTTTCCTCACACAGATTTAAGTGCCTTCTGGAAACCTACATAGTACACGTCTGCATGTATCAGCATTGTGTTGTTTTTAAACATTATTAGCCCAGAGGCACGGGAGGTTGATGCGTCGCCGTGCTAGGGTTTATGCAAAGGCCTGATCTCTGCATCAACATGGGTCGACATTGCCTTGTGGATTGTGTGCCTCTGGGAAGTTATAAACGACTTTTTTCTTTCTTTTTTTTTTCTTTTTTTTTCTTTTTGTATTTTCAAAGAAAGAAACTATCTCCTAATTTCTTCAGTTTACTCAATCTCCTTTACTCTCCCTATCGCGTGTTGACATTTATATAGCTATAATTTTGAAATTTGTGTCAAAGCTTGTCACGGAATGCTATATTGTATAAATGTTTGCTAGATGGATTCATAGCCTAACATCCTTTTGATTTGAATTAACTTGATATATATTCCTATATGGGAGTCAGTCAAAATAAGATCACAAAATATTCATGAATATTCAAGAAGGGGATGCACGATATATCGTCTCTGCCTCCGTAAGAAAGATGTTTTAGATGAAGAATTTTCACGCAAGTCTTAATGGTGTACCATACAACAAATACATTTCATTCTTTAAGGATTATCTCATAATGAAATACGAGGGAGTATAATTTCAAATTACCATTCTGCCAGTATTGCAGTACCGAAATATTGCAAAATTTATGTAAAATCGCTGTTGTCAGTAATAGAGATTTTAGATTGGTTTAAACATATTTATTTCGCTTTTCAAATGACATTCATATATACATACATGTACAAATAACATATGAGTACAAGCTATGGGATTAGAACGGAAGCTGTGTGCTTATAGAGTTCTTCTCCCTATTATGAAACATTTGTACAAATTATGGCGGATCTCTAAATGTTATAGAATATAGGTTACATAGGTAAACCAAAATTAAAACAGCATTCAGTGTTTGAAAGAAGAAATAAACAAACAAACAAAGCCTAGTTGCTGAGAAAAATAATACGTATGATAACCTCCTTGCCACAACATATAACAAAGAAAAGGAAAAAAAGCAATGCAATTCCAAAAGAATAATAGGACAAAAAGGGGTGTCAGTAAAATTTTTCGACCGAGAAAGGTAGCGAGCTATCATTAGACATGTTAGAAGAGGGAACTAGGCAATAAGAAATAAATCTTAACATATACAAATACTAAACAGGATTGAGAGAGCGGAAACGGGTCTCAGCAGCAGTCACAGCATTTACGCTGAACATTATTTGCCTTAGTCTGCCTGCATAACAGGAGTGTTGTGCGTTTAGAAGCGTTTTGTTGCTATTATGTATTTGTAAACGTTATCAAATATTAAACTGTTAGTTTCATACGACAAGGACAGGTCGCCGTACAGAAATAGATTAAGAGAAGGATGCTGATATGGAGACACTGCGTTTATTAATTCGTCGCGCTGTATTTGATAAGATGTGCAATGGAAGAAAAAGTGTTGGGCATTCTCAACAGTTCCACAATGACAAAGAGGAGAATCTGATATATTTTTAACAAAAAGATCAAGATTTAGCGAACTACAGTTTGTTCGTAGGCGGGTTAATAATATTTGTCCTTTTCTACAACCTACATAATAATGTTGGGAACTGATTTTTTATCTCTTTGAAGAAAGCGTTTGAAAGAGTTTACAGATTCACATTGCTTCGCGTCAACAGGTAAATTATTCCATGCTCTGACACTCGACGGTAAAAAAGAATTAAAATACTGGTTAGTTCTAGCATCAATAGTTTGTAAGTCAGTTGAATTTCGGAGGTTGTATCGTGATAAGTTACTTACAGACTGCGGTACTAGAGAAGAGAGGTATAGGGGTGTAATGTTATTTAGCATTTTATAAAATAAGGTTATTTTGTGATTATAACGCCTATGTTCGAGAGTTTCCCAGCAGGTTTCATTGTACAGAGAATTTATCGATATTAATTTGGTTGTACCAGTAGCTATTCTAGCTGCCTCGTTTTGGATTTTGTCCAGTTCTTGTTTCTCATATTGAGTACAATTTTCCCAAATTACATCTCCATATTCCAGAAGTGGTCTAATAAAAGTTAAATAAATTGTTTCTAAAGATTTTCTGTCAAGTTTGAATTTCAATTTTCTCATTATATTAATTATTAGCCATGCCTTTTCTTTTATATAATTTATGTGTTTATGCCAGGAACAATCATTTGTGAAATATAAACCGAGGTGTTTGTGAGAATCTACTTCAGATATGTCTTGATTTTGCATAATAAGAGGAGGATGCTGGGGTCTATTTAGTTTACGAGAAAAGAGAAGAGTTTCAGTTTTAGCGGGATTAAATGTTACCAGCCAGGTTGCGGCCCACTGTGAAATTTTGTTGAGATCTGTGTTTAAACTTTCCGCTGCTGTTATGGGACTATCTACGATAATGAAAAGGCTAGTGTCGTCTGCGAATAGTCGAATGTTTGAGCCAATATCGGCAACAATGTCATTGATGTATAATAAAAAGAGTTAAGGTCCTAAAATGGATCCTTGTGGGATACCAGCTCTAATAAACTTCCATTCGGATACAACACTTGGAAGAACGACCCGTTGTTTTCTGTCAGAAAGATAACTCCTGAACCAGTTTAGAGCGTCTCCTGTAACACCAGCTGCCTGAAGTTTACATAGAAACCCAGAATGCCAGACACGATCAAAAGCTTTGCTGATGTCACAGAAGACAGCCCTAACCTCCTTCCCAGAGTCAAGCGCCTGACAGAATGTATTATAAAGGTATGTCAGTTGGTTAACAGTTGAATCTCCCGGTATAAAGCCAGACTGTAGAGACGAAAGAAGGTTATTTTCTTGTAAGTGATTAAACAAGTATTTGAAAATAAGTCTTTCGAAAACTTTACTTTCAGAGTTAAGCAAGGATATGGGTCGATAGTTAGAGACAATAGACAAGTCGCCTTTTTTAGGAATAGGACAGACATTGGCCTCTTTATATGACTCGGGAAAAGTACCTGTTCGTAGAGACTGATTGAAAAGAGAACAGAGGGGAATAGAAAGTTCGCTTGATAGTTCTCGAATAATACGATTGCTAAGACCATTCGGACCGGATGCTTTGCCCGTTTTCAATGTTTTTAAAATAGATTCCACTTCGAGTTGAGAAAGGACTATACTGTCAAGATTCAGATTAATAAAACTATCCGGTAAGTTGGGAAGAACGGCGTTCAGTTCATTAAGCACTGTTTGACTTTGGAAAAAATTGTTTAGGATATTAGCCTTGTCGCATTCCTCTGGTATATGTCATCGTTCACTTCAAGAGGCGGGATAGACGATTTAGTGCATGGAATTATGAAGGTTTTGAGTGTCGACCACCAATCTTTAGTACTGAGAGTATTAGATTTAAGTTTATCTGCTATTTTATCATAATGCAGTTGTTTAGAGTCGCGGATCATTTTAATTACACGGTTACGTATCTGTTTAAATAGTGTCCAGTGTGAATCCAATTTCGTACGCTTTGCTCTTTTGTAGGCACGCTTGCGTTTGCGTATGTACCGTTTCAGAGTCGATGATATCCACGGGGGATCCAAAGGTTTTATTCGAACATGTTTATTGGGTATGCATTCACTTGCTATCGACTTTATGGCAGTATTTATATTTTGAGCATATACATCTACATCATTGTCCTGCAATGAACTCCAGTCGAGAGAAGAAGCCTTTTGTCGTAATAGATCATAGTTACCTCGCTCATAGCTCCAAATATGCCGCATAAAACTTTTAGTTTTCGGTTTAGCGAATTTGAATATGCCGTATATTGGACAGTGATACCTAAATTCCTGATTCAGAAACGGATCACCAACTCCACTAAGTATTACGTGTTCCTTATTACTGACAAGCAAAATATCTATTAAAGAAGACGAGTGTTCGGTAAAGTGGGTAGGTTCATTAATTGTCTGATATAAAGAGAACTGAGTACAAAATGATTCTATTTTCCTGGACGTGAGTGGATTTAGTACATTAAGATTAAAGTCACCAGCAACTATTATATCAGAGATATCTGTATCAACGGCAAGATATAAAGAATTTTCAATGTCTAGATAGTAGTTGACATCTGCGCTAGGCGGCCGATAAAACACCCCGAATAAAATGCGTTTATGTTTATTAGCTACTTCAATCCAGATACTTTCTATACCCCTAATTTCCAAATCCTCCCTACGTTTATAATGTATTCCTTCCTTGACGTACAGTATTACTCCCCCGTGGCTATCACCGACTCGATCTTTACGTTCCGGTACATTGTATGATTGGAGCAATAAGTCATCCGTATTATCAGTAGGACTAAGCCAAGTCTCAGTAAATGCTAGGATGTCAAATTCGATTAACTCTGCGTGTAGAATTTCGAGTTTCGGAAGAATGCTTTGGACATTGTACTGAACAAACGACAGATTATGGCTAGTATCGAGAGAACTAAGAATAGTTGCAGACATGTTTGACGTCGTACTCGAAATGCTTTCCAACGAGGAGGTTGATGATGGGCCTGGGTTTGTATGGACGTCTCCAGAGCAAAGTAAAATAATGGTAAGCCAAAAAGCAAACTCAATGGCAGAAAAACAGGTTATCGTAACTGATAGAAACCTGGCGTTTGCTATCGTAGCTTTTCCAAGCAATGTAAATTTTTGAAAATTTGTATGCAAACGAGCCCTGTAAGCTGAGCATTCACTTTGATTCAATGTCTCCAGTATTGAGTAAGTAGATGATTTATGATTATGTATAGCAAGCAGAACTAACAGATGCACAAGAATGTTAAATCTACACATATGACGATATGTTGGAATGACAGCTAACCTATTTTTTCCCGATAATAGTATCATGTTATAGTTGTAAGAAATAGTAAGAATAAGATCAGCGCCGTCAAACCAACAAGTAAAATAAGAATATCCTTTGCATCCTGATGCATCCGCACCCTCTCTCTCAATCCCAGAGTATAAGAACAATGTACAGAAAAAAGAAATAAGTAGATCAACACAAACAGCATGTGGCAAAAGTTGGCGAGGTTTTGATTAACAGGTAGTATTATTTTAGTATGTGACTAACTGGGTAAATCTTAGTATCATAACTACTTTGTAGTGTTGGCTGTCATCAGACACAGTGAGCTAGCATAGGTATTTCACGGCTCAAGATGAATATTAAAACGAATATTTCTTTACTTATAATACTTAGTAACAACTCAAGCAGCGCCAACTTATCGGAATCTCCTCATCGAGGCGGTTCTAATAAGCGGGCACCACTCACATTTCAGTAAGATTAGTTAATATTCGGTTTTCATCATTTTAACAAATACGAATACCCTGCAGCATCAATCTGTCAACACAACGGGTCCATCGCTCCATAAAATGTGACTATTCGAGAAAAATAAGTATAGCGCAACAAAGAAACATGCTGAAAGCGGTCCCAGTACATTCGACATAACTATATCAAAATAAAGACATATCGAAAATATGAATGATCATGACCAGTCAACTCGGCCGCGCCTGCTGATCAGCTTCTTCACTTATGCTCCATATATATTTTCAGAATTTACAAATCTTGCAGGCATAAGTGGGGACACCGATCAGGCTGTGCGCCGCGCTACTGTCTGCTAGATTCCGTCTATCAAATATAGTTACATAGAACTCCCTAGATGAGTTTAGGTAAGTACATATCTGTAATTTAGCACTTTCGGCCAATCACGGAAATGACCAGGCACGTACAAGCTAAAATACACATAATTATATCTCAAAGCAAATTCTGTCGATGTTACAAACAAAATATATTTAAATTTGAATGTTTTATAGGTGGATATAAGAGCCCGGATCAGTTATCTCGATTCATATTATAACAGTTCATATGCAAAATTATCTCACGACCTACATAATGATGGCTAGCAATACTGTTGACAACCGTATGTCAACAGATTGATAGGACCCCTAATACTGCAAGATGACAGATGAAATCGTTGACAGACTGAATGCAAACAGCAATATTAAGTGACCATGAATTATAACCAACTAGACGATTGACAATCTAAGTTCAGAAAGTATGTGCCTAACAAATCAATATAAGCTCAGAGCTGACGACAAAGTAGCTAAAAGTTACATTAAAATAAGAATATCTAGTGACTGACAACTGATGACTCATTAAATGTAAACTAACTGTGTGTAGATGCTGAGGAAACTGATGACAGACCTTATGTAATAATAATATTTAGTGACCGACTGATGACAAAATGAAGATTTATAACGGTAAATTTGTGACTGACTAAAATGATGACAGGCTATATGTGTAATAACAATGTTAAAATATTAGCAAAACTGATAGCAGATTGTAACATTGATAGTATTAAGTAACTCACGAACTGATGACATATTAATTGTAAAATTACAATTTTAGATGCTGACAGAACAATGACGAATTCAGTATCTTATAGAAAAGCTATCTTATAGAAAAGCAACTATATTTCTTATGTGAAAAAGAAACATACTAAGATGCCAGCAAAACTGCTGCTGATAAACAATACAGGAATAGTTATATATAGTGACTGACATAATGTTGATAAACAAGTTGTAAAATGGCATTCGTAGATGCTGACAAACGGGTGACATTTTAATATCTGATAAATGAAGAAGTGTTCACATATTTGAGTAACAGTGCTAGTAGCAAAGCTTAATGATGATAGAAATGATGACAAACTAATAAACTAATAAACCGACGACATACATGATGTAAATAGCAGAATTTTGTGACTGACAAAACTGCTCCTGAACCGACCGCAAATAACCAATGCAAACTACAAGTTATATATAGTGACTGGCAAACCTCAGTGCTAATACAATACCTAATGCTGGCATAAGGGATGATAACTATAAGAATGAAAGACATACATGGTGCAAACAGTGACTGACAAAAATGCTCATGTACCGATGATGGAACAACTAAGCAAACTATTTGTTTAGAGACTGATAAAACTTATCCAAACTGATAAAACTTATGACAACCTCAAAACAGACGTCAACGGAATTAAGACGAATCAAAGATCCAGTGCTGAGTGTTGACTCAACACTGAATCGCTGAATCGACGTTGTTCCAACGTTGGGTGCCACATGGAAGACAGTTCCAAACATAATCGCTCTCATTACTCCATCACAGTATCACTGACACAGCCAAATTGTCCACCGAGCACACAACGCTGACTCGACACTGAATCGTTGATTCGACGTCGTTTCAACCTTGTGTACCCTTTGTGAGACACAACATAATGGCTCTAATTACTCTGTGGCAGTGTCAATGACAACATCAACCCACTCACCGGACACACAACGTTGACTCAACACTGAATCATTGATTCGACGTCGTTTCGACTTTAGATTGCTCTTTAATGTCTTGCTCTTACCTTATATGGATGTCGGACTGTATGTCTGGGACAGTCTGTTGCAGAACTGACAGGTTCTGTTGAAAGAGTCTGAGAAATCGTGGCAAAATCTAACAAGCCGGATAGTGCGGTCCCTGATCCACCTCTTGAATAAAGCGAAAGTGTTAAGCATCCTTCCGTATAGTCATCTGCCTTTCCGTTGCAGATGAGACAATATATGTTATTGAACATAATACTGGCCCGTCTGTGATAGGCAGGTGCTTGGAATCTATGACATGCTTCTTCAATGGCGGGATCGTATTCCTGCCACTCTCCCGTCACGTTGCATGCCTTGATGGCAGATTTAAAGCATTCATGTTTCTTCACATCATCTGTGTTTGGTGGTATAAAAGCAATAGGATAACTATTGCCTTCTAAAGCTTCTAAAAGTAATTCGTTTGAAATATCATCCGAAACATCACTCATAATGTAAAAATTCCACAGCTCAAAATCATCCACATTGTTGCAAGCTGCACAGTGCCTATTAAAATAAATCAATCCGGTTTTCGGAGAATATCCCGGAAACAGCGTTCCCCATGGGGCCGATGTCTTCTCCTTGCATGTCTGCCCTGAACTGAGACAGCTGTCTATCACATGGTATTCTTTAATACCCGCCAGAATCGGACCACCCCACCCTTGTATAGCTGTCTTTATACATTCAGTAGTATTTTCTTTTTCAGACCTGTAAGCATCGTCCTCCGTGAAACAGCAATCACCCCGCCGTCCACAATATTCATCACAATAACAAGATCTACAACAAGAAATGTAGGATCGTTTTATCTCTTCTATTGGCCTCAGTCGACAAATGTCTGCAAAAGGACACATTTCTTGTATATCATCCGGAAACTGATAGTTTTCAGCGACAGAATCATCTCGTGTCATTGAACTGTTATTGGCTTGTTTTGCTGGTTCGTCCTCGCTACTCAGGAGCCGACGAAGTCTGTACTTATCCTTATGTAGCTTTAAGGTCATACTTCCGAATTCTTTGTCATTGATGGCAGGGTATGGACTTTCCGCAACTGAACTAATATCCTTGGACCTTGCATTTCGCATATCTTTCTTTCCGCTTTTCAGTGAATCGGATTCCATGGTGACTGTATTACCCTTGTTGGCGAAATACATGATGAGATATATCATGGCAGTTGTAAAGCAAAAGCTTCTACGCACTGTCTCGAGCATCTTGCTACAAAAAATGATAATCAATCATAATAATACAACAAGATATCTAATAGAACATATTGGATAGCTGATAAAACATATTAGATATCTATTTTAACATTTACGATATCTTATACATTAAATTAAATAAAATTCTTATATAATATTTAAGATATCTGATATTTTTGATTAGATATCTTATATGCTATTTTTGATATCATTCATGTATACAAGTAATATAGTATATTAGATATCTAAATTGGGGAATAAGATATCTTATAAAGTATATTAGATACCTATTTTGACTGTATGCTACCGGACAGATTTCCAGTCGGAAGCTGCTGTTACTGTACGTCGATACTCGGTTAGCAGAATACACTGGATAAAGCTTATTATTTGAGCCGCGACACGACAAAACCAACAAAGTGGTTGTGCGCCCAGCGCAGACTCAGATCAGCCTGGGCATCCGCCCAGTCTGATCAGACTCTTCACTAAACGCTTAAAAGGTAGCTAAGGGTCTAAGCTACCGCCATGCGGACAGCGAAAAATCTGATCAGGCTGGGCGGATGCCCAGGCTGATCTGAGTCTGTGCTGGGCGCACAACCACATTGTTGGTTTTCTCGTGTCGCGGCTCATTTAGAGTGAAACTTCGAGTAACTGAAAGAATAAAAGGCACGTACCTTTTCTTCCTATAACTGTTCTGTGTTGCTACTATGAATTAGCGATTTCTGAGGAAAATGACAAAATTCATTGCTGAATCACTGATTTCTCTCCTTCGGGGCTACTCAATCTTACAGAAAATTGTTAACTGTGACCCCAAAGGCGTATGAAATGTTTCAATTTTATGCGCAAAGTCAGAACGAGCATTTTTGATGAGATATGATAATAATAATCATTATGTATTTAGTGCATTAAAAAGATAATTGCCTCTTTGTTTTGGGCCTATCCTTTGTCCGACTGTCCGACCACCTGCTCCGACTGTCCGACCACCTGCAGAAATTGGGTTCAGCTAACCGATTATCGACATACAGTAACAACAGCTTCCGGTGTCTGGTAGCACTCAGTGTTTTACAGAATACATAGTAAAATGGCTTGCCATATGTTTTGCTTATACCATCGGGAGGTCACGTGACGCTTTCGTAACCTAGTTCCAATGCATCGTACTCTCAGTCCGACGTCGTGTAGCCATTGTGTGGCCATCGTTTGTATTTCTTCATAAACTTCTTAATAGAAATACATGTATACATCTTCATATTGCCTTGGACTAGCCTTCTTGTATGGTTCGAGGGCAATCGCGTGACCTTCTGTAGGCATCGTACTTGCTTCGGCTGTTGATTGGGTATTGACCAAATCCGGGGCCAACTAATTTTCATATTCGTATGGCCATTTAGACTTAAATATTCAATAACACAATACAAGTATGATCAACATGATATTGTTTTATAACATTTAACACAACCCAGAATGTGGTAGCTTGCAACCGTCTTGTCTAGTGTAAGACATATATCTCTGAAAGCTAACGAAATCCATCTTATTTGGCGATTTTAAACTCCTAGGTCCAACAAATAGACATACATCACTGAAAATACCAGTAAAATGAAATGTTTAACTAGATGTTATTTATTACATTCCTTTCTTATTATTCCAATATGCAAAGTATTTATTGAAACAACTAGGATTAGCATATAATAAAAAAATAAATTCTCAATAATTTCCGGTCAAACTATAGTACAAGTAAAAAGTGGCTCTAGTACAGAGCAAAGGAGGAAGCGCTGCGGAAAACAATATATCCATTTTTTAGTAACTTTGTTTACAATACGGTATCGAGGTATCAATGAATTAAAGTAGCGATGGTATTTATTCTTAAATCATTAAAAATGACACGTAACGCTGTATTGTGATTAGTATCGTAATTTGGAACAACACAGCATAAAATAAGACCATATATACATATGGACAAAAGTTCTGCACGGTCACAGTTAATTTCACAGTTTCAAAAACTTAGTGCCGGGCCGGGTAGCGCAATCGGTAGGGCACCCGACTCGTAAGTCGGAGGTCCTGGGTTCGAATCCCGGTCTGGCCACATACTTTCGTTTCTCCTTCCGCTGATTCAAGAAGGGCAGTTGTCAGTTACTGGCGAAAGTATGTGCACTTAGTACTGGTTAACCGCTTAGGAGGTCTAAGCCTGCCCAGGAATAGTGTGGTTAGGTTAACTGACCGTCCCGACATGACCTTAGTTGTTTACCGTGGACGTTAGGCATAAAATCAACAACAACAACAATCAAAAACTTAGTTAAACTATTTCTACCAGTTTTATTTATAGAGCAAAAAAAAAAAAAAAAAAAACTTGTTAGAGCTTGGATGAGTAGCACCGAGTTTAAGACAGGCACCCTACATTTACTTTTAAGTTAAAGGATATTTACATTGAATTGTTGTGACGTATAACAGAATTTTACAACCTTTTTTTCTTTGTAAGATTGAGCTTGAAGCTTTGTAAGATTGAGCTTGAAGCAATTACCCCATCCCCACATTTTACTGACGTCTACGAAATGATGGCCAAATCCAATGTGACCTCCGTCAGTTAACGTCAGTAAAATGTGGGGATGGGGTAATTCAAGGGCAGATAACTCACTCTACTTTATAATACGGAAGTGTAATGATAAGGTTTCATAAACTAGAGATAATGGCAATTCGTTAGATATATGATTTATGCCTTTCAGTTGAAATATTCCAGCAATACAACAACATAACCTGAAACTGGCAGCATAATGAACTTTCAGCATATGATCATCTCACCCAGCTGCTACGGTGTATCGGCCATCTTTGTCATAATTAAGGTCATATTGTTTTATCCTAGCCAAAAGTTCTAACCGGTCACTTACATTTTATCGAGTTTCTTCACACCCCTAATCAATCTTACAGTTCTCTTTACATCCATAAATAGACAGATGTGTCAGTCAACTTAACCATTAAATTGCTTGACAAAGTTCTTAACATTACATCCAGGAAGCGCCGTTGAACACAAGTACCCCATTTTCAAAATTCACAAAATTCAGCATTTCATCACAATTTGTGAAAAATCACTATTTGAAATACGTAATTTACGCGAACAAAACTACTTCATTACTAACGCAAATGACTAAAGAAACAGATTTGTGCAGAAATGAACACTTTTCCTGCATGACAGTGGTCACTTTGGGTCAAAATGTTAAAACTTACCCCACCACTCAATGCAAATTCTTGTTAATTTTAAAAATGGGGGTACCCGTATTCATCTGTGCCTCCTGACTACAGTGTAGAGGATGATGCTGAAATTCTTAGTGGTATGGTTTACTGACGTATTCGCCTATCTGTGGCTGCAAACTGAACCGTGGGATTGCTAACAGCATTGAGGAAAAATGATAAAAACTAAGTGGCCGGTTAGAACTTTTGAATAGTATATTACTATGTGTAGCATTTAGAAGAGTGTGGTACATGTAGCTACTCATACAAAAGGACTTATTGTGAGACGATGGCTAATTTTGACAAAGCTTGGCGATGTAGCCTTGCTGCTAGTTGATTTAAGACTTTTATTAACAACTAATGCTGCTGCATATATCAGATTGCGTTGTCGTATTGCTGGAATAGTTCGACTGAAAGCGTACATCACATATCTAACGAATTATCATTATCGAACGTCTATGAAACTTGACCATAACAATTCCATTTTATAATGTAATGCAAATTATCTGCCCTTGAATTACCCCACCCCACACGTTTGATTTTAAAGGGCGTGTTGGAATTAGACATCATTTCGTAAAAAAGATCAAAATACTTTACAAGATTTGTCATGAACATCAAGATAAGAAATATATTTCTTAGTTCAGGTGAATGAATTAATGTTTCTACACACATTTCATAGTTAAACAACGTTCAGAAATTGGCATTAGAAACGATTAAAATGAAACGTAAAGTTAGCTGGGCCGGATCACGTTACCGGTACTTACGTTGGTGACACGTGCAGTAAACTGGTTAGACATAAGTAAACTGTTTTGTATGATATGAATCACAAATTCGTTTAAGTTGGATAGTGTGAAATTTCATTGGAAATAGTAGAACTGTTAAGAGAATACAGCACTTTTCCGGGAACATTTTGATCGTCCCTCGTAAGTCCTATCAGAAACAGCACCAGGGAGGACAACTCGTTGTTTTCTGTCAAAGAGAAAATCTGTAAACCAAGCATGGGCGTTTCCTGAGACAGCAGCTGCTTGAAGTTTAGCAAGGGGGCCAGCGTGCCATACACGGTCAAAAGCTTTGCTGATGTCACAGAAAACAGCCCGTACTTCTTTGCCAGAACCGAGAGCTTGACAGATCGTGTTGTAAAGAAATGTTAAATGATTGACGGTTGAGTCACCAGGAAGAACGCCAGATTGTAGAGAAGAGAGTAAATTGTTATCACTTAGGTGGTTAAATAAATATTTAAATACGAGTCTTTCAAGAACTTTGTCTTCCGCATTGAGCAAGAAAATGGGTCGATAATTGGAGACATCAGATAGGTTACCTTTCTTATGAATTGGACATACATTAGCTTCTTTGTATGAAGAAGGAACTTTGCCCTCGCGTAGTGACTGGTTGAAAAGACATTATATAATCTGTCAATAAAACCTATTTCATTGGTTCAGAGGCTGGTCACGTGCGGTAGACATCACTTCATGTGCTTTTTTGCATATTGCACGGAGTCAGGTGCATATTGCACGGAGTTAAGGACCCATATTGCACAGATTTAAGGACTCATGTTCGCAAGAACTACAGTCAACCCTCTTTACAACGACACTCATTACAACAGCAAAATTCTTTACAACGTCATTTTGAAATGCACGAAATGGCTTTATTGTTTTAAAAATGTACATGGTATTCTAAGAGAGTCCACTGTATATACTTTTGTTTTGAGAGGACAAAAGTTTGGCAGCCGTTTTGTTGTCGACAGTAATTGAAAATGTGTGAAATGATGACAACTACGTAGTATTGGCTTCGCTGTATAAATTACGTAAAAGACAATTAAATATCATTTACCTTTGCTCTGTCAGTCTTTTAATAATATTATGCAATACTAACGAAGTTTTTCGGCAGAACTGCAGACAGTAAGACAAGAAAATGACACCCAGTTCTTGTAAACGTCAACGTATGTTTACTGGTCCGATTGAAAAAAGGTCATTTTCACTTTCGCGCCATTGGGCGTGGCTTTTAACATGTATGGAGACACTAAATGGCACAAAGTAATTTCACATTTAAAAACAAATGTGGTTGATATACCAGTATTATATTTTGATTTCGTAGGTAGGGAGCACTAAATAAACTGGCAGATAAATATCAAAGGTATTAAATAAAACGGTTGAGAAATATTCGGCACTCGTTCATATGGCCAACGCTATATGAGCTCTTGTCCAATATTTCACAATATAAATTCAATAATTTATAAATATTGCACCGAGTCAAGTGCATATTGCACGGGGTTAAGGAGTGACGTTCGCAAGAATTGCTTTTGCCAGTAGAGGAGAAAAGATTGGCAACCATTTTGTCGTCGGCAGCAATTGAAAACGAGTAAAATGATCACATTATTGTCCGTTTTGCTGTTTGATTCCATGAAAGATTGAAATATGAGTTACCTTTGATCTGTCACACTTACAATAAATGATCTGCGATGGAAACGTAAACTTTCGTGAGAGATGCGGCCAGTAAGACCGGAAAATGGTGCCCAAACGTCAACGTTTGCTTACTGACGTTCGATAACGAAACGTCATTTTCACTTTCGCGCCGCTGGGCGTGGCCAGTGGGCGTGGCTTTTAACATGTATGAAGAGACCAAATAATATAATGCAATTTTAAAAAAATAAATTGTGGTTGATACGCCGATATTATATTTTGATTTCGTACGTAAGAAGCACTGACGAAACAAGCAGATAAATATCAAAGGTATATAATAAAAAGGTTATTGAATTTATATTGTGAAATAATCGGCACTCTTTCATATGGCGGAGACGCACTCGCAAGCTCGTGCGTCCTTCGCCATATGAACTCGCGGATCGTGCCGAATATTTCACATTATAAATTCAATTACCTATAACTCTAGCTCAGAAAGTGACGTCAAAATGTGACGTCAGTTGCTTCATTTGACGTGTTAACGTGGGTAGTATAATTTCAGACAAGAATGCTACATTTCTGACCTTTCGGAAAGAAATTAAGCACAAAATTATCAAAAACAGCCGCGATTTGCTACAGTGAATAAATATAAATCGTATCAGTCACAAGTGAATTGAGAAGATATTTTTTCACCTTCATTATCACTTTAATTTCTTCTAGATATGGCTTACATTCAATGCTAAGTATAAAAAAATCGGTTTATTTTAGTGCATATATTTTGATGGGATATACCCTCAGGTCAAAAACTTTATTAAATGGAAGAAAATTCTAAATATTCTAAATATAAAATATTTACCGTAATTACCTTATAGAACGTTTATGTTTAGCAGTGCAGTTATGTGTCCCAAATATACAGATGAAATGGCAAACAGTGTAGATCCTGATGCATTGTTTACTTAGACAGTACCTGTGCTAATACCTAGACATTTTACGATAGAAGTAGAAAAATAAGTTACCTGTTCTTCCTGAGAGACTTATGCACATCGTAATAAAGCACCAGCACTTTTATAAAAAGCTGCGAGTGTGAAGAATACGACGCCATATGAAAGAGACACGAGGCCCTATATTGGGCGTATGTGTTAATATGAGGACTTGTTTTATTATCAGCTGTAGCCCTGCAGTGAGACTAATTAACATGTACTGCTAAAAGTTTTGCCCACATAGTGAAAATCAGCCGAGACACGCTAAAAGGAGGCGTAACGCATACTTTTGGATGTGCGAAAACAACCGTTATCACAGACCGGTCGAAGTCATTACTGTCCACTTCATCAGGGTTTTTATCTTCAAAGATTCAAAATGGTGCTTTTTAAGTGGACAGGATTAACTTTTTTTTTTTTTTTTTTTTTTTTTTTTTTTTTTTTTTGTGTGTTTGGTCTTTGTTTTTTTTTTTAACTTCTTTTTTTTCCTCTCGAGATTCCACAGAACATTATGAGTGTTCCAGTGGAAAGACTCCACGTGATCCTCTGTTGAGTGTCCAAAGTGTGCAGATACGAAAACTGTTCTGTTCGCACACGCCAAAAGCTACATTTTCTTGAGACGCGTCTATAAAGAATAATGGTTGGGCATATATTTTGATGGGACATACCCTCAGTTCAAAAGCTCTACACCAAAAACAAACAGAAGTAACAAAGGAAAATACAATATGATAACAACACTAGAAGAATTGTAGAAATAAGTAGGATAATATTACAAATATTGGAACACCTATAATAATTACCGTAGATAAAATTTTCTTAAGCTGGGTCGGTTATGCAGATGAAATGGCAAACAGTGCAGACCCTGATCAGGCTGCTCTTTTTGGTGCAGCCCCCAGCCCCCACCCAGAGGCCCAATTAATATTACTAACATTTATAATTATTAAGCATTCAACAAACAGATTTCTAGATGACCATAAGCAGAAGAAAAGTGTAAGAAATGCAGACAAAGTTTAAACAGACCGTGATGAATTAGCCTGTTAGAATAAGTGGTGCTAACTTTTGCTAACGGTTTTGTTTTACTGCGTCCGAAATATGCAGATGAAATGGCAAACAGTGCAGACCCTGATCAGGCTGCTGCTTTTGGAGCAGTCTGATCAAGGTCTGCAATGTTTGCTCAGACAAATTTTACGGTAGAGGGAGAAAAAAATTAAGTGAACTGTTCTTCATTAGAGACTTGCTCAGACATATTTGCCTCAATACTTAGAAATTTTGTGGTAGAAGGAGAAAAAATTAAGTGAACTGTTCTTCATTTGAGACTTATGAATCGCAATGTTATTAGCCCTTGACGTCATATAAAAGAGACTTGATGCCCTGTACTGGGCGCAGCCCGGGATCCAGGGGATGGGCTTTGGGGCTTCAGCTCCGCCATCTGGACCTCTGAGTTATGTATGATATGTAGGCCTCCAGATTATAAGGAGTATCTGATGACAGTTTGAGATTATCGATGAGATAAGATCAAAATATATGTTGTGACATCTCATTAGAATCGCCTCGGCGAGGTGATTCTAATGAGATATCACATCATATATTTCAAGGCAGAAAAAAACATGATCAAAATTCTCATCAAACTGATTCCTAATTATGTCATATATTTTCAAGCCCCCCCCCCCCCACCACCCCCGACCCCGCCCCGCCTACCGCACACACGTACATCTCGGTGCCTCCCAGCCCCACCAGTTATCCAGAGCCCCACCAGATTATGGTTGTCTGGATCGGGGCCTGGGGCGTATGTTAGAATTGAAAATCACTACCTTAGCCTCCTTGTCATCAGCACGGTAGTGAATAGAAGAGGTCTTTGCAGTGTGATTCATTTTTCGACCTTTTTTGATGGCCGCTGGTATTTTTCTATGGAAACGCTGCCATAGAAAATTGAACATATAGGGTTTATCATATGACGTCGCATCTGAGAGTGTAATAAAGCCATGCATTAAAAACGATAATCCACTAGTGGATTAAATATGCAAATTACGTCGTAACGTTAAGCGTTGACGTCCATAAAACGTCGCGTTTTCTAATGGCAAACTCGTGACGTTTCAGTGCAAATGCTAATAAAATGCGATTTTAGTGTCATATGATAAATAGAATCTTGCATTCGTGCTCCTGTATTATTGCAAAGCCTCGCATCTTATCGTTTTCCCCAACTCGTTTAATAAATTCAATAATACATGAGCACTCATGTAAGATCCTCTATTTCTTCAAAACAAAACCATTTACTATTTCATAATTGACCTTTAAGTGTCTAAAATCCACTCTGAAATGTCAAATGTGGAATGCGTTACCAAGTCGGCTGAAAATCCAACATGGCTGTCGAAAGATCAGTTATTGATTCCAAGCTACAGAAACCTGTGAAATTTTGTTGCTTCTTTGGACAACCTGTCGAAATTCTCATCAGCAAATACACAGGTATCATACCGTTTTCTGAGATCGGTTGATTTCATGCTAATCCTGGATCGGCGTGATTTTTCTTTTTTTTTAGCTCGGAGTAAGTATAGTAAATGATTTCTCCGTCAGGTTAAAATGATTAAAATTTGTTGCAAGCAGAAATAATCGTGATCTGAATCGAAACAAGAATGACAATAATTTGGGTTTGGCCAGTAATAACTCCCATTTGCGTTAATGATGGTGGTTTGCCTTTGAGCATTTGAAAAAAAAATCAATTTTAACTTTCCATATGGAGCTTTTTGTCAGAAATATAATACAAATAGTGGAAAATGTCGTTTTTCGGGTACAACCCCTTCACTTAGTGCGAATAATGACCGCGGAGCGTTCTTTTGTAATGTTTTCATGGGCGCGGAGATTTGTGTTCCTGCCCGCGGCGCAGTGCTTTGTTAAGGAATCGATTTACTCAGAAAAGAAGGTGAGTGAGTCCATTTTTTTGTCTTAGAAGGAAGTTGTTTATGATCTTCCACAGATTTTCACCTTCTAACGGTATTGAAACTGCTTCTGTACAGATTTAGATGCTAATCTGTACCACGGCGCAAAACCACGATGCTAATACAGTATCGGCTGAGAAAGTTGTTTATGTTTTACAGTCCGCGGCGCAGTTCAAGCTGTTTTCTTGTCCTCGGCGTGGAAATGGATTGGGTTTTCTAAATTTCAGTGCTCCAATGTTTGCTCCGCTCTTCTGATTGCCTATCGAGTGACATTCACCCGTTGTCAAACCAATTGAATAATAGCTCGTTGGGAAATTGGGGTTACGTCTTATGCACTTGTTTACTGGGTGCTAGCTTCGTCCCGGTATGAAAAGTTTGTTTCTAATTTTAATGTAGGCAAACTAACTAGTCTGCAGGCTGTAGGCCGCTGGTTGCAGGCTGTAAGTTATTGAATGAACAGCTGAATTTATATATTTTATGCATTTGTATGTCATCTTAATATTGACTTCATGCAAAAATTCTAGTACGCCCTTAGCCGGTCCTTACCGGGTATACATGTAAAATCACACAAGAGTGGCGGCATGAAGGAACTGGCTTTAAGGTTTGCATTTTCTTAAAGCGTTTCCAAAGCGCAGTAATTGCACGAACATGACAGACAAAACTTCTGATCAGATTGCTCAGAGATAGACTTAAACGCTAGGGTCAATGTTATTGTGGAATGACTGACGGACGGACGGAAAAGTGAACTCCTTTATCGCACCTTGCCAAAGCAGGTGCGACAAGAAGGAAGTCCGTTCTGCGGAAAGGACTTTTTATCACAGAGAGAGAGAGATAGAGGGAGAGAGAGAGGGGTACACAAACACACGCACACACAAACACAACGTCAAGTCTGCTAGAATTACTTATTAAAGTCCTTTTGTAAAATAAACAGTCTTACACAACAGAATCCCGCTCCCCCCCCCCCCCGCACCCCAATGCGATCCCACATAAACTTTTGTCAGTCGGACAACATGCGTTTTGGAAGATACATAGTTGTGAAACTCAGTTGATCACGGTTTTAAACGACTGGGCTAAAATCTTTGATAAGGGCGGTCAGGTTGACACTTTTATCTTGGACTTCGGAAAAGCTTTTGACACTCCCCCTCATGAATTACTTAAATGTAAGCTATACGGCTATTGTATTGGAGGGAAGACTCTGAAATGGATAGATTCTTTTCTCTGTTACAGGCAGCAACGTGTGGTAGTAAATGGAGTTAAATCAGATTGGGCCCCTGTGTTGTCAGGTGTTCCCCAGGACACCGTGCTTGGACCACTGTTGTTCTCATTGTACATTAACGAGATAACAGAAAACATTGACTCGGAATTAAGACTTTTTGTTGACGGCTGTGTTTGCTATCGTGAAATCAGAGATAGTGAAGACACGGTGAAACTTCAAAAGGATAAAGATCGTTTAAGGTGTTGGGCCAAGAGTTGGGGCATGACATTTCAACCGATCAAATGCAATATAATGCAAATTACAAGGAAACGGATCAAGATACACAACGTTAGCATGACTGTGTGTTTATCATGTTTATCATGGATTCAAGGCCTTTCATATTTCACACGGACTCAATACGATGTTACTGATGACACGTCGAAGCACAGGTCCTTGACTTTCTCACAAAGCAAGTGCAGGGAATCCCAGATAAACTTCTATAAATAAATACACGGCGCTTCTGTATAGTTAAAATGGGGTTTGGGGTCATTGTGGGTGCTCTTTATTTATTGTATTGATAAAAAGTCAATGTCCTGTGGTCGTAGAGACAATCAAATGCCCTATGGTAAGCATTATATAACGCGACGTCATTATAAAACGTCGGTTCTCATCGGCTGCCTTTTTAATTCTGGATGCAGAAAGCGTTTCCAATGGGGACAAAGTAGGACACGTAGAAAGATGAAAATCTGAAGAGATGCATTATAATAGGGATATTGTATTGAAAAAAGTCATCTGGGAAGGTAAATCGTCATTTAATTGGTTGCAGATTTCGTTTTACGCTCCACTGACGCGTCCCCGTAAAACAGAATTTCCGATGCTACATACCAAGTTTCAAGGCCATCGCCCTATTGGTTCTAGAGAAGATTTTTTTTTATAGTTTTTTACTATATGTAGGCGTGGCGGCCATGTAGGTCATGTGACCAGGACCATTTGAACAACTTTTCGTTCCTAAGTCCCCTGAAGGGTACATATAAAATTTGGTTACAATTAGTCCAGCGGTTTTAGAGGAGAAGTCGTTTGAAATTATGGACAGACGGACGACGGAGTCTGCCTATCATATAAGCTCCCCAGCGGCCTTCGGCTCAGGTGAGCTAAAATGTCCAAACAACCCCCATCCACACCTACTGCAAGTACAGTAGGCCCTTGCCTTACTATGGTAATGGTCACATGACCAACATGGCCGCCACGCCTATATATAGTAAAAAACTATAAAAAAAAATCTTCTCTAGAACCAATCGGCCGATGGCCTTGAAACTTGGTATGTAGCATCGAGTACGCGAGTACTACCAAGATTGTTCAAATTATGACCTTGGTGTGACCTTCACCTTTTTTACGGAAAGGTCAAATTTGCTTTCTGTAGCTTTTATATGGGAAACTGCTATAACATAAGATTTCTTGGAAACTGTTGATAATTTTGACCTGAAATATAATATATTTACAGTCATCTAAATGAGTACATGAAAATTTATGTGTGCAAGAGGTCAATGTCGTTCTTTGACCATTGACCCTGCTCTCTCATATTTTGACAATTTCACACATCTCCTCAAAAGCCACTGGGCCAATTGAAGCCAAAATTTTATGTAGAGCCTCTAGAGGGCGAGGGAACGAAAATCTATTCAAACGGTCCTAGTTACATGACCAACGTATCCGCTATGCCCATATATGTTTAAAACGTTAAAAAGTCTTCTTCGGCACAACCAATAAGCCGATAGCCTTGAAACTTGTTATGTAGAATGGGGTACACAAGTACTACCAAGATTGTTCAAATTATGACCTTGGGTTGACCTTGACTATTTTACGGTTAGGTTAAATTTGCTTTCTGTAGCTTTTATATGGGAAATGCTAGAACATAAGATTTCTTGGAAACTGTTTAGGATTTTGACCTGAAAATTGGTATATACAGTCATCTTTATGAGTATATCAAAATTTATGTGTGAAAAGATGTCAAGGTCATTGTTTGACCTTTGACCCTGGTCTCCCATATTTAGACAATTTCTCACATCTCCTCAAAAGCCACTGGGCCAATTGTAACCAAGTTTCATATAGAGCCTTAGGGGCTGAGGGAACGAAATTTGTTCAAAAGGTCTGGGTCACATGACCAACATGGCGGTCATGCCCATATATGGCAAAAACTTTTACAAATCTTCTTCTCCAGAATCAAATGATCGATGGCCTTGAAGCTTGGTGTATATAGCATCAGGTTCCTGAGTACTATCAAGTTTGTTCAAATGATGACCTTGGGCTGACCTTGACATTTTTTATGGCAAGGTCAAGTAAAGGAAAATGCTAGAACATAAGATTTCATGCTAGGTTTAGAAGATTTTGGCCTTAATATTGGTATATACAATCGTCTTAATTAGTACATGGAAGATTTGCGGGTACAAGAGGTCAAGGTCATTCTTTAACCTCTGACCCATGTCTCTCATACTTTGACAATTTAAGACATCTCCTCAAAAGCCACTGGGCTAATTGTAACCGAATTTTATACACAGCCTTCAGGGTCTGAGGGAACGAAAAATTATTCAAGCGGTCTAGGTCACATGACCTACATGGCCACCATACTCAGGTGAGCGATTCAGGGCCTCATGGCCCTCTTGTTTCTGTTTTCGAAAGCACGATAGTTATGGAATAAAAATCTTTATGCCGGAGCAAGACGATCCATGACTTCAAAATTCAACTGTTCAAACCAGTTTGCCTTAGTTTCGAGCTTATTTGCACGATGCGCCTAGTTTATGCTCACACTGCCGCGTCAGGCATGCAGTGTGAATACCCAAGGAACCCTGGCAGCTCAATAGGTTAAGCGCTGGCCTGCTGATCCAGCGGTCCCGGGTTCGAGCCCCGCTGTAGATGCGGATTTTTTCAATCGTAAACGGAGTTTCATTGCACACAACCTTTCATTATCACTAACCCATCGTCCTGATATGACTGAAATATTATTACAAAAGGACGTATAATCGCAAGTCATCCATCCATATATTGAATACCGTAATGAATATATACGATGCGATAACGCAACGACAAACGGTTAAATGAGGAAAGAATGCTTACATGTATAGGCCATTTGCTGTCTATAAAACAGGTCATTTTGTTGAATATCTCTAAAATTACCACAACTATCACTGTGAAGTAAATCACATCTTTAATGTCTATCTTATACACAACTTATCAACAATTTTCCTCAAAATTATGTTTTGAAACTAAAAGGTTTCTTTTGAAAACTGCCCATTTTTTAGAAGATATTTTAACTGTATTTTACAAGAGAGTAAGTTTATTTATGTAACAGCCTTAGAATGGTCAGTATTTACCTATGTCAATTGTCAGTTAATTATACAGAGTTACTCAATGGCACCTGTATACCTGTTAATCTTTTCATCTGAGTAATAATGAAATTCACTTATTTATTGGTTGTGAAGAGAATTGGTTGGTGATGAATATGATTAATTTATCTATGTTTGTGATGCATTTATGGGCATTGCTTATAGTGATTACATTAAATTATTGTACTCCCCTGTACTTAAGCTGAAAATTTTGTAAATTTTTGTACAGGATTGAATAGACAAAAGCAAAAAATTGACGTGATAAAATTCTGAAAGTCAGTTTTCAGATATGTATTAGTTGGACAATACTATTGGAGAAGAAAAATCAATTTTATCACCAGTAATAAAAGAGAAAATCTGCAAAATGACCTGTTTTATAGACAGCAAATAGCCTATACAAGCTTTATAAACCTTATTTTCCAATCCTTATTAACCAGGACATTATGCATTATATGTCTGCAACGTATTCTGAAATACGTATTGTTCAAACCAAATTAAGGACATACACATTTTAACCTGCTATTTACACCGCATGATTGACAAAAACAGATGTCCCCCACCTGCGCTTTCTCAGCAGTATAATTTTCCCTAAATGCAGCCAAGTTAAAAGTCCCTGTTAACCTTGAAAAAGAGTCAAGGTCACCAAAATTTAATCACTTCTTTTCTGTCTCCCAGTGATGTACCTGTGACAGTTTGGTTCAAATCCATACATCCGATCAGGAGATATGGTGCAGACAAGCCATTTTGCAACATTCTTTGACCTCCTGGACCTTGAAAATAGGGTCAAGGTCACCGAAATATAATCAGTTCTTTTGTATTTCCCAATTATATATCCGTGCAAGATTAGTTCAAATCCGTCTATCCATTCAGGAGATATGGTGCAGACAAGGCATTTTTCAACACTCTTTGACCTCCTGTGACCTTGAAAATTGTCGGTATCGTCTGTTTTATGGTCGGAAATTCTGTTTTACGGCGTCGCGTCAGCGGAGCGTAAAACGCAATCTGCAACCAATTAAACGACGATTTACCTTCCCAGATGACTTTTTTTCAATACAATATCCCTATTATAATGCACCTCTTCAGATTTTCATCTTTCTACGTGTCCTACTTTGTCCTCATTGGAAACGCTTTCTGCATCCAGAATTAAAAAGGCAGCCGATGAGAACCGACGTTTTATAATGACGTCGCGTTATATAAGGCTTACCATAGGGCATTTGATTGTCTCTATGACCATAGGACATTGACTTTTTATCAATACAATAAATAAAGAGCACCCACAATGACCCCAAACCCCATTTTAACCATACAGAAGCGCCGTGTATTTATTTATAGAAGTTATCTGGGATTCCCTGCACTTGCTTTGTGATAAGGTCAAGGACCTGTGCTTCGACGTGTCATCAGTAACATCGTATTGAGTCCGTGTGAAATATGAAAGGCCTTGAATCCATGATAAACATGATAAACACACGGTCATGTTAACGTTGTGTATTTTTCCGAGTTAACAGACGGATATGTCTTGATTTGATTTTTCCGGGTTAACCGAAAAATCGTTCTGGGTTAACAGACATATTTTCCGGTTTAAGCGATTTTCTAGACAGTACAACAAACGTCTTCTATACACAATGAATGCAATCAACTTCTATGCAAATAAAAAATGCAATCATCAACATAACTTCCACAGATGAGTCATGTCTGAGGCAAGGGGAGCACTTCAATGACATTTTAGTAGACTGAATAAACTGTAAGTCTTTTTTATACTTGTAGGGATAGGGTCGTTGGATGTTTGTGTGGTGATGCGTCCAAGGACAATCATTAACCGGGACCTGTGATCAGAGAAGCTAGTCCCTAGCCCTGACAAGAGAGGTAAACTAAGTAACTGAATCCTCTGCACATTCAGCAGCAGAAATAAGGGAATCTTCCAGGGAATTCCAATTTCTAATAGTCTGGGAGAAGAAACTGGACTTGTAAATGACAGTCCCAGCCAATGGGGTTTGAAATGTCAGGTAATGAAGATTCCTGGTACGCCTACTTGGGGGAACAAACAAGGTCATTTATGGGTATACTGGCTGCACCCTTCAGACCTTTGTAAAGCATTATGAGTTTACTATCTTTCCTTTTCTTTTTCAGGGATTCCCACTTAAGTCTCTCAAGAAAGCCACTCATGTGTTTCATATGTGTAATTTTCCGTAATAAATATAGCTACCCCTTTCTGCACCTTCTCAGGTCCCAAATTGAACTACCATATTCCAGGACTGGACGCACCAGTCCCTTGTATGCTGACTCTTTAACGTCTTGTGGACATGCTGCCAAGTTACGTCTGAGGAAGCCAAGGGTCCTATTAGCCTTTGTGCAAGTATTGTTGACATGTGTGTTCCATTTTTAAAATCATTGGTAATGGTTATGCCGAGATACTTGGTAGTTTCTACGTTATTCAGGACCTCCATCTGAGGTATAGTAAGCATTGATTTTCTTGATCCGTTTCCTTGTAATTTGCATTATATTGCATTTGATCGGTTGAAATGTCATGCCCCAACTCCTGGCCCAACACCTTAAACGATCTTTATCCTTTTGAAGTTTCACCGTGTCTTCACTATCTCTATGATTTCACGATAGCAAACACAGCCGTCAACAAAAAGTCTTAATTCCGAGTCAATGTTTTCTGTTATCTCGTTAATGTACAATGAGAACAACAGGGGTCCAAGCACGGTGTCCTGGGGAACACCTGACAACGTTGGGGCCCAATCTGATTTGACTCCATTTACTACCACTCGTTGCTGCCTGTAACAGAGAAAAGAATCTATCCATTTCAGAGTCTTCCCTCCAATACAATAGCCGTATAGCTTACATTTAAGTAATTCATGAGGGGGAGTGTCAAAAGCTTTTCCGAAGTCCAGAATAAAAGTGTCAACCTGACCGCCCTTATCCAAGATTTTAGCCCAGTCGTTTAAAACCGTGATCAACTGAGTTTCACAACTATGTATCTTCCAAAACGCATGTTGTCCGACTGAGAAAAGTTTATGTGGGGTCGCATTGGGATGCGGGGGGGGGGGGGGGGGGAGGGGGTTGACCGGGGTTCTGTTGTGCAAGACTGTTTATTTTACAAAAGGACTTTAATAAGTAATTCTAGCAGACTTGCCGTTGTGTTTGTGTGTGCGTGTGTTTGTGTCCCCCTCTCTCTCTCCCTCTATCTCTCTCTCTGTGATAAAAAGTCCTTTCCGCAGAATGGACTTCCTTCTTGTCACACCTGCTTTGGCAAGGTGCGATAAAGGAGTTCATTTTTCCGTCCGTCCGTCAGTCATTCCACAATAACATTGACCCTAGCGTTTAAGTCTATCTCTGAGCAATCTGATCAGAAGTTTTGCCTGCCATGTTCGTACTATTACTGCGCTGTGGAAACGCTTTAAGAAAATGCAAACCTTAAAGCCAGTTCCTTCATGACGCCACTCTTGTGTGATTTTACATGTATACCCATTAAGGACCGGATAAGGGCGTACTAGAATTTTTGCATGAAGTCAATATTAAGATGACATACAAATGCATAAAATATATAAATTCAGCTGTTCATTCAATAACTTGCAGCGTGCAACCAGCGGCCTACAGCCCGCAGACTAGTTAGTTTGCCTACATTAAAATTAGAAACAGACTTTTCATACCGGGACGAAGCTAGCACCCAGTAAGCAAGTGCATAAGACGTAACCCCAATTTCCCAACGAGCTAATATTCAATTGGTTTGACAACGGGGAAATGTCAATCGATAGGCAATCAGAAGAGTGGAGCAAACATTGGAGCACTGAAATTTAGAAAACCCAGTCCATTTCCACGCCGAGGACAAGAAAACAGCTTGAACTGCGCCGCGGACTGTAAAACATAAACAACTTTCTCAGCCGATACTGTATTAGCATCGCGGTTTTGCGCCGTGGTACAGATTAGCATCTAAATCTGTACAGAAGCAGTTCAATAGCGTTAGAAGGTGAAAATCTGTGGAAGATCATAAACAACTTCCTTCTAAGACAAAAAAATGGACTCACTCACCTTCTTTTCTGAGTAAATCGATTCCTTAACAAAGCACTGCGCCGCGGGCAGGAACGCAAATCTCCGCGCCCATGAAAACATTACAAAAGAACGCTCCGCGGTCATTATTCGCACTAAGTTTAGGGGTTGTGCCCGAAAAACGACATTTTCCACTATTTGTATTATATTTCTGACAAAAAGCTCCATATGGAAAGTTAAAATTGATTTTTTTTTCTCAAATGCTCAAAGGCAAACCACCATCATTAACGCAAATGGGAGTTATTACTGGCCAAACCCAAATTATTGTCATTCTTATGTTTCGATTCAGATCACGATTATTTCTGCTTGCAACAAATTTTAATCATTTTAACCTGACGGAGAAATCATTTAAAATAACATGCATGTCTACATTTAGTGTCGATGGTCGGTTGTTCTGATTTTATTAATACTTAAACTGACCGCTTATACTTACTCCGAGCTAAAAAAAAATCACGCCGATCCAGGATTAGCATGAAATCAACCGATCTCAGAAAACGGTCTGATACCTGTGTATTTGCCGATGAGAATTTCGACAGGTTGTCCAAAGAAGCAACAAAACTTCACAGGTTTCTGTAGCTTGGAATCAATAACTGATCTTTCGACAGCCATGTTGGATTTTCAGCCGACTTGGTAACGCATGCCTCATTTGACATTTCAGAGTGGATTTTAGACGCTTCAAGGTCAATTATGAAATAGGAAATGGTTTTGTTTTGAAGAAATACAGGATCATACATGAGTTCTCATGTATTATTGAATTTATTAAACGAGTTGGGGAAAACGATAAGATGCGAGGCTTTGCCGAGCAGCTTATCGTTTCCACCAACGAGTTTAATAAATTCAATAATACAGGAGCACGAATGCTAAATTCTATTTATCATATGACATTAAAATCGCATTTTATTAGCATTTGCACTGAAACGTCACGAGTTTGCCATTAGAAAACGCGACGTTTTATGGACGTCAACGCTTGACGTTACGACGTAATTTGCATATTTAATCCACTAGTGGATTATCGTTTTTAGCTCGCCTGAACGAAAGTTCAGGAAGAGCTATTGTTGTCACCACGGCGTCGGCGTCGGCGTCGGCGTCCACGTCCACGTACGCGTCCGCGTCCGCGTCCGCGTCGGCGTTCGCATTGGATGTTTTGGTTAAAGTTTTTTAAAGACCTATATCTCCTTAACCCATGGATGGATTCTTTTGATACTTGCACTGTAATTAGATATTGGTCTAAAGTGTAACAGGGTACCATCCCCACCCCACTCAGTGACCTTGATGTCAAGGTCATGGACTTAGAAAATTGGGATTTTTTTTGGACTGGATGTTTAGGTTAAAGTTTTATAAAGCCCAATATCTCCTTAACCCATGGATGGATTCCTTTGATACTTGCACTGAAGTTAGATATTGGTCTAAAGTTTTTGAAGGTACTACCCCCACCCCCCTCAGTGACCTTGATGTCAAGGTAATGGAGTTTGAAAATTGTCTTTTTATCAATTGGATGTTTTGGTTAACGTGTTTTAAAGACACATATCTCCTAAAACCATAGATGAATTCTTTTTATATTTGCACTGTAGTTATATCTAGAGAGTACTACCCCAACCCCACTCAGTGACCTTGATGTCAAGGTCAGGGACTTAGGAAATTTTGGTCTTTATTAAAGTTTTGTAATTGCATACTGATTCATAATGCTTTGCAGAGATTTAGTTTATACATGAACTGATGTTAGACACTTTTGTGAGTTTTCACAAACACCTTATACTTACCCCACTGGATGACCTTGAAGTCAAGGTCATTGACTTAGAATTTTGTCTTAAAGATTTTGGTTAAAGTTTTATATTTATGAAGACATGATTTCACAGTGCCACGATGATGGACTCAGTTGATACTAATACTTTGACTGATGTTAGATAATGGTTCAGGATTTTGATACATCCTAGCCCCCCCCCCCCCCCCCCCCCCCCCCATCAGTTTTTTACCTCAAGCTCATGGACTTTGAAATATATTGCATTTTCTTTTTTTTTTTTTTAATTTTATTTTAAGACTTATTTCTGAAATAGCTCCCCCCCCCCCACATCAGTTTTTTTTTACCTCAAGCTCATTGACTTTAAAATTTTATTGCATTTTTTTTTTTTTTTAATTTTATTTTAAGACTTATTTCTGAAATAGCTTTTGTTTATAAATGTGTTTTCATTATGGACATGCTTGCCTGAAGTTTTATGCATAGCAGTCCACACCATCATAGCGGCTGTGTGATGGGCAAGCACCAATTCAGGCGAGCTATGCTGTAAGGCGACAGCTCTTGTTAATGCATGGCTTTATTACACTCTCAGATGCGACGTCATATGATAAACCCTATAAGTTCAATTTTCTATGGCAGCGGTTCCATAGAAAAATACCAGCGGCCATCAAAAAAGGTCGAAAAATGAATCACACTGCAAAGACCTCTTCTATTCACTACCGTGCTGATGACAAGGAGGCTAAGGTAGTGATTTTCAATTCTAACATACGCCCCAGGCCCGGATCCAGACAACCATCTGGTGGGGCTCTGGATAACTGGTGGGGCTAGGAGGCACCGAGATGTACGTGTGTGCGGTAGGCGGGGCGGGGTCGGGGGTGGTGGTGGGGGGGGGGGGGCTTGAAAATATATGACATAATTAGGAATCAGTTTGATGGGAATTTTGATCATGTTTTTTCTGCATTGAAATCTATGTTGTGATATCTCATTAGAATCGCCTCGGCGAGGCGATTCTAATGAGATGTCACAACATATATTTTGATCTTATCTCATCGATAATCTCAAACTGTCATCAGATACTCCTTATAATCTGGAGGCCTACATATCATACATAACTCAGAGGTCCAGATGGCGGAGCTGAAGCCCCAAAGCCCATCCCCTGGATCCCGGGCTGCGCCCAGTACAGGGCATCAAGTCTCTATTATATGACGTCAAGGGCTAATAACATTGCGATTCATAAGTCTCTAATGAAGAACAGTTCACTTAATTTTTTCTCCTTCTACCACAAAATTTCTAAGTATTGAGGCAAATATGTCTGAGCAAACATTGCAGACCCTGATCAAACTGCTCCAAAAGGAGCAGCCTGATCAGGGTCTGCACTGTTTGCCATTTCATCTGCATATTTTGGACGCTGTAAAACAAAACCTATCCATTTGAAGACAATTTTATCTACGGTAATTATTATAGGTGTTCCAATATTTGTAATATTATCCTACTTATTTCTACAATTCTTCTAGTGTTGTCATCATATTGTATTTTCCTTTGGTACTTTTTTTTATAGTTTATCTGTTTGCTTTTGGTGTAGAGCTTTTGAACTGAGGTTATGTCCCATCAAAATATATGCCCAACCATTAAGCTTTATAGACGCGTCTCAAGAAAATGTACCTTATGGCGTGTTCAAACAGAACAGCTTTCGTATCTGCACACTTTGGACACTCAACAGAGGATCACGTGGAGTCTTTCTACTTGAACACTCATAATGTTCTGTGGAATCTCGAGAGGAAAAAAAAAGAAGTTAAAAAAACAAAGACCAAAAACACACACACAAAAACAAACAATCAAAAAAACAACAGTTATTCGTGTCCACTTTTAAAAATAGCACCCTTTTGAATCTTTGAAGATAAAAAACCCTGATGAAATGGACAGTAATGACTTCGACCGGTCTGTGATAACGGTTCTTTGCGCACATCCAAAAGTATGCGTTACGCACCCTTTTAGCGTGTCTCTGCTGATTTTCACTACGTGGGCAAAACTTTTAGCAGTACATGTTAATTAGTCTCACTGCAAGGCTACAGGTGATAATAAAACAAGTCCTCATATTAACACATACGCCCAATATAGGGCCTCAAGTCTCTTTCATATGACTTCATGGGAGTTTTCTTCACACTCGCAGCTTCTTATAAAAGTGCTGGTGCTTTATCACGATGTATATAAGTCTCTCAAGAAGAACAGGTAACTTAATTTTTCTACTTCTATCGTAAAATGTCTAAGTATTAGGACAGGTACTGTCTAAGTAAACAATGCATCAGGATCTACACTGTTTGCCATTTCATCTGTATGTTTTGGACACATTACTGCACTGCTAAACAGAAAAAGTTCTAAAAGGCAATTACGGTAAATATTTTAAATGTTCCAATATTTAGAATTTTCTTCCATTTAATAAAGTTTTTGACCTGAAGGTATATCCCATCAATATATATGCACTACAATAAACCGATTTTTTATACATAGCATTTTATGTAAGCCATATCTTGAGCAAATTAAAGTGATATTACTAGTGATATTCAAGGTGAAAAAATATTATATCAATTCACTTGTAACTGATACGATTTATATTTTTTTCACTGTAGCAAACCCGCGGCTGTTTGTTTTTTACAATATTGGGCTTAATTTCTTGCCGAAAGGTCAGAAATGTAGCGTTCTTGTCTGTAATTATACTACGGACGTTACCTCGTCAAATCACACAAATGACGTCACATTTGACGTCACTTTTTGAGCTAGAGTTATAGGTAAATATTTACATTCTAGGTGTATTTACTGAAAAGCCCTATAGTAAACCATTGGAACCTAATGTAGTTTACATTCCAATAATTACATGGAGCCACGCGACGTCAATGACGTAAAAATAAACAATGGCTCTCTACAACCTGATTGGACGTCAGAAACGTCATGACGTCATGCATGCCGTTCTGCTGTTAGCAGGTAAAACTGCGTGTACATGTTTTACTGCTTCAATTTTAGCGCTTATATAAGATTTTTCATGAAAGATTTGATTGAAACGAATGTAAATATAAGCAATGAAATTAATTTTTCTGATGTTTATTTGAGTGTAAACTACATTGGGTCACTAGCAAAGTTTACATGAACCCCTTCGGGGTTCATTCACTTTGCACGTGACCCAATGTAGTTTACACTTTGACAAACCTCAGAAAAATGAAATTCATTCCTTAATTTAATTTATAATGTGAAATATTCGGCACGACCCGCGAGTTCATATGGCGAAGGACGCACGAGCTTGCGAGTGCGTCTCCACCACATGAAAGAGTGCCGAATATTTCACAATATAAATTCAATAACCTTTTTATTATATACCTTTGATATTCATCTGCTAGTTTCATCAATGCTCCTTACGTAGGAAATCAAAATATAACATCGGCATATCAACCGCAATTTATTGTTTTGAAATTACATTATATTATTTGGTCTCTTCATACATGTATATTTACCCTTGCCACTGAGTGAACCGTTTAGAGCAACTGGCTTTATACACCGATGGAGGCCAATTGATCATGTGACGTTGTCGTCAAGCGACGTCTTATGTAAACAAACGTCTTGATTGGTTCTTGTAACGTTCGACTGACGCCATGTCAGGGCGACGGCTGTTTAACGTTATGGCCGAACACGTGGTTACTAACTTTTGTTCGATCCATATTTTGCCTATTCTACACTAAATTACATCGAAAACGGCCCACAGAGAGGTTCATAAATAATGTGTAAATGTAAGGATAAAATTTGATTTTTCAGCGTTCATTGTGTGAAGAAGCCAGTGGTCGGCGCTAAAATTCTACAAGAAGCGCTTCGCGCTTCGCGCTTCATGGAATTTTAGCTCCGCCCACTGGCTTCATCACACGCTGAACGCTGAAAAATCAGATTTCAATTCTTAATAAAAGCCACGCCCAGCGGCGCGAAAGTGAAAATGACGTTTCGTTATCGAACGTCAGTAAACGTTGACGTTTGGGCGCCATTTTCCAGACTTACTGGCCGCAGCTCTCATGAAAAGTTTCCGTTTCCATCGCAGATCATTTATTGTAAGTGCGACAGAGCAAAGGTAACTCATATTTTATTTATCTTTCATGGAATCAAACAGCAAAACGGACAACAATGTGATCATTTTACTAGTTTTCAATAGCTGTCGACGACAAAATGGCTGTCAAAATTTCCTCCTCTAATGGCAAAAGCAATTCTTGCGAACGTCTCTCCTTAACCCCGTACAATATGCTCTTGACTCGGTGCCATATTTATGAGTTATTGAATTTATATTGTGAAATATTGGATTGGACAAGAGCTCATATGGCGTTGGCCATATAAACAGTGCCGAATATTTCTCAATATAAATCCAATACCCTTTTTATAATATACCTTTGATATTTATCTGGCTCCCTACCTACGAAATCAAAATATAATACTGGTATATCAACCACGTTTTTCTTAAATGTGAAATTACTTTATGCCATTTGGTGTCTCCATACATGTGAAAAGCCGCGCCCAATGGCGCGAAAGTGAATACGACCTTTTTTCAATCGGACATGACGCCAGTAAACATAGGTTGACGTTAACAAGAACTGGGTGTCATTTTCTGGTCTTACTGTATGCAGTTCTGACGAAAAACTTCGTTATTATTGCAGAATATTTATTAAAAGAGTGGCAGATCAAAGGTAAATGATATTTTATTGTCTTTTATGTAACTTATACAGCGAAACAAATACTACTCTCTTGTTGAGGCACTCCAGCAAGTGGTTTTTAGTGGAACTTTTTTCTTTAAAGATGCTTAAATATCAAAATTGTCGGTTTAACATACCCAAAACAATTTCTCGTAGCTAAATACTGACTTGCAGCATATTGCATGACCTCTTTTGTCTATTTTTATCATTTTTTGTTTGGAGGTGGGTTTTCCAATAGTAAGAATATTCCTTCTGGTTTCCAGCCTTTGATGAGGTTCATTTTAATCTTAATTAAGCTGGGAACCACCCATTATGACATCACAACAGAAATGATGTCATCACTAATCACCTGATCTGTTTTGGATTGTGATCATTTCAGCAAAGGGTTGTATGCAGTGTCAGCTACACTTATGCATCTTTTTGTTTTCCAAAAAGATATTACTTATGAAAATAACTGCTATAAAATATAAGAATAAATTCTTCTGAACTGATTTCATGTTAATTTTATATGAAATGGTAATTTTCAAGAATGTGCTTGAAACATGCCACCCCTACAGCTATAATGGTTATGTTGAGGCCGCCATTTTGAAACTGAAAAAAAAATACATTGCAAGAGATTACTTTCCAAGCTTGAGAGCATGCCAATGAATTTCAAAAACTCTACTGGACAAATCTGACTACGAGAAATGGTAGTAAATTGAACCATGTAAGTGGAATTTGCTGTTTCTTTATCCTTTAAGTATAAACTTCGAAAACCACTTGCTGGAGTGCCACAACAAGAGAGTAGTTGTCATCATTTCACACCTTTTTCAATTACTGTCGACAACAAAATGGCTGCCAAACTTTTGTCCTTTCAAAACAAAAGTATATACAGTGGACCCTCTTAGAATACCATGTACATTTTTAGAACAATAAAGCCATTTCGTGCATATCAAAATGACGTTGTAAAGAATTTTGCTGTTGTAATGAGTGTCGTTGTAAAGAGGGCTGACTGTAGTTCTTACGAACGCGAGTCCTTAACTCCATGCAATATGAGTCCTTTACTCCATGCAATTTGAGTCCTTAACTCCGTACAATATGCAAAAAAGTGCATGAAGTAATGTCTACCGCACGTGATCAGCCTCTGAACCAATGAAAAAGGTTTTATTTACAGATTATATAATGTCGCCTATTTGCACGCGACGTCAATCCGACGGCAGCTGCAAGCGGTTTTCTTTAATCACCGACTTCTTTTTACTCATTCATAAAACAACATTATATACCATTTTCTAGGTGACAAGTTTGTTTACACCCAATATTATCAACGCGCTGAAACAAGCAAAATGAACGAGAAATGACTAGGAAAATTAATTTTGAAGTGGTCTGTTTTCCGTTATTCTCAAAAACAGAAAAAATAAAATAAATGCCATTGAATTTAGAAACAGCAAATATGCACGATTGCCTTCCAAATGTGATGAGTTTTCAGAAAATGTATAACATAAGCGTGTAATTCTATACATAGGAAATGCAAAAACAAAACAAAGCTAACATTTTTAATACTTATTTTCAAAGCCATACAATTTTGAACGAACAGAACGCACTTATTCTAAACCTTCCCCAAGCTATTGTTAATACACAACTGAACAACATCGTTTTGTCTCCATTAGAAGTTGAATCAGTCCTTAAGACTCTGCCTGCTGCCAATGCCTCTGGTCCTAATGACCTGAGTAATCGAAGTCTTTGTGAACTGTATAAAGAGCTTTCGTCGCCCTATTGTTCTCTTTTCAACCAGTCACTACGCGAGGGCAAAGTTCCTTCTTCATACAAAGAAGCTGATGTATGTCCAATTCCTAAGAAAGGTGACCTATCTGATGTCTCCAATTATCGACCCATTTTCTTGCTCAATTCGGAAGACAAAGTTCTTGAAAGACTCGTATTTAAATATTTATTTAACAACCTACGTGATAACAATTTACTCTCTTCTCTACAATCTGGCGTTCTCCCTGGTGACTCAACCGTCAATCAGTTAACATTTCTTTACAACACGATCTGTCAAGCTCTCGATTCTGGCAAAGAAGTACGGGCTGTTTTCTGTGACATCAGCAAAGCTTTTGACCGTGTATGGCACGCTGGCCCCCTTGCTAACCTTCAAGCAGCTGGTGTCTCAGGAAACGTCCATGCTTGGTTTGCAGATTTTCTCCTTGACAGAAAACAACGAGTTGTCCTCCCTGGTGCTGTTTCTGATAGGACTTACGAGGGACGATCAAAATGTTCCCGGAAAAGTGCTGTATTCTCTTAACAGTTCTACTATTTCCAATAAAATTTCACACTATCCAACTTAAACGAATTTGTGATTCATATCATACAAAACAGTTTACTTATGTCTAACCAGTTTATTGCACGTGTCACCAACGTAACGACCGGTAACGTGATCCGGCCAAGCTAACTTTACGTTGCATTTTAATCGTTTCTAATGCCAATTTCTGAACGTTGTTTAACTATGAAATGTGTGTAGAAACATTAATTCATTCACCTGAACTTAGAAATATATATCTTATCTTGATGTTCATGACAACTCTTGTGAGTTATTTTGATCTTATTTACGAAATGATGTCTAATTCCAACACGCCCTTTAAAATTAAACGTGTGGGGTGGGGTAATTCAAGGGTAGATAATTTGCATTACATTATAAAATGGAATTTTTATGATCAAGTTTCATAGACTTTCGATAATGATAATTCGTTAGACATGTGATGTACGCTTTCAGTTGAACTATTCCAGCAATACGACAACGCAATTTGATATATGCAGCAGCATTAGTTGTTAATAAAAGTCTTAAATCAACTAGCAGCAAGGCTACATCGGCAAGCTTTGTCAAAATTAGCCATCGTCTCAAGATAAGTCCTTTTGTATGAGTAGTTACATGTACCACACTCTTCTAAATGCTACACATAGTAATATACTATTCAAAAGTTCTAACCGGCCACTTAGTTTTTATCATTTTTCCTCAATGCTGTTAGCAATCCCATGGTTCAGTTTGCAGCCACAGATAGGCGAATACGTCAGTAAACCATACCACTAAGAATTTCAGCATCATCCTCTACACTGTAGTCAGGAGGCACAGATGAATACGGGTACCCCCATTTTTAAAATTAACACATGTAATCATGGTCTGTTTAAACTTTGTCTGCATTTCCTGCACTTTTTCTTATGCTAATGGCCATCCAGAAATCTGTTGTCGAAAGCTTAATAATTATAACTGTAAATAATATTAAATGGGCTTCTGGGTGGCGGGGTTTGGGGGCGCAGCCCCCAGAAGCCACAGTAGTTTCGCTGATGAAAAGGCACGTTGAGAGCTGATATCACAAATGCAGGCATTAAATTTAATTGAACACAAAATCATCTACTTGACATGACTTTATAGACACTTTCATACTGTTCTTCTAGCATATCATGGAAAAGATGTTTTTTTCGGATATGAAGCACGCCCAGTTTTTTTGTGTCATTTCCATAAAGTTTTTTAAGTTTAAAAATCGAGTTCGAAAAAAAGAGTCTGAAATGTAGGAGTAATGGGGGGTCTGGGGGATTCGCCCCTAGAAGCTGAGGCATTTTTAAAAACGAAGACTGATGGAAGAATTCTGACCCCCCCCCCCAATATGCCTAATAACATATAAAATATATGACCCCTTGCCCCAAGGCTTTCAAGTTTATAACCGACCCCCCCCCCCCCCAGTACATCACCAAAAAAATTCCGCCGCCCCCCCCCCCTAAATGTACCCGGCCCCCACCTGATAATAAATGGCTCGTCCCTAAGGTACATTATTGTTTGCGTCAGTACATCATACTATAGTTTGACCGGAAATTATTGAGAATTGATTTTTTATAATATGCTAATCCTAGTTGTTTCTTTAAATACTTTGCATATTGGAATAATAAGAAAGGAATGTAATAAATAACATCTAGTTAAAACATTTCATTTTACTGGTATTTTCAGTGATGTATGTCTATTTGTTGGACCTAGGAGTCTAAAATCGCCAAATAAGATGGATTTTCGTGAGCTTTCAGAAATATACATGTATGTCTTATACTAGACAGGACGGTTGCAAGCTACCTCATTCTGGGTTGTGTTAAATGTTATAAAACAATATCATGTTGATCATACTTGTATTGTGTTATTGAATATTTAAGTCTGAATGTTGGTAACTAAGATTTTTAAGCAATTGAAAATAGGGTTTGGCGCATTAACAGTCTCATAAATTTTGGGCTCTGCAATATTCAAGACATGGTGAAATGAATATTCCATAAGAGTGATCTTATTTTCTGATATCATATAACAAACAAACTATAAGTATTTGCAATTGTATAGTTATGCTTGTCTGTCATTGTTACTTTTCATTCAGTGACTACATATAGTAGCCCATCCTATTAAAATTTTACCATTTTCTTAGAATTTGGTGAGCATCTGAAAACCTCGCTGTTGCCTGGAGCCAAGCAGTTTCTCATAAGATAAAGGTTATATCACATATAGCTGCTGTCTGAACAGCAGTGTTGTTTCTGTATCTGAAAAAGTCATTTTAAATATATAATCTTTCTTAAGCATTTTCTTGTAGACATTTTATTTCGAATTTCATCTTTTTTGTAATTTTGTCCAAATTTTGTGCTTGGTTGATTAAAGGGAAGATAATCCATGCCATATAGATGACTGACAAACCAAGGCCATCACATGGTTATACCAACAATATATCAAATCAGGTTTATTTATTTCACATGAAAAATACTGGCTAAAAACTGGTAAAAATTCTCAATAATTTCCAGTCATACTATACGTCAGTGCCGAAGCATGCGACCAGCAAAATTTCGACTTTGCGTGCAGAAGAGTAAATAACGAAAAAGAATTGTTAACGTTTTTTTTTTTCAGTTAAAATTCTGAGAAAACTTTTTTGTTTGTTAATTTTTAAGCATAATTTACGATATTTCATAACATTTGCGTCACACTGTTCCGAAAATGACACCCGATGGCCATACGAATATGAAAATTTGAATTTCGTGCGAAGTTGGCCCCGGATTTGGTCAAACCCAATCAACAGCCGAAGCAAGTACGATGCCTACAGAAGGTCACGCGATTGCCCTCGAACCATACACGAAGACTAGCCCAAGGCAATATGAAGATGTATACATGTATTTCTATTAAGAAGTTTATGAAGAAATACAAACGATGACCACACGATGGCTACACGACGTCGGATTGAGAGTACGATGCATTGGAACTAGGTTACGAATGCGTCATGTGACCTCCCGATGGTATAAACAAAACATATGGCAAGCCATTTTACTATGTATTCTGTAAAACACTGTGTGCTACCAGTCACCGGAAGCTGTTGTTACTGTATGTCGATAATCGGTTAGCTGAACCCAATTTCTGCAGGAGGTCGGACAGTCGGACGAGGGATAGACCCAAAACAAAGAAGCAATTATCTTTTTAATTGCTTAAAAACACAATGATTATTATTATCATATCTCATTAAGTGTGCTCGTTCTGACTTCGCGCATAAAAATTGAAACATTTCATATGCCTTTGGGTTCACAGTAAACAATTTTCTGTAAGATTGAGTAGCCCCGAAGGACAGAAATTAGTGATTCAGCAATGAATTTTTTCATTTTCCTGAGAAATCGCTAATTCAAAGTAGCAACACAGAACAGGTATAGAAAGAAAAGGTACGTACCTTTTATTCTTTCAGTTACTCGAAGCTTCACTCTAAATAATAAGCTTTATCCAGTGGTTTGAAAACAACGTATTGTTATTCTGCTAACCGAGTATCGACGTACAGTAACAGCAGCTTCCGATTGGAAATCTTTCCGGTAGCACACAGTCAAAATAGGTATCTAATATACTTTATAAGATATCTTATTTCCCAATTTAGATATCTAATATACTATATTACTTGTATACATGTATGATATCAAAAATAGCATATAAGATATCTAATCAAGAATATCAGATATCTTAAATATTATATAAGAATTTTATTTAATTTAATATATAAGATATCGTAAATGTTAAAATAGATATCTAATATATTATATCAGCTATCCAATATGTTATATTAGATATCTTATTGTATTACTATGATTGATTATCATTTTTTGTAGCAAGATGCTCGAGACAGTGCGTAGATGCTTTTGTTTTACAACTGCCATATATCTCATCATGTATTTTGCCAACAAGGGTATTACAGTCACCATGGAATCCGATTCACTGAAAAGCGAAAAGAAAGATGTGCGAAATGCAAGGTCCAAGGATATCAGTTCAGTTGCGGAAATTCTATACCCTGCCATCAATGACAAAGAATTCGGAAGTATGACCTTAAAGCTACATAAGGATAAGTATAGACTTCGTCGGCTCCTGAGTAGCGAGGACGAACCAGCAAAACAAGCCAATAACAGTTCAATGACACGAGATGATTCTGTCGCTAAAAACTATCAAATTCCGGATGATATACAAGAAATGTGTCCTTTTGCAGACATTTGTCAACTGAGGTCAATAGAAGAGATAAAAAGACCCTACATTTCTTGTTGTAGATCTTGTTATTGTGATAAATATTGTGGACGGCGGGGTGATTGCTGTTTCACGGAGGACGATGGTTACAGGTCTGAAACAGAAAATACTACTGGATGTATAAAGACAGCTATACAAGGGTGGGGTGGTCCAATTCTCTCGGTTATTAAAGAATACCATGTGATAGACAGCTGTCTCAGTTCAGGGCAGACATGTAAGGAGAAGACATCGGCCCCATGGGGAACGCTGTTTCCGGGATATTCTCCGAAAACTGGACTGATTTATTTTAATAGGCACTGTGCAGCTTGCAACAATGTGGATGATTTTCAGCTGTGGAATTTTTACATTATGAGTGATGTTTCGGATGATATTTCAAACGAATTACTTTTAGAAGCTTTGGAAGGCAATAGTTATCCTATTGCTTTTATACCACCAAACACAGATGATGTGAAGAAACATGAATGTTTTAAATCTGCCATCAAGGCATGCAACGTGACGGGAGAGTGGCAGGAATACGATCCCGCCATTGAAGAAGCATGTCATAGATTCCAAGCACCTGCCTATCACAGACGGGCCAGTATTATGTTCAATAACATATATTGTCTCATCTGCAACGGAAAGGCAGATGACTATACAGAACGATGCTTAACACTTCCGCTTTATTCAAGAGGTGGATCAGGGACCGCACTATCCGGCTTGTTAGATTTTGCCACGATTTCTCAGACTCTTTCAACAGAACCTGTCAGCTCTGCAACAGACTGTCCCAGACATACAGTCCGACATCCATATAAGGTAAGAGCAAGACATTAAAGAGCAATCTAAAATCTCTATTACTGACAACAGCGATTTTACATAAATTTTGCAATATTTCGGTACTGCAATACTGGCAGAATGGTAATTTACAATTATACTCCCTCGTATTTCTTTATGAGATAATCCTAAAAGAATGAAATTTATTTGTTGTATGGTACACCATTAAGACTTGCGAGAAAATTCTTCATCTAAAACATCTTTCTTACGGAGGCAGAGACGATATATCGTGCATCCCCTTCTTGAATATTCATGAATATTTTGTGGTCTTATTTTGACTGACTCCCATATAGGAATATATATCAAGTTAATTCAAATCAAAAGGATGTTAGGCTATGAATCCATGTAGCAAACATTTATACAATATAGCATTCTGTGACAGCTTTGACACGATTTTCAAAATTATAGCTATATAAATGTCAACACGCGATAGGGAGAGTAAAGGAGATTGAGTAAACTGAAGAAATTAGGAGATAGTTTCTTTCTTTGAAAATACAAAAAGAAAAAAAAAGAAAGAAAAAAAAAAGTCGTTTATAACTTCCCAGAGGCACACAATCCACAAGGCAATGTCGACCCATGTTGATGCAGAGATCAGGCCTTTGCATAAACCCTAGCACGGCGACGCATCAACCTCCCGTGCCTCTGGGCTAATAATGTTTCAAAACAACACAATGCTGATACACGCAGACGTGTACTATGTAGGTTTCCAGAAGGCACTTAAATCTGTGAGAGGAAAACAAAGGCACTTCAGCAAACATGTTTTGAAGTTTTTGAATAATGGAGTAAATGACTTAACAATAGCATCAATCTTTAATCTGTGCACGTGAGTTCTTTTCAGCAAATAAGTTCCCGAGATGAACTAAAGAACAGGTTTAAAATTATTCATGATATAACTCTATCCTGATTGCTAGGCGTATCCAGTATTTGTTTTTGGCGGGAAACGCCTTCAGTGGCAAACGGTCCGCGTTTCCCGCGCATTTACCTTCACAAATCATAAATTTGGCAGATAAAAGAAATTTTCCCATCGATAATTACCTTGCCTAGGATATAATTCTTCGAGAGAAATTTGAAATTTAATAGAAACATATGGGGGCGTATATCTTAAACATATGTTTAGTTTTTGAAATATGTACAGTGTATCTGAAAAGTTACCTAAACTACATATATATCCTGAAAAGCTGACCTAAACTCTATATCATGAAATATCTTAAATATATGAGCCAGTCTCTGTGAAAACCGGGCTTAATGATATAGAAGTTAAAGTTTAGATAACTGCATCAACTGAAAGTAACAGTTTTCCTGGACGTTTCCTGAAAATTTGAGAGGGTTACCATTATTTATTATAAAGATGTGTGCTTTAGAATCAAACAGGTAGAGCAGTTTCTTTATATGACGTTATTAACGTCGTTCATGTTTGTTTTGACGTCAACGTCATAACTGTCGTTCGTACGAGCGTTAGGTGCGTGCCAGGCAAAATAAATAGGACAAAATGTGCGTTTGCTCATGTTCAATGTGAATGTGATAGTACACTTATGATAATTTGTATGATTCAACGTTCTTTCACAAATTACAGGCCTTTGTTATGGTATACTATATGTTTTCAAGGCTTCGGGGCTACCCCAGATTAAGCGTTGTCATGGCAACATACGTCATATTTATAACTGATTTTGTCTGAATTCAAAGGTGTTACTATATATTTCAACGACTAAGGTATTTTCATTGAAATAAAAAGAGGTCCGAAAAATCAATAATTTTGGCGTTTTTCAAATGTAAACAACGTAACTATTACGTAATGTCATTAAGCCCGGTTTTCACAGAGAACGGCTCATATGTTTTTACAATTAATGACTGCAAAGCAAGTTTAAATATATTTATTTCCAACTGAAGAGTGTCATTTGTGTTTTCTACAGGATGAATGTCGGCCCATATTGTGTCCATTTGGATACACCATGACATCATTAGACTGTCAACTTTATATTCGGGAATGGAACAAATATGGCTACATTCAGATGATCGAATTATTACCAGAGCAAGAAGGCCTGCTCATACCAGTAACAGCGTTTAATACGCTCACAGAGAAAGAACGTAATAACCCAAAGCTATGGATAAATACACAAGGACTGCCTATGGGTACTTTTAAACTTTTTGGTCTTGTTCGCCAAAATACATCGAGTGTGTCAAAAATGGTCGTAAGGATTTATGGAAGTCAGGTTCCACTGAAGATTGATAAGATCTTGTCAAAGGTTGAAAGCGCACTTTCCAAAGTATGGAAGATGAAATTGAATGGGTATACGTACCGTTTAAAGGCCAAACTCTACAGATACCGTTCTTATCTTGAAGATCAGGATTACCAGAACATGGACGTAGGTAAACTTAGAGAAAACCACCCGTTTGATGATGGATATGTATTCATCTCAAAAATGAATTTCTGCAAACAAGTACAGCTATATGATAATGAATATGTATTCCGAATTGGTAGGGTGAGTCTCCAACTAAATTTAACAGGAGATGGCAAAGGGAAAACATTGGGTGACGGCGAGTTCCTTCAAGTATTTCACGACACAGTTGCGCCCCGGTTGAAGATTTGCATTGAAGATTTTGTAAATGAACCACAATCAGCTAGATTTAAGCATGTACAGGGCAGTCTATTTACAACAGTGTCATTGGCTGTTATAGTTTTTATAAGGTGGTACCTTCTGCGGTGAGCATAAACTTTGGGACAAAGGAGACTGAGCAAAAAATATTCTGTTTGGTACAGCTTTATTATTGTTGTTGTTTGATGTTTTGTAAAAGTATTTAAACAAGAATAAGAATATGCTATATGTAAATGTAATTGATGTTCAGATATTTTGGTTGAAGCTAGCTTGGTAACCACCCACCTTGGTATAAACGGCCATTACCCATGCTGCGCCCGATGTTCGGTATGTAACAAAATTAAGTGGCAAAACTCATGCAAATATGAGTCAGACCAAAACGGAAAGAAGACATTTCAGCCTTCACATATGTATAGTTATGGTGTTTATCAAAAATGAGTCATTCTGCATAATATCTTGTCGATCCGATCAAAATGTGACAAGAGCTGCGAGGACAAAATTTAACTAAACAAGGGCCATAACTCTGTCAAACAATCCCCATTTAGTGCTGTTTTAATTTGGTGTGGAGTTTGACTGCATCGGTTCTTGCTTATTTTTATAATATGAGCCGCGACACGACAGAACCAACAAAGTGGCATGTGCGCCCAGCAAAGAATCAGCCTGAGCATCCGCCCAGTCTGATCAGAGTCTTCGCTGTGCACGTAAAGGGTAGCTAAGGGCCTAAGCTACCTCTATGACGACAGCGAAGACTCTGATTAGCCTTGGCAGATGCCCAGGCTGATCTGAGTCTTCGCTGGGCGCAAATGCCACTTTGTTTTTTTCTTCTCGTGTCGTGGCTCATATTTACTTTTAATACAGACCACGGAGCAACGTACCGTTTTCTTCGGTCATATGACTGGTGTTCTGAAACAACCACAACCAGAGGGCCAATGGCCCTATATCGCTCACCTGAGCACTGAGGTTACAGCAACAAAACACCATGCACCACAGCAATAAAAAACACTATTTATGTAGAGGATAATATCACAAACATTTATGCAAAAAATAAGCTTTATCCCCCCTTAATGGCTTCTCAGAAGAAAATCTTTTTCAATAAAAAAAAATTGAAAATTTGGCCTTTCAGTTGCAATGGCAACCAATCAAAATCAGGTATTTGGGAAAAATTCATATGGCTTGTAGAGGACTACTCCAGAAACATTTTTCAAAATATCTGCAGTAACACAGAAATAAATAGCAAATGTCCACTGTCCCCATTATAAATCTATGAAAACTTTAAGTTGCCATAGCAACGAATTCACATGGGAAATGATAATATAAAACATACTTTAGGTAGAGGCTAATGTTATTAATATGTATGCAAAGTACCAGCTTCATCCCCCTCATGGCTTCACTTTTCCCATTATAAGTCAATGGAAACTATAAGTTGCCATAGCAACCAAAGTTCTTATGGGATTGGAAGAAAAAAAATAAAATTTATGTAGAGGCTACTGTTATCCACACGTTTGCACAATATCAGCTTAATCCTCCATATGGCTTCTGAGCAGAAGATTTTTTTTTTCGAAAATTTACCGTATATTTTGCCATGGCAACCAATCCAATTCAGCGATTTGGAGAAAATTCATATGAATCGTAGAGGACTACTCAAGAAACATTTCTGTAGAACAAAAATCTAAATAACTACAGTCAAACAGCAAAAATTGCCAATTTCCCCATTATAAGTCAATGGAAACTCTTAGTTGCCATAGCAACCAAACAGCTGCAGCAATTGCCATGAAAAACAGCACTTTTATAGAGACTAGTACTAAAGTTCTTTCTGTAAAGTTTGAGCTTTATTGGCCATACAGTTTCTGCGAAGATGATTTTTAATATTTTTCTATTTTTAACTATTCGGTTGCAATGGCAACCAGCCAAATTGCGCAATTTGCATAAATTTATCATGGCTGGTTAAAGACTACTCAAGGTACATTTCTATGAAGGTTTTGGCAAAACATCCGCAGTGGCATAGCAATAAATGCAAATTTTCCATTTTGTCAATATAAGTCAATGGCAACTTTCAGTTCCCATAGCAACCAAACTGTTTGAGCAATAGCCGAGAAAAACAGTCCTTTTATAGAGATTGGTACTAAGATCCTTTCTGTGAAGTTTGAGCTTTATTGGTTGTACAGTTTCTGAGGAGATGATTTTTGAATATTTTGTCTATTTTTATTCATTCGGTTGCCATGGCAACCAGCCAAATTGTGTAATTTACATGAATTTCATGAGATTGATAGAGAACTAATCAAGGAACATTTCTGTAAAAGTTTTGTCAAAATATCTGCAGTGACATAGCAATAAATGCAAATTTTCAATTTTTCCCATACAAGTCAATGGAAACTTTAAATTGCAATAGCAACCAAAGTTATGATTTGGTTAAAAACAGTATTATTGGTTCCCCCTGCCTATAGATGCTACATATGAAATTTGGTTACAATTGGCCTTGTAGTTTCAGAGGAGATGTCGTTTGAAAATGTTGACGGACGGAATGACGGACGGACGGAGACGGATGCCTGCCTATACTATAAGCTCACCTGTGAGCCTTCGGCTCAGGTGAGCTAAAAATCTACACCCATCTTACAAGACGGATCTAGATTTATTTCGACTGTTTTGGAAGAAAAAAAATTATCAGAATTTTATCAGTTATTTGGAGGCATTTTTGAGATAGAAAACATCATTTTATAGCCGAAGGAATACGGAAGTGTATCATATGATGTCACATTTGAGAGTGTAATAAAACCATGCGTTAAAAACGATACCAACAGGTATATTAAAAATGCGAATTACGTCGTAACGTTATGCCTTAAGTCCATAAAAACGTCGCGTTTTCTAATGGCGAAATTGTCATATTTAGCTCGGCAGAGCCTCGCATCTTATCTCCCCCCCCCCCACCACCAAACTCGTTTAATAATTCGATAGGGTCTAATACATGAGCACTCATGTAAGATCCTCTATGTCAAAGAGCAAGGACCCGTACCTGATACAGTCATTTTCCTTATGCCACCCACGCCATCCAGGGGAAATATTTGGTTGGTTGGTTGGTTTGGCCCTTTGAGACAGTATTTCAGTTACGGTATATCGGCCCGTCTCCCAGACAGGGGGAGAAACGAAAAAATGTTACGCGAGATAAAGAATATCCAAACAACCCCACCCCGCACCTACTGCAAGCACAGTAGACCCTTCTCCTACTATTATCCAAATTAGTAGGACGGCCTGGCAGTGAAAGTTACCCAGCGCCATCGCCCGACTCAGCCATCCCCACAACATGAAGTTACAACACAAGAAGTAGGATAACATACGCGGACAGCCAAATGAACAGCTCTTTCCCAGGAAGGAATTTACAAAACTAGTCATAACCAAATAAACAAACATTATAATGAGCCGCGACACGAGAAAACGAACAAAGTGGTTGTGCGCCCAGGGCAGACTCGGATCAGCCTTGGCATCTGCCCAGTCTAATCAGACTCTTCTCTTTGCGCTTAAAGGGTAGCTTAGGGTCTAAGGTACCTCCATGCGGATGCCCAGGCTGATCTGAGTCTGCGCTGGGCGCACAACCACTTTGTTGGTTTTGTCGTGTCGCGGCTCAATTATTTAAGGCGTACCGACCATTTTATTGCCTATGTAAATAGTTCAGAAATAAAGAAGTACCCACTGGACGGTCACGACTCGAGCCCAAGCCGACTATGATAACTCATATCCATTCAGAGACACCATCTTAATCGTTTGCGCCGCTACGCTTCTTAATTAAGCTTGATTTCTTTGAATGATCCATCGGTTAGGGCTACTCGATTAATTTGTGGGAACACAATTAGGTACATGTATAACATGGAACATCTGGATCATACGATACCGAAGCTGGAAAATGTTATATGATTAAATTGAAGATTGAAGAAACTTCAACAGATACATTTTACTGATGCAAGTACATCCAATGAAGTACCCATTCGGCGGACGCGAACCCACGCTGACTACGATAACTCCCGCCTAGCCATTCAGAGACACCAGCTTGGCCGTTTCAATGTAGTTTCATGAACAATGTTATAGTCCGTTTGCTGCCAAGTGCAAACGGGGTTTTGCTTATTTTCTCGAAAATGATGAAAGTTCCATCAAATGTTCTCATGTCCTAATGATTCCTATAACTATACATAACAGAATACGGAAAGTCTAAATTTTTGGATGCTTTTGTAAAATATTTTCCATTGACCTTAATGCAAAAACTGAGCAGTTTCACTAAAGGGTGTCGTATACTTGTTAGAACAGCCAAAATATTGTTGATAGGCAATAGCGTAAACTCTTTGTTTACTACAGATGTGGGCGTATATGAATGAAATAGTAAAATGTAATCACCTGTTCGCACGCGTAACGCATGGTATCACTGGTCAAGTGGTACTATGTTGTAAATAAAAATTGAACTATTTTATTATTTTGCGAGTGAAAATTATATGTTTTAAGATTTGATAATATATGGGTGAAACAAAAAGATGAAAAAAAAATGGATTCAGAATAAAATTTCAATTAATTATGCTAATTTTGTTCTAGGGATAGCATAAATTGGTCACATGCTCTAACACGTAAAACTAAACGGGAATTCCAACAGCCAACTTTTACTCCCCTGTAATTAAAGAGGTGAAAATGACATATTTTAGGTCCTGTTTTTGTATAGAAACTTTTTATGCAAAACCTCACATTTCTGCAAAATTATGATTTTGTTATGTATAGGATGAAAATTAAGAATGAGCAATTGGAAAATCTTCTACCTCTTACCAATTTTGAGAAAATATTGGGGATGCCGTTTGCATTTGGGAGCAAACGGACTATACGCTTGGTTTTTCTGAATAATCCATCGGATAGGGATACTCGATTAAGTTGAGTGAACACAGTATGGTATATACATGGAATATATACGAGGGTTGATTCAAAAGTTCGTAGTCATCTTAAGTAATGAAGGAATCTGAAGAGGCTCATCGATAAAACGTTACATGCCAATTGCCACACCATTGGTAAATACACATGTAAATTTTGAATCAAATATCTCATACATAACTATGCATTTTGTTTAGATACCCTAGATTGCGCGGCGCACGCCACAACGTCAAGTTGATGTCTGGTATATGCTAGCGCTTAATATGCAGAGATAAGATCTACTACAGAAATCATAACACTATTTAAGTCACAGTTTCAGCATTTATATAATACGAGTAAAAGAGCAATTAGACAGTTTTTATAAAGCACAACTTCTGATGCCGCGTAAACATTCTTGGTCTCAGTTTTGAGGTGTAAAATTCACTATTTTTGGCTTGCCCGCTTCGGCGGGCGAGCCTATGTATTCAGATAGAATATGACTTCCTGTCATGCGCACTCAAGCGGAAGACGCTGATTTGTTCCCAGCTTCGAGAATGGTTCATAATTGCAAGTGGAGAACCAATATATGGAGAGCGTCTACGGGGCACGACTTCGTTTGACTGTTTCTTTTACCTAATCACCGTAAAATAACGACACGCCACAATCTGGCACACCAAATAATCGAACATGTCTAGCATCTTTTGCCTTACTAAAAACATGAGTTATTATTAGTTTTTTATTTCTTTATCCGGTGTATTTGAATGTTTCTTAATTGTCCACTGTGAAATAAGGTCAAATAACGACATGCGCAATTCGCGGGCATTATGTAAAATATGGACTGGACTTGGACTTTGGACTCTGGACTTCGGACTGTGTAAAACCTGGACTTCAGACTTTATAAAACCTGGACTTTGGACTCTGGAGTTTGTAAAACCTGGACTAAAATATTTCAACAATAAGTGCTATGCCTGTACAAACAGTGTATAGTGTAGATCCAAATTAGACTACTGGTTGGAAAAGTCTGATCAGGGTCTGTGCCAACAGTCTTATTTTAAGTTATTTAAAAGCATTTACTGGTTTTACAGACAAGGTGTTTGGTCGTATTTACTAGATACTTCTTATTTTTTCATTAACGTACATTTAAATTCAGTTTCTTATTTTTTCATAAACGTACATTGTAATTCAGTTTCATGTAAGTGTCTTATTGAAAAAAATCAATTTAGGAAACACAACATGTGTGGGAAAATATCAGTATCTTACAGTTACCATCAAATCATCCTTGACTAGGCCTATGCACTTTTAACAGCTACCTTCCTTTTTGAATAAAACTTACAAAAATTTAGAGGGCCGGGCCGCATAGCGCAGTCGGTAGCACGTTTTGACTCAAGAGCCAGAGGTCCCGGGTTCGATACTCGGTCCGGCCAGATACTTTCGTTTCTCCTTCCGCTGTTTCAAGAAGGGCAGTTGTCAGGTACTGGTTAAAGTATGTGCACTTAGTACTGGTTAACCGCTTAGGAGGTCTAAGCCTGCTCAGGAATAGTGTTGTTAGGGTAACAGACCGCCCTGACCTGACCATAGCTTTTTATCGTGGACGTAAAACAATAAAACAACAACAAAACAACAACTACTAAAATATAGGAGACTTCTTTTTTCTTTTGCATTTAATCCCTATATATGACAAAATATTTAATGACCTAGGACAACACGCTAGATTCTGAAAACAAACATCCTTTGGAAGGAGCAAAAATACAATAATTCCTTCATTGACTTTACCAATTACCAGTTATACTCTATACCACAGGCTTGCTGGGCCGCAAAGTGCAGTCGGTGGCGCGTCTGACTGAAAAAACAGAGGTCCCGGTTTTGATATACGGTCCGGCCACTTACTCTCGTTTCCGCTTCCGCTGAGTCAAGAAGGGCAGTTGTCAGTTTCTGGCGAAAGTAAGTGCACATAGTACTAGTTGACCGCTTAGAATGGCTAAGCCTGCCCAGGAATATTGCAGTTAGATTAACTGACCGTCCTGAAATGATCATACATGTAGCTGTTTACCATGGACGTTAAACAATAACACAACAACAACATACCACAGGCTTAGCCAGTACTTATAACTGAACTCAGTGATGACAAAATACCAAAAAGAATAAGCTGAATATTTGCAGAGGATCTAAGGCAACTGTTTGGGAAGGAACTATCATTTTCATTATAGCCTCCGCTCAGTGGTAGTCAGCTTTTAAATAAACAGAAACAAGGAGGAAAACAGTCACAAAAGTTGTTTCCCCTTGTAATAATAGTCATTGTTGCGAACAGTAAGATTTTTTCCTACCATTCTGTCACAAATGAGGCTAGTAGGACGAACTACTTCCACTATTTCCTTCTCATATCAGAAGTCAAGAACCATATATCATCTTACATGTAAGGGGCTTGTAAAAGTAATTTTCCAATATAAGATGTATTTTTTCAACAGTAAGATATGACGATCTGATAACAAACATAACTTTGTCCTAACCGAATGGTTCAGGGAATATAGCAATCAAATTCCCGTCCATCTGTCTCCGTCCGTATGTTAGTATGTTCATTAACACTTTCTTGTCCACTCTGTAACTTGACTACCCTTTGGACTATTTTCATTACACTTCACCAGTTATGTGTAGTCCATTTTCCCCAATGTACAAACACAGACCAAAACAAAAAAAACAAAAAGAAAGAAAAAAAAAACGACAAAAACATCCAGTAAATCTTCTAATGTCCTAAAATTTCCTATATAACAATACATAACAGAATACGAAAATCCTTATTTTTAAATGCTTTTATGAAATATTTTTCATTAGCAGTAATACAAAAAATGACCTTTTCACTGAAGGTTATCATATGATTGTCAGAACAGCCAAAATGTAGCGTTACCTCATGTTTTTGCTACAGTTGTGGATGTTTTTACATTACGAAAGTGTCTACAAGTAAAATACCATCTCCCAAGACCACAAATCATACACCACAAAATACCACAAACATTGAACTGTGTGTATATCAGAAACTAAGCGCTAACTTTACAAGCCTTTCCTTTTAAAAGGAAACTTTATATCGAATAAGTGCATCATTGCCATCCTGAGGTCCGAAAATATGGCTCGAAACTTATTTTTAGCACTCTTTCACACAGTTTCTTGAAACGATTATGTCACTTCATGCTTCGTTTAAAATAAGATTTGTTTCCATTGTTTTTTTTTTTTTTTTTTTTTGTCTTTTTATGTCGACCTTTAGACAAACTGATTACGTCCGGACGTTGCAAAAACGACATTTTCTTCTTTCATGTCTGAGGGTGGTAGTCTGTTTTGTTTGTACAGAATGTCATGCCAAATGTCAGTATAAATATTCATATCGTTTGAATTCGGGAAATGCTTTGTTAGTTTTTTCTTGACTGAAATCTTATATCGAAATTCTAACGATAAAAAAATACATATCTGATTATTTCAAATGGAAATTTTGTATTTGCCTGCAAAAATCTGGAGTGCGCCGCACAGATAACTCCTTGTATATTCAAACGTCTACTCCAAATCCAATATTCATGTTTTTATCTGATATTCTGAGAAATTATTCAGTCATATATAGAGAAGCATTGGTTATGTTTTGAAAGAAATTACCTATTGCATTTGCATCCACGAATTTCTAGATCATCACTCTAATATAGCTGAGAAGTAAAGAAGTACTTTATTTCATTTTTCTTTTCGTTGTTTTTCATAGAAATTTAAGTAGACTATTTGATATTGGGTACACTATATTGACAATCCTTGGTCGTAGCAGGCGTGGGCTCAAAACCTGGCCGTCCACTGGGCGGCCAGGTTTTGAGCCCACGCCGGCTACGACAAAGGCTCTGCCAAGCCATTCAGAGACACCCGCTTAACCATTTGCGCCACTATTCTCCTTACGAAAAGGAGTTTCGTGCAAGAATGCTAAGCTTGATTTCTTTGAATGACCCGCCAGGTAGGGCTACTCGATGACTTGTGCTAACACATCCAGGTATGTACATGGAATGTCTGAATTATACGATACCGAAGCTTGGAAAAAATATAACAAGAACTGTCGGAGAATCCGACTTTACGCCCACTTAACAGCTTAGTTAAATGGTGTTAGTTTTACTACATAGAGCATGGAGAGATTGTCAATATAGTGTACCCAATATTAGATAGTCTACTTAAATTTCTATGAAAAACAACGAAAAGAAAAAAAAATCACACCGACAGAAAAAAGTCAGTTTCAGCTCATATAGCAAATATGAATATTCTACCTCGAAGAGTTGCTGAGTAATCTACGAAAACTTACAGCACTGAATGCATGGACAGAAAGAATAATAAACAAATACAGAGTAGAACAAACTGGATACGATACCGAAGCTAGGAAATATGAAATGATTTAATATAAGAGCTAACAAACTTCAACAGATATTCCGGCCCAAGATCATTTTACTGGTGCAAGTACATCCGAAAAAAAGTGTATAGTTGAGAAATAAAGAAGTGCCCACTGGGCGACCAGAATTCGAACCCACGCCGACTACGAAAACTCCGGTTAGCCATATATATGTGCTATGCTGGTGCAGTAGAAAACCAAAACGTGAGATATTAACAAACAAAATTTTGAGCCGCTACACGAGAGACCCAACAAAGTGGTTGAGCGCCCAGCCAGACTCAGATCAGCCTGGGCATCCGCCCAGTCTGATCTAAATATAGAGTGCAGCGCCATCTATGTGCCTGTGTAAAACATGGCTATGCCTATTACGAAGACTTTATCCTAGAAAATAGATGACCGATCGTTTCGAAATAAAGATCAATTAACTCCCCTTTCTTGTCTCTTTGTTTGAATATCAAACATCGTCTTATGCCTCATTATATAGGTTATTTTCAGTTTTTAATATCCCGCCATTTTCCATGATTAGAAAAAATGGGGAATTTATTCAATACAAAAAGTTCCACAATTGAATTTTTTTATATACTTTTGATACAGTAAAGGAATAATCTACCCCGTGCAAATATAAGCAAATAAAAATATAGGTCATGGACCAAATATTCGAGTTATGGAACGAAAACCAGTTTTATTTCGTACGATTTTCATATAAGCGCGTTAAACTCAATGTTTTTAAGCGTTGACGTTACTTTCTATTTGGCGCCATCATCGGCCATATTGATAACGCTCTTACCTTTCGATGCTTGTTTATGTTTGTGTCTTAAAACATATAGCCTATATTAAATTGTCGCCTTCAAAATTTTCTCGTATGCAGACAACACATTAATGAGAGAAATTACAAGGACTGAAACTAGACAGCATGTTCATTGCTGTTTCTCAAGAATGTTTTGCAGGCTTGAATACTGAGTTACTTCCCTCGAAAAGACTCTCTCCGAGCATGTATACCGGCCTGCCGAAAATAAGTACTAATTCATGCAGACGATACATAAACTTTTTGTAGGAACTTACCAAAATGACATGAGCTAACAGTAAAAGCTTAGATCAGCCTGCGTACTGTGGGAACCTACCTAAATGAAATGATCTAACGGTAAAAGTTTAGATCAGCCTGTGCATTTGCTCAGTCTGATCTCCGCTTTCACTGTTTGGATGGGTATTGCATGACTCAAGCCAAGGGTACATTTATGCTTGCATTAAGTGATTACGAACTTCAAAACGCACTTGCAGTTTTCACATCCTCTCTTTACTTGACAAATAATTCCTAAATATTTACACACTACCCCTAGAAAGTTGGCGCTTTATTCCGTATAAAATTCTTTAGCCCCATTTTCGTTTATTTTTGTCTAGTTTATAATATTTACCATTGTTCTGTCACAAAAATCTTATGCGTTTGTTTCAGCAAAGCGCCTATAATGTCTTTGAAAGTTACGTAAACGTTTTAGCGTTACGGCAAACGACGTCATGATAACCATAGCAGGAAACAATGACGCTGCGTCAAATTGTATGCGCACGAACATTGAGGTGATTTCCCTTTAAATAGCACCCTTTTGAATCTTTGAAGATAAATAAAAAAACTGATGAAATGGACACTAATGCCTTCGATCGGTCTGTGATAACGGTTGTTTGAGCACATCCAAAAGTATGCATTACGCCCCCTTTTAGCGTGTCTTGGCTGATTTTCACTATGTGGGCAAAAATTTTAGCATTACATGTTAATTAGTCTGACTGCAGGGCTACAGGTGATAATAAAACAAGTCCTCTTATTAACACATAACGTTCTATAAGGCAATTAAGGTAACCATTTTGGATGTGTCAATATTTAGAATGTTCCCCCATTTTATAAAGTTTTTGAACTGAGGGTATATCCCATCAAAATATATGCACTTCAAAAAATGATTTTTTTATACTTAGCATTGAATGTAAGCCATATCTATAACAAATTAAAGTGATAATGAAGGTGAAAAAAATATTTTATCAATTCACTTGTGACTGATGATACGCTTTATATCTTTTCACTGTAGCAAACCGCGGCTGTTTTTGACGATTTTGTGCTTAATTTCTTTCTGAAAGGTCAGAAATGTAGCGTTCTTGTCTGAAATTATACTACCGACGTTAACACGCCAAATCAAGCATCTGACTTACATTTTGACGTCACTTTTTGAGCTAGAGTTATAGAGTTATAAATGATCTGCGATGGAAACGGAAACTTTCGTGAGAGCTGCGGCCAGTAACACCGGAAAATGGCGCCCAAACGTCAACGTTTATTTACTGACGTTCGATAACGAAACGTCATTTTCACTTTCGCGCCGCTGGGCGTGGCCAGTGGGCGTGGCTTTTAACATGTATGAAGAGACCAAATAATATAATGTAATTTAAAAAAATAAATTGTGGTTGATATGCCGATATTATATTTTGATTTCGTACGTAAGAAGCACTGACGAAACAAGCGCATTAATATCCAAGGTATATAATTAACAGGTTATTGAATTTATATTGTGAAATATTCGGCACTCTTTCATAGGGCGGAGACGCAATCGCAAGCTCGTGCGTCCTTCGCCATATGAACTCGCGGATCGTGCCGAATATTTCACATTATAAATTCAATTACCTATAACTCTAGCTCAAAAAGTGACTTCAAAATGTGACGTCAGTTGCTTGATTTGACGTGTTAACGTCGGTAGTATAATTTCGGACAAGAACGCTACATTTCTGACCTTTCAGAAAGAAATTAAGCACAAAATCGTCAAAAACAGCCGCGGTTTGCTACAGTGAAAAGATATAAAGCGTATCATCAGTCACAAGTGAATTGATAAAATATTTTTTTCACCTTCATTATCACTTTAATTTGTTATAGATATGGCTTACATTCAATGCTAAGTATGAAAAAAATCATTTTTTGTATTGCATATATTTTGATGGGATATACCCTCAGTTCAAAAACTTTATAAAATGGGAGAAAATTCTAAATATTGACACATCCAAAATGGTAACCTTAATTTCCTTATAGAACGTTTAGGTTTAGCAGTGCAGTAATGTATCCAAAAGATGAAGTTGAAATGGCAAACAGTGTAGGCCCTGATGCATTGTTTACTTAGACAGTACCTGTCCTCATGACCTGTCCTAATTACGATGGAAGTAGAAAAAATAAGTTACCTGTTTTTCTTGAGAGACTTGTGAACATCGTATTAAATCACCAGCACTTTCATATGAAGCTGCGAGTGTGAGGGAAGCGCCCATGGCGTCATATGAAAGAGACTTGAGGCCCTATATTGGGCGTATGTGTTAATAAGAGGACTTGTTTTATTATCACCTGTAGCCCAGCAGTCAGACTAATTAACATGTAATGCAAAACGTTTGCCCACATAGTGAAAATCAGCCAAGACACGCTAAAAGGGGGCGTAATGCATACTTTTGGATGTGCTCAAACAACCGTTATCACAGACCGATCGAAGTCATTAGTGTCCATTTCATCAGTTTTTTATTTATTTTCAAAGATTCAAAAGGGTGCTATTTAAAGGGAAATGACCTCAATGTTCGTGCGCATACAATTTGACGCAGCGTCATTGTTTCCTGCTATGGTTATCATGAAGTCGTTTGCCGTAATGCTAAAACGTTTACTTCACGTTCGAAGACAAGACAAAAATAAACGAAAATGGGGCTAAAGAATTTTATACGGAAAAAAGCGCCAACTTTCTAGGGGTAGTGTGTAAATATTTAGGAATTATTTGTCAAGTAAAGAGAGGATGTGAAAACTGCAAGTGCGTTTTGAAGTTCGTAATCACTTAATGCAAGCATAAATGTACCCTTGGCTTGAGTCATGCAATACCCATCCAAACAGTGAAAGCGGAGATCAGACTGAGCAAATGCACAGGCTGATCTAAGCTTTTACCGTTAGATCATTTCATTTAGGTAGGTTCCCACAGTACGCAGGCTGATCTAAGCTTTTACTGTTAGCTCATGTCATTTTGGTAAGTTCCTACAAAAAGTATATATATCGTCTGCATCAATTAGTACTTATTTTTGGCAGACCGAATTAGTACTTATTTTTGGCAGACCGGTATACATGTTCGGAGAGAGTCTTTTCGAGGGAAGTAACTCAGTATTCAAGCCTGCAAAGCATTCTTGAGAAACAGCAATGAACATGCTGTCTAGTTTCAGTCCTTGTAATTTCTCTCATTAATGTGTTGTCTGCATACAAGAAAATTTTGAAGGCGACAATTTAATATAGGCTATATGTTTTAAGACATAAGAACATTGCTGGAAAATGAATAGGGAATTACTACTCTAGGAGCCAAGTCAGCTAAAAATTGAAAGAGGTGGCACCCTCTGCTATCCTTGGTTTGACTACGTTTTCTTCTAGCCATAACCTTCTGAAAGGAGGTTTGATTGTTCTGCTCTCAAAATTTTATTGTCATGATGCTTTAATTCACATGTGTTCCTTGGTACCCTACGGCAGAAAACAGCACCATTAAGGCATGTATTGTTGGATTGTTACACTTCATTGGAAGTCATGTTTTGAAGCAATGTCATTCTTTTTCCACTCTAGTGATATTGTTCCAATACAGGTATTACTTATTAGAGCCATAATGCATCAAAAAGATTTTTTGCTTTCTTTTTTTAGCGTTTTTCTATATGAGTTTACCCCACCCACTTGAGAAACAGGTAGGCTAAAGTGTTCAATGAGATAACCCTCAATAATCGTGTCCATTAAAAAGCATAGTGGTTAGGTAGATTTAAATGTCCAAAAAAATATGTTCCGCACTAAAATCTGATTGGCATGGTATTGTGTATATATACACAATGATCCATGCTACCCATGCAGAAAAAGAATGTCCAAAGAAATAATGAAACATGTAAACAAATACCATTTTAGGTCAAACGCCTACTCTTTGCCCTAATAATACTTAACTGTGGTCTACAAGTTCAGTTCAGTTATTCAGTTATAATAAAACAGACTTCGGGCTGCAAGTCTATTTTACTATCCCATGATGTCGTCTTACTACTTGTAATAGTACTTTACCTTTATGGTGCTATGTCCAGTTTGATGTCGTGGGTTGGTTGTTGCACAGAGAATCAATTCCTAAATGTCGCCTTTGATACTTTTTTTTATCTGTTTTGACCTTTCCTATAAAACTTTATAATAAATTACAGATTTCAAAGTGTTTGCTTTATCGCATGTATTTTCACCAAAGTAACGTATATAACAGGTTAAAAGGTAAGAGATATTTTACTTTACTGCCGCAAGCGTAAAGTCACGGGTAGCTAGAGTGAAAAACTTTCTCTTACTTCGTCATAATGAAAATCACGTTTATGATCATTTGAGCTCGTTCTGAATAAGTTTGAAAAAAGGACCTTAGCTGAAGCTATAGCTTGGGGGCATTGGCTCAACACACGCTCATTTAAACCAAGATTAATATAGTGTTTTCTCTGATGCGTAACTTGCTTCCAGAGAACTTTTCTTTGGAATGTAGTTACAAGCTTTTATCATTCCACCAGAACGAATATATTGTGGCGCAATATAACTCTGCCATTTTTCCCCTCTTAGCCTCCTTTCTTAATGCGGGGAGGGGGAGATGGATTGTGTGTGTGTGTGTGGGGGGGGGGGGGGGGTAAAAGTTGACCATTTTTGGAAGGGTTTCATATCTAGGGAAGCAAACAGGATGTCAAAAACGTTGTCTCCCATCAAACAAATGTCAATAAAAGATAGATGTGTGCCCATTCACATTTACACAGTATTGCTTCCATGACATGCTTGATAATAATTTAAAAGCAAAAGCCACCTGCAAGAAAAAAGAAATCAGATTTTGTTTCATTGGATCTGTTCTTGAAAGTGCAGATGATATTTACAGCCATGGGTTATATGGTTATGACATATTGTCATTATCTTCAATTCATTATCAACATGACTTTTAAATCAAATCAATGAAAAAATCACTTCCTTAACCTAAAAAGGGTAACGTATACAACATTCAACAATAAAAGAGTTATCAGATTACCCTTTTTACTGTTAAGAAGTTTTTATATTTATGCTTTAGTAGCCTTTAGTAGAAAGTAACCCGCCAAAAAGTAATCCTCAAATGCTGAAAGCAAAATGTTGGGCTTCCGAATGTTAACATTACAGCAGTATAAAATTAAATCAATATTTGATGTACCCATTTCATTGCTTCAAATTGCCATTGTTACAAACAAAACGTGTAATAGTAGCATAAATGTTATTTAATTCACATAAAATTTCTATATAGTGCCTAATAAGCATTGGTATTATACCTGTTTAAGGTGTTTTGCTTGAAAACGGTTATTTTCTGCACCTGAGCATTAATATGAAAAGTAAATGACAGGCAATGATCAGGAATTAATACAATCAGATCCCACATCCCGCCCTTAAACCAAGAGGGAAAGAAGCACACACACAAATTGACAAAAGTTCACGAAAGACATGCACGGTAAACTGAATTAACAGTTCTTTCCGAAACAAATGGTGGTCATTCAGCAACCCCAACTTAAAACAGCCAGAACATATACTTCTACTACCTATTTTATATTACAAAACAAAACAGCGAGCAAAATGGGCAGCTATTCAGGCGACCATATTGCTAGATGACCGTAAACAAGCCAACTTCTTTACAATAAAAGGGTTCGTTCGGAGAATTAAGGAACCGTCAATGCTTCATCTTATTGAATTTCAAACATTATTTAATGGTATCGTTAAAAACACAATATTTAATCTCACAACTCGTTTACATTTGAATGTTGCATGCGTTACCTTTTTTTACTATCAAACAAATGAGACAAAGTTTGTGAATTATCACTGATTCGATTAATAATATCATTTTGATAATGTCATAATCATACCATTCGTGCCTAGACAGTATCTGCACTCGCCAGTAATCTATCTGCTATGTCCTTACTTCTAGATGGTCTTCAAACATGTGATGGAGATAATACTGTATTAATGTTAATGGACACACCTCAATGTTTTACTGCAATTTATTAGAATGGAAACAAGATTTGCGACCTCCTATTTGCTTCTGTGGTTGGTTTAACCTTTAAAGAATTACTTTTAACAGAAACACTTTTCTCCTACACAGGCAAACGCTTTCTTTTAAGATTTTGTTCCCATAAAGGAGTGAAGGAAAGTTAAACTTTAAGATTATTTCACGTAAAATTGTACCCATTCACCTAAAATTCTTGAAATGATGGGAAGCTTAACTAAATTGTGATTGAAGATTCTCTGGGAGTAAACAATGCATCACAAAAAAACAAAGACATCAACCTCAGTGTCTGGGAATAAAATATTATAACACTGCCAATGCCCCCCTAGCACCAGCTTTGGCTGATTTATTTTTTCTTTTTTATTTATTTACTTTTTTTCAAATTGACTTCAAATGATAATGAGCCCAAATGATACATAACAACAAAGAAAAAACACATTCTTCAATTAAATGAAGTACAGGGAAGAGTTTTACCGTAGCCATATGGCATTTTACACTAGCAGTGGAGTAAAAATAACACTTTTTAACGTGTTATATACGTTACTTTGGTTTAAATATATGCTTAACGCCCAAAATATATTAACCATGGTTTTAATATTGCTTTTAAAAGGAAAGCTCAAAACAGATGAAGTAGTAGTAGTGTAAACTGGCAGCGATCAGAAATGGATTCAATCGGTGCCAAAACCCTCCCATAATACCAAACTAGAAGTAGTGACATAAAGTAAAAAGACAAGTACTCAAATAATACCAAGTAGCAAAATATACATGCAGTCCATTCTATGCAGAGGACCTCAAAGCTAGTTTTTGGTGTCAGAGTTTCTGTGATGTTTTACCTTATGTATGTTCTTGTTATTTTTTATTCGGTTTGAGTTGCTGAGTGACCACCTTTTGGGAACAAGCTGCTCACTCGGTTGGCCATATGTTCTCTGTATCTTGATTATTTGTAATCTTAGTTGTTTCCAACTATGGTTTGAGGGCTGGATTTGTATTTTGATTGTTTCAGTTCCTGGTCTTTGCATACTTTTTACTTTTAAACCAACATAACAAGACACACACAACGTCTATTTTCAAGAGGAAATTGGCGAATTACAGACAAAATAAAGCAACGTTTCGAAAACAACAGAACAGTGGACAACACAAACTTTAACATCAATACACCACAATGGATAAACCGCCTTAGAAATGTCGCTGATAAATTACATACGATAGGTTTAAACAATTTCACATTCATGTAAAATATTTATAACTCAAACTAATACGGCCTTGGCATATTTTGTATTTGCAACATCCAATATCAAGGAATATTTTTAAATAAAAGTTACGAACGTTACCTTTCTGAGTACAAAACTGTAATTTATCAAAACTTAGTTTGTATTGTGAGATTCTTAAAAATTATTCAAATATTAATGAATATAAATAGATTTAGTACTTTTCCGTGTACATATTAATTCACTAGCGCTTTTATTTTAATTTTTGGGACAATTTCAGTTTTTCTTGTCATGTAAACAACATTGTTTGCTGTCTGAGTAGGCGACTTAACTATGCAAAAAAAAACATTTGTTTTGATAAATAATGAATATAATTAGCTTAACTTTGTTAATTTGTTTGACAGATAAAGTTCCAAATGAGTGTATTCCTGGAGGAATGACTTTTTATGCAAACATATTAATCTGTTAAGTACGTTACTTTGCTTAAGAAATGTATTGTATGTTAAAAACTTATTCAAACTATTGTGTTGTATCATGTTTAGTATGATCTTAACGAAACAGGTCATTTTTTCTGTTTTAAATACCTTATTAGCTATGTATTGTCAAACAATTGCGTTTTAGGTTTTAAAGGGGTACATCAATTGTTAAAGCAAAAATAACAGCCCCGATGTTCTTAACTGTTTTCTATGTAGCTTAATGTATAGCATATTAGCTATTCTTAAAGAAAATATTGAGATTTGATACAGTTAAAGCATTACGGCATATTTCTCATCGATTCTTATTTCATATAATTAAAATTTAATAGGGTAACGTAAATAACTGCCCATCACAGAGTTATGCAAATTTTGTAAAGGTGGCAAATGCTGAATCTGACCACTACAGGTCAAGAGAATCATTTTGATATATAAAAACATTTTTTTCCCCCGTAGACCACTATCTCTCTTTTCTAGGCCACTTATGGAATCATATTTGCTCCTCTATAAGTAGTCACATCCATCGCTCAATTTGACTATTTTGACAATAAAATTTGAAGAGCAGAACAATCAAACCTAGTTTCTGAAGGTTCAGACTATTCAAAAATACATTCAAACTAAGTATAGCAGAGGGTGCCACCTCCGACCCTTATTTTGGCGAGATAGGCGATTTTGGCTCCTAGAGTATACATTACATTGCTATAAACAAGCATCGACAGGTAAGAGCGTTATATATATGGCTGATGATGGCGCCAAACAGAAAGCAACGTCAACGCATAAAAGCTTTGAGTTTAACGCGCTTATATGAAAATCGCGCGAAATAAAACTGGTTTTCCTTCCATAACTCGAATATTTGGTCGGTGACCTATATTTTTATTTGCTTATATTTGCACGGGGTAGATTATTCCTTTAATATATCAAAAGTATATAAAAAATTCAATTGTGGAACTTTTTGTATTGAATAAATTCCCCATTTTTTTCTAATCATGGAAAATGGCGGGATATTAAAAACTGAAAATAACCTATATAATGAGGCATACGACGATGTTTGATATTCAAACAAAGAGACAAGAAAGGGGAGTTAATTGATCTTTATTTCGAAACGATCGGTCATCTATTTGCTCGGATAAAGTCTTCGTAATAGGCACAGCCATGTTTTACACAGGCACAAAGTAGAACGATGACCTCATTTTTAATTTCATTTTTTTTCACTCAGCATATAATATTCTACCACTGTGTGAAGTTTCAACAAAATTACAATTGCAGTTTTTATAGGGTAATTTCCCTTTTAGTGGACACGAATAACGGTTCATTTTGGTGTGATTTTTTAGCTTCGTTTTTTTTCCTCTAGAGATTCCACAGAACCTTATGAGTGTTTAAGTGAAAAGATTCCACGTGATCCTCTGTTAAGTGTCCAAAGTGTGCAGATACGAAGGCTGTTCTGTTTTCACACGCCATCAGGTACATTTTCTTGCGAAAGGTCTATAAAGCGGTAGGGCATACATTTTGATGGGATATACTCACAGTTCAAAAATTCTACACCAAAAGCATACAGGTATAAAACCGTACAAGAAACAAGAAATATATCTAAAAAGATAATCGGCTTAGAGTAAAGGAAAAGTGTTTATTGTAATATATGTATGAACATGATGTATGAGCCAGGTACATGTAAGATATCAAATGTGCTGATCAGATTGTACGGATACGCATTTTGAAATTCATATTAGATTCATCACGACACGATTTTTATGCCAACAGTCAAATGAAACTGAAAGTAGAAAGAGAAAGCGAAAGCAAGCCACTTACATCAAAATCCCGGGTGTATTTATATTGGTTAATGAAATACTAAAGATGTAGGTCAATAGTAAGGTTATACAGCTCAAGCCGAAAAAAATACCAAAGGAAAATACAATATGATAACAACCCTAGAAGAATTGTAGAAATAAGTAGGATAAAATTATAAATATTGGAACACCTATAATAATTACCGTAGATCAAATTGTCTGAAACTGGATAGGTTCTGTTTTACAGCGTCTAAAATATGCAGGTGAAATGGCAAACAGTGCAGACCCTGATCAGGCTGCTCCTTTAGGAGCAGTCTGATCTGGATCTGCAATGTTTTCTCAGACATATCTGCCCCAATACCTAGAAATTTTATGGTAGAAGGAGAAAAAATTAAGTTTACTGTTCTTCATTAGAGACTTACGAATCGAAATGAAGCACCGGCACTTCATAAGATGCTGTGAGTTTGAGGAAAACGCCCATGACGTCATATGAGCCGCGACACGATAAAACAAACAATGTGGTCGTGTGTCCAGCGCAGACTCAGATCAGCCTGGGCATCCGCCCAGTCTTATTAGAGTCTTCGCTGTCCGCATGAAGGTAGCTTAGTCCCTTGGCTACCCTTTAAGTGCTTAGCAAAGGGTCTGATCAGACTGAGCAAATGCCCAGGCTGATCTGAGTCTGCGCTGGGCGCACGACCACATTGTTGGTTTTCTCGTGTCGAGGCTCATATAAAAGGTTGTGAATGGAAATGATCTTTGCAGTGTAGCAGCAAATACGTGATTTATGTATCCACCTTTTTTGATGGCCGCTGGAATTTTCCTACAGAAACATGCCATAAAAAATTTAACTAATAACATGTTTTCAAAAACAAAACCATTTCTTACCCCAGAAATTACCTAAAAGTGTCTTAAATCCACTCTGAAATGTGAAATGTGGCATGCGTTACCAAGTCGGCTGAAAATCCAACATGGCTATCGAAAGATCAGTTTATGATCCGAAAATACAAGACCTGTGAAGTTGAGTTGCTCCTTTTGACAACTTGTCGAAATTCTCATCAGCAAATAGTAAGGACTAAGTCAAACCAATCTACTTTCAAAACCATACGAAAAAATTGCAACACTGTCGTAGAATGGATCCCTTCGTTACGTAAAATGGCCATTTTACATAACGACATCGTTTCTAGGCGTATGCCTTTTGATTTGGATTTGTTTCATTATCACCTGTAGCTCTGCTGTGAGACTAATATACTGCTAAAGTTTTTGCCCACATCGTGCAAATAAGACGAGATACGCTAAAAGGGTACGTAATACATACTTTTGGACATGCACACACATTGTTGTCACAGGCCAACCAAAGTCATTCCTGTCCACTTGATCCGGTTTTTTTTTTCTTTCATCTTCAAAGATTCAACAGGGCGCATTGAATATTCTAGTTGACAGGAATAACTGTTTTTTTTTCTTTTCTACCTTTTTTCCTCTAAATATTCCACAGGATCCTATAAGTGTGCAAGTGGACAAAATAACTGTCTTCTTTTCTTGATAGATTCCAGATGATCCTTTGTTGGGTGTCAAAGTTGTGCGGAGGCTTTTACTGTATGCACACGTTTAAGGTACTTTTCCTTGCAAACCGGCTATTTGCTAAATTTGCTGTTACTGCTTGCCCAGCAGGCACATGGCGTTGAAATGACGTCGAACTGACGTCGATGCGACGTAATGACGTCGCATCGACGTCAGTGCGACGTCATTTTGACGTCATGTGCCTGCTGGGTGCAAACGCTTAATGTGCTTTTCCTTGCAAACCTGGCAAACCGGCTATTTTACTAAATTTAGGCTAGGGTTACATGGATGGTTGGATGTCTTGCGATTGCACGTCCTTTTTAACAGTATTTCTGACATATCAGGACGAGAGAAGGTCGATAATGAAAGGCTTTGTGCAATAGACCCCCGTGAACTGTTGAAAAGTTTTCCGCCTCCAGCGGCTGCTAGAGGCTTCCTTGCGAATTGATACATACAAGTTCCTCAGTTAGATATTATGGACACTAGATCAAAAGAACGGTGTAATTTCAGGCTCAATGTATCCGCGCGAGGGCACATACTGGTCAGCCGTCATAATAGAACCTGCAGATGTCAATAGTTTGTTTTGCTCAAGGGGTGGGTATAAAACTTTTAATGGGTAATTTCACTTTCAATTTTGGTCGTATGCGTCATGGTCATGCACGAGCTCGAACAAAACGTTCTGTAAAATCGTACTGTTCTCTCGACAGCCCAGTCTTTCAACTTGGAAGGTATATAGCGCAGTAACTGAAAAGCATGCTGCCTCAAGTACTGAAGTTATTACGACGTCAGTTTGTATTACATAATGTTGACTGTGCTTATTATGTTGGGACGTAACAGTCGTCGTCGGATGTAGCGGCTACAGCCAGGAGTCTGCAGAAGGGAACAATAAGGCACTTTTGATAATCTTTTGAAAAACGGTTCAGTGCAATACTCAAAGTGTTTAAAACTTCCTAAGGAAAGATGTTGAGGAGTTACAGAAAGTGTTGCGAAAGGTGATGTCGCTGATACAATGTCAGGGAACATATCTCTGACTATAGGAGAAAACGCCGTGACATCATCGATAAGGATTACCAAGGTATTCCCCACACTGGTTTGCAAAAAGTCGATAATCAATCACGCTATATTGAACGTTTATTAGGTGATGTTAAACTATGTAATTAATCATGCCTTTAACTTCGCGCATTATGATGCATATTTTTATATAAATGATAACGCTGAGAAATGTAGGTATTTTAGTGTGAAATATTGTTCTATTCTCTTTCCTAATTTGGTTCCACATGAAGTGCTTTTAGATGTACGTTTTAGCATGGATACTCTAACAAATGTGTCTGTATCTGGTGTACATTTTAAAATTAAACCGGTTGTTTATTGTTTATAATGAATGTATCCGGTATTCAGCGGGTCTCTTGATAAGGAATGTCTTTATCATATTTCAAAGAACGCCGCGGGTTTGTCATATTAACTTGTATAATATAACCAACTGTTTTTGGCGGTGTGGCTAATTTAAATATCAAGTAAAACTCGATTATAATAATCTTTACTATTTAATATTAATATGCTTGTCCGCTAATAAATTGTTATGAGCAAAAAATGAGAGAGAGAGAATTTATTGTTTAGATGTCATGAGCTCGGACCAAATACTATGGTGATTACTGCATTTCAAAACAGAGAAGATTCTCTGTTTATGTATTATACTTTACCGTTTTATCAAACCATTAGAGAGAGAGAGAGAGAGAGAGAGAGAGAGAGGGAGACAGAGAGAGAAACAGACAGAGTGAACTTGTTGTTCAGATGTCATGAGCTCGGACCACATAATGTGGCAATTACTGATAGTAATTTCAAATAGAAGGTTCTGCTTATACGTGTATATTATCCTTTACCGTTTTATAACATTCTCTTTTCAATCGCAGTCATGAATATAAATTCATTTACTTATTTGTTTTATACATTTTCTTATCCCTAAATCAGATAAATATGTTTTATTAATTTTGCATTACTTCTCGTTGGATACAAGTTTTTATATTTTATTGTCTTTCATTTTCTATCAACCGTGTTATATTCACTAATCACCTTGATTGTCGAAAAGGTTTAAAGGTTAAAATACTGATCTTAAGTACCTCCGATTTATTGTCTTTTAATTTCATTTATTTATTTGTCTTTTTAAGACAGAATTATTAAGAGAAAAATCCTGTTCCGAAGCGAGTCAATGTATGTCGAGTCAATGTATGTCGAGTAATTAAATAACTTTAAATAATATTAAATAACCCTCTTTTTTCGCGCGACAAGCGATTAAAACAATATTTGCACTTGTTTTATCGGTTTCTATTTATTCGCAGCTTTCTAAACTATATTTTACGCATTTCAGAGGTTAATTTTCAGCAAAATCCCATAGAAGACCACTGTCTGTTGCATCTTTTTGTCAACCAATCTACCCACGTGATCATCCGATGACGTCACTCCGGGGATTCCCGTTTTCTCCTATTGAGGCGTTGGATGCTCTGGTTGGCATCTCGTATGTCTAAATACTCAATAGCCGATACTTATTCGATACCCTGTCCGGCTACTTACTTTCATTTCCCCTTCCGCTGATTCAAGAATGGCAGTTGCCAGCAAAAGAAAGTGCACTTAGTACTGGTAAACCGCTTAGGAGGTCTAAGCCTGCCCAGGAATAGCGTGCTTGGGTTAAATGACTGTCCCGACATGACCATACCTGTTTACCGTGGACGTTAAACAATAACACACAACGCACCTTGTTTTATTTTATCATGCATCTGCTGTAAAAGTCATCTGATATCTGAGGTATGATAACATGATGTGATATCATGTACTTTAGAACTGCGCTTGCGCCAATGTTATCAGGCAATGCCTTCAGAAGCGACCTCTTAAGACAATGGGCTACATATTGGCGTTGACCGTGCTATCAACGTTCGACTGGTTAATTGACGTCATCGGCTTACGTCATAGCGCATTCGCGACGTCAGCAAGTTCGAACACTACTGCATTTGCTTATCATTTGTTTACCGCTCTTGACGCCGTAAAATCTTCTAATGATGCATGATAAATAGAAAACCATGTATATGTCTTTTGATATCAAGTTTATCAGGCTCGAACAGAAACACGTCGGACTGGCTCGGCAAGCCTCGCCATTCCGACGCTGTTTCTGGTCTCGCCTGATAAACTTGATATCAAAAGACACTGACATGGTATTCTCTGTATATAATTTAGTATACTTTTGTATTGCCTTCATTAACAACATGACTGAAATACTATTGAAAAGGGCGTAGAATCGCGTCTTCCATCCATCCATCGTACTACCTATCTGGTCAATTGATTGTAGTCGGTAAACACTACCTTCGCTACTCAAACTGCAGGTGGACCTCGCCGCATCACTCTTAATTGATATGACGTCAATAATGTTTGCATAAAGTTTGACGTCATGAAAGTTAAAAAACGTCTATGGTTCTCGGAACCACAGAACGATTAAATGACAGCGCCAAATATTGCGGACTTAGGTCTGCAAAAATCCAGTAAACTTAATTTCAGACAGTAATGTCGCATGAAAAAAAAAAAAAACAAGATAGTAGACATCGAGTATGTCAAGATTTATTTCTAATGTTCTCCACCAGTGAAAACCAGTCTACTTTCAGATTATACAATAGCGATCATTCGCTACGCACCTGCAATTCAAAGCTCCGTCGGAGCTTTGAAAGAGTGGGAGCTCTATTGTAGAGGATTGGAAAGGCATATTTTTAGAATACAGTAGGTATTCTTTCGACGGGACTTCTTTCGTAACAACACCAAAACGGAAATTATTATCCAAATTATACTGGTTTGACTAGAAATCACGGAACAATAAGAAATAGAGGTTACGCGGTCTTTCTGTCGCTACGTTTCGTGGTAACGCCTAACGTTCCGTTTGAGAAAACAAGATGGCGTCAACGTTAACCGCTTCTGTGAGTAGATCTGTACATGGTCAGTACCCAAAAGGCAAGGGGGCTGAGCGTTGAATGAAAGGACCTGGTATGATAAGGATCGTTTTTTTGGCCCCCATTCAAATTCTCAAAAAGGCATGGTTTCTATTGCTTCTCCTTTGTGCGTATGGGAACAAATAGAAATAAAGAAATAATATATTTCGTCTTCGTGAATTCTCAGAACAACATTATGTCAGGCATGCCTATGTTGTTTCAATAATATTACGAAAAAAAATGCAAGAAAATCTGAGTTTAATAAAAGTAGCTTCCCTTTTAATGAAATGTAACAGTTAGAATTGCTTTTGAAAGCCTTTGATAATAGGATTTTGATGAAATGCTTATGCGTTGGATAGGACTGATAAAACATTATATACATATTTTCGTATTAATCTGTGACGTTGCGGTTTTGGGAAACTGGGTTCAATTCCATTTTCTGGCTTTTTGCGACTTTGTCCTCGAAAATATCGGAACTCTGTGAAGCTGTCTGAGAGGCCTTATCAACAGATTGTAAATTTAACTTACCCACTGTGCACAAGGCGTTACTAAGTTAATCCAATATTGATTTAGCACTGTGTACCGGCTGAGCAACTTGTTCGAACTATTTTGTACATACTTTGCAGTCCCTATAGGCGCGAAACGGTGGATCCACATTGAACGTTGCTTGTATTCTTGACGCTACTCAAACTTAAAAGTAGTCAAGCTAAAAGAACGTTTAAACGTTGATTTTATGTTGTGTGTCCACTGGACTTTCTGTGCCGTAAATGACACTTTGAATGTTATCAATCCTAATAAAGATCAAATTGGTAAAGCTTTGAATTACTTCGCTCGTGATAATATTTAATATGAACCATACAAATGTGAACAAAAAGCATGAAGAATCAAAGGATCAAATGGTCAAAGCTGAGAATTACTTTGCTGTTGATAATATCGAATATGAACCACACGATTGTGGACAAAAGGCATTAGGGATAGCTCATATTTCTAAATAAGGACATAAAGTGATAATAGCTTACATGTACGAACCTGTGTGGAAGCGCGTAATCCTTAAATAGTGAGCAAGCGAACAATAAAAAATAAAAGCATCGTAAACGACTGCGTAATACCCCGCCACTGCAAACCAAGGGCAATAACTCCATCAAAAGACATCGAAATCTGCCCATTAACTTCCCAAGATCAATGCACATGCCAAGTTTGAAGAAAATCCGTTAATAAATACTCAAGTTATCGAACGGAAACGAAGTGCTCACGGACGGACGGACGGACGGACGGACGTACGTACGACGGACGGACACACGGACAGCCAGCGGGAAAACATAATACCCCGCCACTACCGTGTGGCGGGGTATAAAAAGAGAGAAAAAAACAACAATAGAATAAAATGAGTATGCATCAAATGATATATCCTCTTTGCTTCCCAATGCGAAACGGGTCTATACTTAACGGACAGAAGAGGAGCAAATTCTTTTCCTTGAAGAGTTGACCCCATTGCAAAGGGAGGTATGAAATAACTTGGTAGAGTTGCTTCCCGTAAAAATATACCCATTTACCTAAAGTCTTCATTGGACATACCTGTCCGAAGACAATTTTTCGTAGGACTCATCTCCGACATAGTTCAGCCTGAGGCAGAATAATGGCCATTGAGTTTAACTGTCCCTAGCGGTCTGAAGAAGGATTGGAACATGAGAAATGAAGCTTTCAGGAAATGCAATTAAGATCTATCAACAATTCTATAAAGCATTGGTCGGTTCAAATAGAACAGCCGTCACGCTGGAGAGCTAGAGAAAAAAAATAATAAGCCTCTCGAAATCTCGTTCGTGAGTGACTTCGGGTCGAATTGGCAGTCTAGCGCTCGGCTTCTGTTATTCGTCGATTATTGAGACACAGTTACCTCATATTTTCACGGAGTAGTAGAGAAAAAAAATCTTACGTGTAAAGCATAAGTGAAAATTTTTAATGATAATGATTTCATAACAAAGAATGACGATCCATATCTGGTGCAGATCTCTCTCTCTCTCTCACTCTCTCTCTCTCTCCATCTACCTTTCATATATATATGCCGGCAAATGCTAAAAAAGATTTTAAGCCCGTGCGGGATTCAAACTCACGACCTCGATAACTCCGCCTAGCTCTGCACTATCCGTCTCTGCACTACCCAAAAAGAGAGCGTTCGAGTAGCACTGATAAAGGTAGCGGATAATGCAGTACACGTCGTATAATGATTTCTTCAAAATGCGTCGCATCTATTCCGTTCGCCAATGAAAGCCTGTCGGATCCGGAGGATACAAAAGAAAGTAGATAAATATTAGGTGCTGAGAAATATAATTATCCATACAACAGTACTTCCGAGCTACGATGAATATTGATGTAGAGATATTATAAATCAACTATGCCGGTAAATGCTGAAAAATACGTTATGCCCGAGCGAGATTCGAACTCGTGACCTCGGCAACTCCGCCTAGCACTGCACAATCCGTCACCGCTACCAACTGCGCCACCGAGACAACCCCAAAAATGATAGTTCAAGTAGCACTGATTTGCTATGTAACAGAGCTTCCTGTCTACAAGAACCAGTGTGACGACGAAGTCCAATCATTCCTCGACGTGTGTATGGGTACACATCTATGTTCTTCCGCCAAAGGGGAACGACTGTGGAGACTTCCGTTTTGCTTCTCTGGTGAACGAAGTCCTTCCAGCACGGTGGGCCGCTGGGCCGCCGACGCTTAAAGGAAAGAATTTCTCCTTGAGGAGTAAATTCTTTTTCTTTTATGAGTTGATCCCCATTTGGAAGGAGGGCAAAGTAAGGGCTAGACCCAAAGCTCAACTAGGGCAGCTGAAGACAGGACAAGGTGGAAAGGGATTGTTTTGAAGTCATCTGTGGTGCCCCAACGACCTAGTAAGGTTATGGGATAGAATAGAATAGAAAAATAGAGACCCGAAGAGTTGCTGCGTTTGAAAGTGTACCCAATCAATCACCTTTAACGAATCATTAAGTCTTAAATCATTTCAAATTAATGTTTCAGATGGTTCACATATTTTATTATATATAGAATGTTTATAAAATATACATGTAATAATATGAGCAATTAAGAATTGAAAATGTAGCCGACTAGTTCAGTTGGGCTCCATATCAAGAAAGGGCCATTTCCAGAATGGGAACTCCGGCGTACGCCAATTAAAAGGAAAGTTTCTTAATCGTCTGTAACGTCTGCCGTTTTCAATTCCATCTCCTGAAAAATAATAAAAATACAGTCATCTCTCGATATATCAAAGTCGAAATTCATCCCAAACTACTGATTTCTCAAAGTAAATTTTCTGATCCCAGAAAATTTACTTTGAGATATTAGTAGTTTGATATAACAGGAATTAAAATGTAAATTACTATAGGGAATATGTCTAAACTATATTATGTGATATTACAGGTCCTTTGAGATATCAGTGTTCGAGATTTCGAGAGTTGAATGTATTAGTAAATTACTGATAATTCACATCATAAAATGTTCTTAAATGATTACCATAATTGCCCCAGAAATTGAAAGAGTTTGGTTTTATAATGTAGCACTGTAAAATACTTAGTAGCTGCGGCATCAATTTTTGGCGGTTTAACGAAAAGGATATAGGGTAACTCGCCCTTAAGTCGAACTTGCCCTTAAGTCGAACAATTTAAACTGATAATAGTAACATTTTAACTTGGTGGGCCATTACCTGTTAAGATACCAGACGTTACCTTAATCTATGAACAATATGCATAAAAGACTCCATAATATAAAGCTCAGATTATTATACGACTAGCAGTCGTCGCAACTCATTCCTGTCGAGCTGTTTCTAAATTTCATAATTTTGATTTTTATAAATTTTGTAAAATCCTTAATATTATGTAGCAAAAAGAGTCTTAGTTTACGATTTTAAACATTTTTGTTAAACTAATCCATGGCTTCTCAATGATCGAAAAGATAACTATTTATTGATCAAAATAAGTAAATTTAACAAAATTATCACGCTTAACACAAACCTATGCTTCGTCTTTGAGTCGAACACCGATTCGCCCTAAAGTCGAACACGGGCATATAGTTTCAGAGACGGTATACACACTGGATGACTAGCAAATACATTCTGTCACAGACTTATTGCACAAACACACCTTCCTCTTTTCTTTTATGCACACAGTAAGGGTGTACGCTTATCTTAAACGAAATAGCACACATGGTAACTGAGCTCCTTAAACGTATGTTTTTCTACATGCACCAGGAGTTACAATGTACAGGGTAGATTTATCTGCATTTACGTACATTGCTGTGTGTCTCATTATCTGCTAAAGAGTGCATTAAATTGACATTAAACAAAAATGATTTAAAAATATGTAATTTCAAAAATGCGGATTTTCTGGATTTCACAGACCCTACATGAGGTTGTCCTATAATGGCTGGATCAGTATATCTGTTCGAGTCAGGGGCAAGTCTGTTCGACTTAAGGGCTAATTTGGGTAGGTGGATAAAACCCCTTATTATCCCCTTATTTCACGAAGTATGGCTAAACGGTTGCAGAATTTTGATGCTTGGAAAGCTGCGTTAGCTCTTGCATGTCCCAAACATGATGTGGGTCAATAGCCAGGGTCTGAAAGCGCAAGACAATGCAAAAGGTGTTCGACTCAAGGGCGAACTACCCTATTGGCGCAAATTAATTTGGCGTATAACACAGAATTAAATGACCTGATAACAATTATTTGTTTAAGAAAATGTGATGTTTTTGTTGAAAAGATTGTCAGTTTGTATTGTCATTGAAAAGTTGGCGGAGCATGGCAAAACACTGTTCGCCATGCTCCGATACCAATGACGTCATAGATCTGCTACCATAGCAAATATGGAATTGCCAACTGATGTGCTTCGTGCCTTGGCAGAATGACGTTTCGATGACGTCACTTAAGAATTAAAATGAGATATTTAGCATTCATCGTGTGATGAAGCCAGTGGGCGGAGCTAAAATTTCATGAAGCCCGGAGAGCTTCTTGTAGTATTTTAGCAATGACCGCTGAGTTTTTCACAAGATGAACGCTGAAGAATCAAATTTTCTTTTTTATATTTACACTATATTTTTAGACCCCTCCTGTAGTTTTTGTGGTAATTTAAGGAGATGACTTAAATATAAGCGTTTCGCTTACCGTCAGATCATGTACCATGATATAATGTACTTTTTCATGTAATTATGTAATTTACACGGAATTGTTTTTTAGTTGTTTGATATATTAGTTTGATAATGTTTGTACCTAGCCATTCAGATTGCTTCAGGAGATGGTTTAATTGTAAGCACTCTGCTTACCTCAGATCCTGTACAATGATGTTTTGTATTTTTTACGAATAAAATATGAGCCGCGACACGAGAAAACCAACAAAGTGGCTGTGCATCCAGCGCACAGAGATTAGCCTGGGCACCCACCCAGTCTGAGCAGACTCTTCGCTAAGCGCTTAAAGGGTAGCTAAGGGACTAAGCTACCTTCATGCGCACAGCGAAGACTCTGATCAGACTGGGTGGATGCCCAGGCTGATCTGAGTCTGCGCTGGGCGCACAACCACATCGTTTGTTTTCTCATGTCGCGGCTCATATCGTCTAAACCAAAGTTTTGTTTGTTTTTTATCCTGTGATGATTCGTTGATGGATTAGAAAACCGTCACACGGACCAAACAGCTACATGTAATGCTTCGAGACACTGCAGAAGCTTCTTGCAAGGGTTAGGATCCAGAAAAAATAGTTAAAGCGCCCCCCCCCCCCCTTCACCACGCCCCTGCCTGTTATCTATTATAGACCACTCCAAGGCAGTAATTCTGTTGTGGTTCCTCAATGTTACTGTTCTTATGTCAGCTTGTCTGTGATCTTCTAACATGTGATCACAATATATATATAAACTTCTTTATCTTTTGGTTTTTAGGGCGAATATGGGGTCTGATTGTATTAGCTCCTGCTCATTGTCCATCTTTTTACTTTACTTACCAAACTTCCTTTTTAAAGAAACAACTCTACTAAGACGATTACTCAGCTTAGATCTGAAAGTATTAAATGAAAGTATAGTTTTGAAATATTATCTAGTAAAAAGAGCAACAGCCTTACAAAACACCCAAATACGATAACCAATGTGTAAAGATCTCTTTCCCTTTAAAACAGACTCCATGACCTGTTTATATGTATCTACCAGTGAATTGTGAAGTATCAACTGCCATGAAAATATTTCAAAGGGGACTCAAATTACAGAGCGGAAAAGAATCTTCCAAAAATGCACCAATTGGTAGATAACTGAAAAAATGTTAAAGCAATAGCAATCGCTTTGGTATGCCACGCATCAGTATCATGAAAGTATTCCTAAGAGTATGGAAGTTATGGGGAGAACAAAAAGTGTATGACGGACGGACGGACGGACAGACGGATGGACGGACTCCGGGCTCGTCGCAGTATCTTAAAATCCGCGACAACCGATAATTTAAAGATCGGTAAAGGACTACTTCATTTAAAGTTGTTCTTTAAGAATGATACATCTTCATTTCTTAAGCGTAAGTATACCTTTATACGCACATGAATAAACGAAAAAAACTATAATTTCTGGTCTTATGGTGAACTGGTACACTTTCAGGCGAAGCAACACTTCCTTTGTTATTTTTGACTCCCTTATTATCAGGGGTCAGCCTTGAAGGAAAGAATTTGCCCCTTCCGCAGCAAATTCTTTCCTTTAAGAGTAGACTCTTTTCTGAAGGGTTCGTTGTCCAGGAAAGATAAAAGAAAGTCACAAAACTTGTTCCCCTTTGTTGCAATAGTGACAAAACATGACTGTTTATCCATACACCTTATTCAAATATGTTACCTACTTCGTTCTTAATAAGACCTCTTTATGTCCTCTCCATATATATGTGTTCTTGCTAATTGAAGTCCAAGTTTTACCGTTGTCCGTACTCTTTTCAACATCTAGATTGGGATATAGCGTGTTTACTTTCAAAAGAGTTCCGAAAATTCTGTAATTGCAAAGAAAAAATGTATTCAAAAAACATATATTTGAAGAAAAATATTCGACAGTTTGTAGTAATTCGTGGTGACCTAGTTTCAAAGCAAATCGCTTTCAAATAATTTTTCTTTCCTTCTCTATTCTCCCAGCAGGAATGTTTTCCTACAAGGCGTTCTGCCAAGCTTTTTCTGCGCTAGATTCTTGGACACAACTAGTGCATTTTGCATTTGTTCTTTTGAAGAACATAGTTCTATAATATTTTTGTTTTCTAGACCAATTTCGTATGCCGTAAAAATGCACGGATTTGCGGTTTCTATTTTAAAGGCTTCAAACTTTATTTGTACCGTAATTGGCAGTTACATTTATTTTGGCTATATACTAACCAAAGTGAAATATACTATTTGTATAACTGGGACTCCGCTTGGAGCTAGCTAACACCCTTACCTACCATTTCTAAGCGTACAGCGAAGACACTGACCAGACTGGTTAGCTGCCCTGGCTGATATGAGCCTTTGCTGGGCGCACATGCCACTTTTCCTAGTTTTAGGCGTTAAGAAGCCAGGCCCCGAGGTTATAAAACTTTTTTCGTGCTCAACTCAGCTGAGCATGAAATTTTCTCTGCTGATAAATATGAAAATGCCAACTAATGTTGGCTTTTTCATATTCATAAGCAGAGAAAATGTCATTCTCAGCCAAACTGAGCAGGAAAACAACTGTACTTATCAACAATTTGTTAATTATAACCAGTTAAAATTTCGTGCTCAACTCAGCTGAGCATGAAAAAAGTTTTATAACCTCGGGGCCAGGTCCCAGTTGTTCAAATCATCAATAGCTCGACGAAGTCGATATTTGAGAGTTAAATCTTCGTCAGTTAGGTCTAGTACATGTATATATAAAATCAAGTATGTTGAAAAAAACTCCTTATTTTTATTTTATTTTATTGTCGGCAAAGTAGTAGTGTTTTTTTTGCGAACAGTACGTAGAAATGGAACAGCACGTTAACGATGACGCTGTTAGTTTTAAACAATTGGGCCTGGAAATTTAATTTGATTGTTAGAATCATTATTATGAGATGACACTCGAGCGAAACGAACAAACCATGTGAAGTCGGCCTACTCGTAATATCTCCATCCAAAAACGTCTGACAAGGTTTAACAATCATTTTACTGCCATTGAAAAAACAAATGCAAATAAAGCACATTACAATATGAGGTTTGCTTTATTTTTTACAAGTCGGTGTCACTTTAATCATTAAAGCAAGGCCGAACAAACTTCAGATTGAGTCGCAAATTCTGTAGAATTTGTTTCATCTGTTTCGATAACGAATATGTAATCGTCATTATCCCGAAAGAGCGATGGTTTTAAATTAAGCTGAATCAACCCTTGAAGGAAACAGTGATTTTAATACAAATGAACATGTGAGACATTTGCAAAGACATCTCTAGCGAAACGATAAGTATACGAGAAACATAAGTAAAGTTGCCATGCGGTATATTTTTTTGTTTTATTGCGATAATACTCCACCTTACCCAGCAGGCACATGACGTTGAAATGACGTCGTACTGACGTCGATGCGACGTAATGACGTTGAATGACGTCGTACTGACGTCGATGCGATGTAATGACGTCGCATCGACGTCAGTATGACGTCATTTTGACGTCATGTGCCTGCTGGGTACTAACGCTTACCTGCCTCCAGGCGGTGGTATTCTGTAAGATATGTTGTATTTTTCTAAACGTAGTAACTCATGGTGGCCTAACTTAGAAGCAAATCGCTTCCAATCGTTTCTTCTCTTTCTTTCTCTGTCGTCTCTGTCATGCATGTCTTCCCACGAGGCCTTGTGCCAAGCTCTTTCTGCAACCGCTAGGAGTCTTGGAAACAGTGCTCTGTGCATCTGTACTTCTGTGCGTATGAGTTTTGAGAACATGGTACCCTGCAGCCCTAAAACATTTAATGTCATAGGTTTTTTTAAATTGTAGGAGGTAGGCAGTTTGCAATGGTTTTCTATCATCTGGTTTTACAGGTGTATTTAGATAAATTATTTCTTTTCAAGCGCAGAAAGGATATCAAATAACGTAAGTTTTAATAGAAAATAATATCCCCTAAGTCTTCGAAAATATTTTGACAATAATATTTTTTTTTTGCTAATATTTTTGGGATAAAGAAATATCTTTCACCGCATTAACAACTTGTAGCTTACCTATAATATTTTCTGGTTTCATGGTTTTTGGGCATGAATAATTCCGACACAAAGCTGCCAAAAAGATTGGCTCTCCCATGGAAGTGACGTCAGCGTTTGCAAATATATCATCTGGCATGAATCCAAATGTCTTTTTAGTATCTGTATACCGCGAGGCCCAATAAAGACCAGCCTCTTCCGGATCCGGTTCATAGGAGAAGTCTAAATATAGATGTGTCGCCATAGTGAGGACAACCTGGGAAAAGGAACATTCTAAACACATTTATCTACTAATTATGTTATCAGAAAAAAAAACACGGTATCCCAGTAATCGGAAGGTATAGGGCAACTGTAGTTTGTTCACAGAACTTTCACAAACTTTATTTAAGACTAAGTTGTCCCTTACTGTTGCATTTGTTTGCTGACAAAGGCTGTATTATTTCACGCAAAGTTTGAACAAACGCTTAGGGTAAGCCGATAAGGACTGCGTCATTGTTATCGGAAAGACGCTAAAAAGTTCGCACCTTCAATGATGGATGGATGGATGGATGACTTGCAATTTTACGTCCTTTTCAACAGTATTTCAGTCATATCAGGACGATAGGTAAGTGATAATGAATGGCTAATTGCAACAGAACCCCGTTTACGACTGAAAAGATTCTTTTACTTGAAGAACATTCACTAAATTTTGTTGATCAAAACAAACTTCGACTACTTTTATTACAAAGTAGAGATACATGAGCCGCGACGCAAGAAAACCAACAAAGTAACATGTATGCCCAGCGGAGACTCATATCAGCCTGGGCATTCGCCCAGTCTGAACAGAGTCTTCGGTGTGCGATTACATGGTCGCTAAGGGTCTAAGCTCTTTCCATGCCGACAACGAAGACGCTGGTCACACTGGGCGGATGCCCAGGCTGATCTGAGTCTTGGCTGGGTGCACATGCCGCTTTGTTGGTTTTGTCGTGTCGGGGCTCATATGTACTATTTAAGTCAAGTTCAGATAAAAAAATAAAGAAGCCTAACCTTATATCCTTCGTCAGCTAGTTGTGCCGATCGTTTACCTTTTTCGTCCTCCCAAACATTATTCCAGGCATATGCGTTAACGTTGCTACGAATATATAAAACATAAAATGCATTAAAAGCCCGATTATAGGTGCTAAAACAAGCCTTATACAGTAAAACGTTTACTATGCAAATGTTGGTGGCTTACATTATGATCAGATTATTACCAAATATAAGTGAATATAACCAAGAAACTTGATGTCATGATAACAAATGTTTGGGGTTGCAAATGCGCTAAAAAAAGCCTTATAAAACCCCAAGGTATCGCTACTTTCTGTTATCGTTTCTCTTGTTCTTATTTACAAATACTTTTCGATTTGTCATAGTGCAGTTTATATATCAAGATTGCGGCTTTGTATTGGCCGTTTCTGAGTAACTTCAGTTGTTTTTCATCTGGAGTCAGCCGCGTCACGCAATAATGTATAATGTACTTACCATATTTTGCAAAACCCTGCTGTGAATCCGTCCAGAGGAGCTAGAGTCTTCATTTTCTGGTTGTAGATTCGCTCGTGTCCATACGTGCATGTTGTGTATGAACATCAAAGACTCTGATTAGACCGTATGGATACTGGGTGTATACCAAGAACTTATCTAAGCGTTTGCTCGTCGCATTGCAAGAGCACTGCGTGTCGCGGCTTTTTTTTTTCACCAAGTTAACAAACAGCGGGGCAAACAGCGACATGGCTGTCCAAAAATTCAAGCTTGTTAATATGCTTGTGATGAAGCTGTGATGCACGAGCAGTCAGAATTAATTAAAATTGCAGATGCGAATGTAGAGGATCCTACACGTGTGGTCATTTTATATGAAATGACTATGAGTGTAAGATTCAGTTTATCACATGACCCTTTAAAATGGGATTTTAACGCCTTCAGACTGTACATTATTTCAATAAGAAGATGCATTGTTGACATGGACGTTGTCAATAACGTTAAGTATACGCACCAAAGTGTTATTACACGTGTGGTCATACGATTTTTATGACACGACGATGATAAATGTAAATATCAGAATGCTCTTATTAGTCTTGGAACGTGGATTGTTTACGGCATGTTTGAAGAGTGAACAGGGAAATAATACCTCGATTTAAAGTCAGACCTAGGATATGGCTTGTCGCCACTGTAGACCCCATCTCCCCAAAGTGATAAGTCTAATCCTTTACTTGCCACAATATCCGCAACTGTTTTTATGAAATGGCTTTGAAGAACCGTTGTGCTGAAAAAGACAACCAACACAGGAATGGCGGCAAGGCAGAATAAACAGAATTAAGCATGACAACAAAGAGCAATAGCTCATATTCAGAACTAGAAGAATTTATTATCATAGACCGCCATATAACAGTTAGGAAATTTAAGTACATACAGCTGTGATAATATACCTATATATGAATCTCAACAAGTCTATTACTGTCACTTAAATACGTATATCATTCGATATTTTTTAAAATGTTGACATTGTTGAACTGCAGCAGCTTTATTTCAAACCTACCAGACATCTGAACGTAAAATTTTGATTTATATCATTAGCTGGCACTATGAGAAGGAACCAGCATTGGTTCTCTAATAATCTTTTATTACTTTAAGTGAAAATCCGTTTCAGGCCTAATCACATCTCTGTAGCACCTAGGCCATGAGCCAGATATGGTTTACCTCCCCCCCCCCCAGGGGGAGTTTTGTAGACCATACTTTTCTTAAAGTCCAGCATCTTAGAAGTATTTTGCAGCATGTTAGCCCTCTGGCGAGTGGGGCGTTAAGCTGTAACAGCCTGTTACATTACGTTACCCATTAAAATAATTAACATAAAATAAAAAATATAAAAAATTATAAAAAAAATAGAAGTCACGTTCCTATGTCTAAAATTATAATGTAGTCTAATAGAACAATCCAACAGCTAAAAGTTATGATGCTTGAAACGTCACTTTATCTTACATGGTGTAATATACGTGACGTTTTTCTTTACTCTCCATTAAAATTGCAATTTCCATCCAAAATACTTTCTTTTTGTAAGTTATTCTTTTAATATTAGACCAAATGTTTGTTACTATGTTAAAGATAATTTATTGATCTTTGCAGATCTGCAAAACTTATTTTCCTATCTTGAATACTTTGGGAGAAATAGGATGTTGAAGACAGTACCCCCTTAAAAATGTTCCATATTACAATTATCACTTTCCGTATAATTCAAGTGCTTTAACTACACTGTTGGAATTGAAAACAACAGTAAAAGGTAATATTGAATACGCCAGCCTATTTAAACAGCAAGGAACAGTTCAACAATTTTTTAATGCGTTTTAGTCGGCCATAATGATCGATTATATACGTTACCTATGGCTACTTTTGTTAAAATCATATAATTTGAAGATACAATCATTTTATTTTCTTTGGTAGCAGTTTCTTCATAAAAGAATCTTATAATATAAGAGAAAAAATGCATTCTGGTTTATTTTCTATGATAAGCTATTACTAGTAGTAACGTAAATAACACTAACATTTAAAATATTTCATTATAATACCTTTAATCAGGTTTTTTTCCACTGTCACATAAAAAATAACACATATAAGTCTGGGTGTTCTTATGATATATTGTGTACTTGAACCTATCAACACTTCTCTCAGATATTACTTTTAGTGATTCATGAGGTGTGTTTTAAACGTGATTAAACACAGTATACTTGAAATTGTAATGTTAAGGGCACTGACATATTCTGCATAATATGTTAAACGGGTTTTGCTGTTTACTTTGTTATTACATCAAGAATAAAAAGTATTTCATATTGGCATTGCCCAGTTTGTTTCTTTTACAGATTGTACATTTGAGTTCTAAAGACAGTAACACACCTGAAATTTTGTTATATACAGCTGAAAAATAAAAAAAAAATATCCGAAAAAAAAACCAACAACAACAACAAAAAATACTTCAGAAAAGATAAAGCCGCAGCTATTAAAAGCCAGCATTGATTTTGCATATAGGGCTCGAATAAAGTGATATGCAATCAGTTTGATACCATCTAAAGCTAAGCGGTTTTGACGTGTTTAGTTTAAAACTATAAAATAATCAGTAGACAACAATGCAAAATAGAGTTCCACCATGTTTATTGACGGGATTTGTTATAGCCTTTACGTGCACACTGAAAAACTATAAAGCAGAACAGTAAACCTGAAATTTGTAGGCTTAAGCCAAATACAGTTCTGCATCAAAGCTAATGTAGATATTTGCTGGCAGCATATACTTACTTTTGTGAGACTATCGTATATTTTACGTTACCAGAGGAAACGACATTGCTGAGTTACAGTTTAGAAACAAACAAACTTTTGAAAATAATTAATGGTAGTGTCAATACATTGCTTTACTTAGTTCATTTATGTAACTAACAATTATGTGTCAACCAGGAGTTTGGGAGAATAGTATCAAAAATATTTAATACAGAAAAGAGACACTGGCAGTTTACTAGTATACTGTAGCAATCTATAAATGCTATGTTTATGATGATCTATATTTCTGTGCTTTTGTTTCTTGCTCTTTGAAGTCTAACTACATTCAACCATATCCTAAAGAATCTAACTACATTCAATCATCTCTTAAAGAATCTATTCACTAAAGAACATAAAGACACGTTTAGTTGGGCAAAAATGTTTTTTTTCCAGGGACAGTGTTCCAGTAGCTCTGCACACATAATAAAATGGCGAATGAAAATGACAGAATATATTAATGTTTGTCATCGCTGTTCAGATATTTATGAGCAAATCTTAGTTTTTCTCCTTCAGAATGTATTTGCCTACACTGTAGTTATATGCTTTGCAGCATAATATTGAGAAAAAAAGAAAGACCATAGAAAAGAAATGCCAAACAAGTAACGTATACAACGTATTTATTGAGAGTTTATGAATTCTTCATTTTCGATATCCTTAACTAGTAATGCAGTATTTCTGAAGAGCAAATAATTAAACAATAGAAATAGTGCATACCAATACATGCCAAGGAAGGGCTAACCTAAAAAACTTACTGCAGTTGATCTCTGTGACCTTGTATTACTATACTGTTGACTTTTTAGCAATAAATATGGTTGTAAACTGCTTATTTATCATATCTTACTGCTTATCAAATCATTCTTGTCCAAATAAGTTAGATACTGTTAGAGAATAAAGCCCCAATTTTAGTTGTTACATTATTGAAAATTGTCTGACTGAAATTTGTATTTCGTAACACCTTTAGTCCTTGATAGTAACAACAAGTGGGAATAAAACTATGGGGTTTGCAAAATTATCTGACCAGTTAAATATTTGTAACAACATAATGAAAAATAGAACTCCTGAACAGGCTGAAGAGAGAATGCTGTACGTGTTATAAAGTATGTCACTTTCTATAATCCTTAATTTTTCACATTGTTAACATTTTGTAATGTATTTGATGACAGGGAGCTGCATAAACAGATCACGTAGATCACAAATTAACATATAAGTTATGATCACGGGAGCCACACATATTTGCTAACCCATGTAAAGCAGTTACTGTGCGAAGAGGCTCGTGGCTGATGATTTGACTGACAGCATAGAAAAATGGTATTAATGCATGCCGGCCGAGTTGGTACTGCTTTTGATTGCCTCAGCTGGTAGTCACACTTGCATATTTGTATGTAGGGTAATTGAATGGCTCAGCCAACAGCACAGGTAGCGAAAATGGTTTCATCCCCATCATAATGAGAACATAAATATTAATTAGTTGCAGCATATACCAACTTATACAACTCGTACTTACTTCATTTAATGCATAAAATTTGAAGAAAAAAAAACAAAACATTTTTATGCAGTCACTTTTAAGTGAGACGGAATTGAAGGCAAAGTCGAACTGCTTCAGCTGTAACAATCTATGTGCGTCTTGCTGAACTCTTGTGTATTTCAAAGAGCTAAATTTGCCATCTGACTACCAGTGGTAAGCTTATACTACAGCAATGAATACTTCATGCTGCCAGAGAACTAAAATTTTGATAACAGATATCTCACAAATCTTATTCCTCGACATATTACATTATATAACGTAATGTTACTGTTAGATTGCTTTTTAAATATACACTATTAGATTTTTTTTCATAGTTTGAGGACACATTACATTGACATTTCTTCATATTTACATATAAAACAGTATCTACTTAAGACAAATTAAAGATAACATTGAAATATAAAATGCAGCTGATGTTGGCTTTCTTAATTTTTCTCGTCATTTTGTAGGTTAAGACCATCAAAAATAAAATAGTTTCCGTCCCCATTTAATGTATCCACTGCTAATTTAACTGCTGCCTAACTTATCTAAGCTGGGCATGAATCAAAGAAGATTGAGGGAGCACGTATAAACTTTAGTCCACCAAGTCAGCGATTTTGTCTTATTCTTTTTTTTTTCTTTTTTTTTTGCATTTTTGTTGTGGTTATATACGTTACATATTTATCGTGACTGCTGGCAAGTTTTGTAAGACGTTAGTTTGTTTCCTTTTTATACTAGACTATTGAAACAGTCATATATGTGACAGTAACTATTCTCTACACTTAAATTCTGAAAATTTGCTCCTTATATTACATGTATTTAGACACTGAAGGGGAAAAACGTCAAATGCAATGTAATACTACGTTATACGGGTTAGTCAACTTATCCTTGACAATGTCAGTTACTTTGAAACAGCGATTTATGCTCTAGCAGACAAAACCCAACATTATTTGTGGCGAATACTAACATGTGTATAACAATGCGTATCTTCTTTTATAACGTAAATATATAAATTTGGGTAGTGTAATTGACGTTGACGTCATACGTTAACGCCCCAACGTACAGAGGGCTAACATGTGTCATTTTGTTTCTTATATAATGTAGTTTCAGAAAATCATAGGTTCAAAACTCCCCCTGGGGGGGGGGGAGGGGGGTCTATGGTCAGCTAAAGGTCTAACCCTTTCGCCTGAAAGAATTCTTAAAACAGACATATGAAATAAATGAGAACAAAGTATCTTCAAATGTTATCCTTATAATGGAGTTTCAATGTATTATCATGAAGGCTTACTTGCCGGTTGGCGGACTGCTCTTACAAGCTGGGGAGTTCTTCCATGACCCTTCTGGAACCTCGTTCCCTCCAATATGGAATGACTTCAGATCCATAATTCCCGAGTGCATCAATATTATATCATCTAAGACCGCGCGAACAAAGTCGTACGTCGTACTTAAACACGGATTCATTGCATTACCAACCCAGCCTTGTATGCTTTTTACATCGTGCGTATCAAGCGGGTCACTTAAAGAGTATGTCTTCATAGCGGACACGTCTTCTCCTCGCCTCAGTAACTTCTCTTTCTTTGCATCACGATACTCCATGGAACGTATAGCGGCTCTGCTGTGTCCCGGCATTTCAATTTCTGGTATAACTGTTATATGTAAAAAGGCGGCATACTTTAGTATATCTTTGTAGTCTTCGACGGTATAATACCCGGAGCCAGGTAATGTTTTATCCGGACCTGTTCCACTCTGGGGAATCAAGCACAAATCCATATCATGATTCTGGCAGCGATTTGCACCGATCTAAAAGAAATGAAGGGACAGTTTCAAATTTACCCCGTTTTAAAAGAGCTCACAGCTTGGCGAAATTCAGTTAACCAGAATCTATACGAGAAGCATAGACGAGAGTCTATGAGCACGAATAGGTTTTCACGACAAACCTCCATGACAATCTCTTATTTCAACTTCCGAGTTTCAATACGCTCAGACTGCGTAGTGATGTTGAAGTTCAAGTAAATATACCATATTAATCCTAATAAACCCCTTCTCTAATAAACGCCCCTGCCTCTCTTTCAATTATAATGTTATATTAACTGGCATGAATTCCTGTTTATTCCTCTCGATGAGGTAACTCTCGGAAATTGGGTCTACTCTTAAAGTAAAGAATTTCCTTCTAGATGAGCAAATTCTGTTCTTTAGGAGTGACCCTTACTGTGAAGGGAGGCAAAAATAGTAGAATTGCTTACTCTGAAAGTAAACCCATTCATTGTTATATTATTCAGAGGTATTTTGGCATTTACTACACATTAGGCTCTAATTAACGCCTCCCTTTCGTATAATACAACGTCACCAGGGCGTTTAATAGGATTAATAAGGTAAGTACACGCCTTACATTGGCTTAAAATACCGCATGTGATATAGATTCGTTCTGTGTATTATTTGCATTTCATTTGCAGTGCATTAGTTTTTTTTGTTTTTTACATGCCTCTTTGCTGGTCTTTTATGAAACTACGTATTTCAATCAAAAATCATATACAAGCGCCCTACTTATTTTTTTGTATTTCACAAAAGCATGGCATTATTTGAGAAAACAGAAAAATGTATTATCTTGCCTTTGTGAAAATGTCAACGTAGCCAACTCTTTTCTGTTATGGAATTACAACGTCCGACTGCAGGACCGTGAGTAAGGAAAACAATAAACTGAAATGCTCATCCTAAGTCATAGGTCATGTTTCTCCATTAACACTTAAAGTTTCATATAATGAAAACAGTTTAATCTTAAAGCAGAGTAGATCCAAATGAGGCGGCTCATGATGAGCCGCCTCAACTGGATCTACACTGTTTGCTATCTAGTATTTGGTTTAAACAATATCCGCTAATTGTAAATTACATACATGTACTACAATACAATTTGCATAACTGGATTTTAACAGTTAGCAGTTAGCAAATTGCTTTTATATAAAGCCATTTCCTGAATCTTATCTTCAGATTATGAATACGATATAGCTTAGTCGAAACATTTTTTTTTTCTTTTTTATTCTTTACATACGCAAAATTTGTCGTCTGCTCTTTTGCGCTTTAAGATTTAATGGCAAAATGCAAATGCTTACCTCTGTCAGTTCTGGTATTCCGGGAATTTCCAGACGCCATGACTCATCATCCGTCAGGTGGAGATGCAGCGTGTTCATTTTATAGAGTGCCATGACATCTAGAATCTTAAAGATCCATTCTTTGGGCTTGAAGTTTCTCGCAGTATCTATCATTACGCCTCTGTATCCAAATCTACAAGAAATTTGAGTCGTGCTACTCTTTACAGGTTCCTTATGGCGGACACGGAACGTTTAAGCGACGTCTTACAACGTCATAACGCAAATATAACAATCTCTGTTCGAATCATGTGAGTGCAGCTACGAACAGCTATGATTCATATACATCTTATCTGGCGTTTTCATTTGACGCCTGTTGTTTTCTCTAGTTTTGTTGACAGCAAAGACTGCATAACTCTACAGAATCCACTTCTAAAGAGTAAATATCTTCTCAATCTATGAAATGTGCAACAAAAAAAGCACGAATGTTTAAATATTTACTTATTTGCGCAAATTCTCTAATAAACTCTCTTTCTCTGAATGCAGAATGCAACGATATTGTCATGTGAAAACAATGTTAATTTATGTCACAAAAATCTATATTAGCAAAATAGCAACACTCAATCTTTCTGCCAATCATACTGGGGAAATCCCTCAGATGTCTGATCAGTAACATCACGGTTTCATCTCCTATCTGAGCTAAATACTTCGGATAACACGTAGTCTAAATGCCTCCAAACTATTTTATCATGCATCTGCTGCAAAATTCCACTGATAATAGGGGTATGATAACACAATGTGAAATCATGTCACTGTAGAGCTACGCTTCCGCGAATGTTATCAGGTCATGCCTTGAGAAGCGATCTCTGAAGGCGATTGGCTATATATTGGCGCTGGCCATGATAACAGCTTTCGATTGGTTGAATGACGTCACCGATTTACGTCATAGCGCATTCGCAACGTCAGCAAGTTCGAACAAAACTGCCTTTGCTTTTCATTTGTTTGAGTCTCTTTAAACCTTAAAACCTGCTAATGGTGCATGATAAATAGAATACCATGTAAGTGTCTTTTGATAATATGAAATAGGTGTTACCTGAATGCGTGCAAAAGCAGATTTTATTTTCTTTTACAAAGCTGAGGGCATATAATCTGCAGCAATTAAACTTCTGATTTGTTCAGGACCCGGTTGTATCAAACCGACAAATTGATCTCTAATCTATCATTAAAGCCCTAACGACAAATTAGTTAATGACGGCATTAAGTCCGGTTGTATCAAGCGTTTATTAACCCGTCATAAGATAATGATGCGCTAATGACGAGTTTGTCATTAAATCTGACGTCAGAGAAACAAAGTAACGTGACGTTATTAAGACTGCGTGCTATTTTATTGGATGTTCGCGCACAGGATAAGCAATTAAAATCTTATCCCACCAGTTTTATCTAGTTATTCTTGAGACCTTGATGTATCTCTGAATTTGTTCGCACCGCAGATTTAACAGCATAAAACTTTTAAATGAAAATAGATGAGGGTCTGAATGGGGTCTAATGATTAGCGATTTATGACCAAAGTTTTCGTGGTTAGAGACTTATCTTTTAGTAATTGTACGGGGATGGGGAGGCGGTTGAAAACACTGAAATTGTAAAGAACAAGAAAACATGCTAAAGTACTTTTAGGGAAGAGCAGAAAAAAAAATTCTTGAAAGCAATTATATTCTGACCTGGGGAAACTTAAAGTAGACCTACGTTTCAAACTTTGTTTTTTTTTTAAATGACACTGGTATGCAAACGGCCGATGTTTCACTTTCAGAGTATCTCTTTTTGATGTTTTTTTTTTTGCTAATAATTCAGCTATCTCTGTTTCGCACATCATCTCTGTAACGCTGATTCAACGTTTTAGGTCCGATTTGTAGGCTCCCAGAATCGGAACGTCATGCATACAAAGGGGTACATACCCTGCAGGCACACAAACGTTGAATCAGTGTTTAATCAACGTCGTTCAACGTCGATAGCCCGATGTGTAGGCTCTCGGAAATCCAAAAATGTTTCGTTCAAAAGATTGTCAAATCGGGCCACAAGTTCTATGAAAATGCCTTAGATAAACGATGGTGCGTTGTCTGCGTTGTCTCATGACGTCATCATGTCGTGTCATGCCAGCTGGTCGTGAAACACTTCAAAACAATGGTCAATGCTGTTTGTAAACATACGTTGACGATGCCAACGGGAAAGTGTAGCAAGTTTTTAAAGGAAGATGTACCAAGCTTTGGATAATTTACAACTACTACTCGTATCCGAGTAGTTCTCGTCATTTTTTTCTAACAATTTCCTGTTTTCTCCCAAACAAGCAGGTTTTCTTTTAGTTTGCGGTAGTTGTGTATTGTATACCTAATAACTCTGGTTTCAACACACACGTCACGAATTTATTTATAGAATTGAACCTCAGGGAGCGATCATTATTTGATATCCTATCACGCACAGACAACGTCACGCCCAGAAGCAGTTCTCGTCATGTTGCTTTTGAGCTCGATTTTAAAATAAATATAAAACCCATTTTGCTGTTGTTCCTATATAATGATTTTTGACATCTTATTCATGTAACAAAGTCCGTTCGTATGCCGAATGCGCTCAATTTTTTTAATGAGGTCACAGCAGACGAAAACAAACACAAAACTGAGACGAAGAGTTTGTCTTGTTCACGAGGCTGCTGAAAACGATATCTCATGACTGGGTCAGGTTTGCTATTGTAATATTTTTGTGTTTTTCCTGCAACGTTGACTTACATTCGGAATTTGTTTGCAAAGTAGACACAATATTGAAAAACCTGACCCAATTAAGAGAGGTCAGCACGTGGCTTGAATGTGCTCACGTGAATGCCCCTGACGTATTCACGCGACTTTGCGAATCCAAAAGAGAAAAAAAAAACGGCATTTATATATACACAGCTCGATATCTTGATGAGTTTTTGCACTAGTTTGACCAAATGTATCATAAACTTAGGATTAAGGTAGTTGAAGTGAAGAAAATATACGCAAAAAACTCGTTTTGAGCAGAATGACGAGAACTACTAGCTGACGAGATCTACTCGGATACGAGTAATGTCTAAAGGTTCTTGCTCTGCATTGAAGACTTGAAGTCATTGCACATCGAGGTATGTGGTTTCTGTTCACGAAGTTCCATCCCCTTCGCATTCTACATCGACCATGCTGTCTTTAAAATAGTCGCTTTTCTGAAATATCGAGGTCGAATCTTACGATGGAGGCCATCTTATCAAATCGAATCGACGCACGAGATTAATGACAGTCGACTTGTGATTTTTGACACATTGTTTGTTTATTTATCTTTTTGCTTTTACACAGCTAAATCAGTTACCGTTTACTTACTTGGACTTCTAAGTTGGATTGATCGCCTTTAAAAATAAATCAAAAAGAAATAAATGTTGAAGAAAACTTTTTGGTCACTCTCTCAGAAGCGGGACTTCATCAAGGAAGGGCATGTGATCGAAGATGGATCTCGGCTCAGTGTTACTTTGCATTACAGAAAAGGGACAAATCAAATGTAAACAGCCTAACAGCGCAGCCATATTTGTCCAAAACTTTCATGCTGGAAGGTGTTGGGTTTGCTCTTAGTGGAAGTAGTTTTTTTTTTTAAATGATGCATGTTATCTATAGGCGTGCAACAGCACGGACGCGCTTCGCGCGTCCGCGCACTTGAGCTTCGCTCACGCGCGTTGCTTTTGCACGTATCAAGTTTATAAGGCTCGACCAGAAACATGTCGGACTGGCTCGGCAAGCCTCGCCATTCCTACGCTGTTTCTGGTCTCGCCTGATAAACTTGATATCAAAAGACATTAACATGGTATTTTGTATTTAATACCTTGGTTTGTCATGAATCGTAAGAACAGGAACAGCCCCTTCGCCCGACCACCATAGACTGATAAGACTCACAGCCCCATAAAACGCTCCTGGCTTATCCTGGGCAATAATGGTAATAGATCTAGGTTTGATCACCAGATGGTAGCCTTCACTGCTCTGCTCTGGTATAGTTGACTTTTGAAACAAGATATACCGGCGGGGTGGGACTGACGCAGCTGAAGGCAACTGCAGCTTATCTAAATATAGAATAATCAAACTTGCATTAACCTCATATCTTCTTTTGGTGAGCATTCCATTCTTATTATACTGTGAATCATAACATTTACGCAGTTTTTACTCAATCAATGGAGGTTCTGGGGCTTTAGTTGAGGCTATCTCTGCAACATCTTGTTTGAAATGTCATTATTACTTACGTGGGGAAATAGTAGAACAAGCGCGGGGACATATGCGCTGAAAGTAAATATAACATCGGCAGATTGTCTTTGTTCAATATCTAAAATATACAGATAATAAAAATATGATGTTTCATGTAAAACTATGACTTCTAAATCTTGATGTCTCATTGTTTGGTTTGATTATATAATCGTAACTAATAACACCGCTACATGCAGGCCATACAGGAATATTTTGTTTATTAAAACCAGAAGGAAACAGCCTTTCATATATAGGAACTTTCATCAAAAACAATTACATTTATTTCCTGTACTTACCTGATAAATACAAGACCTCTCCAGGAAACTCTGCTGATACTACTATCACCCAGTCTTTCAGATTAATTCTTCTTTCGTCATCTTTTTGTTTTATATAGAACGGCGTCGGTATCACCGAGTTTACTACTTGTCTTGGTCTCATCAAGCCAGCCTTTGAATGCATCTTGTAACGACCTATGGCAAAAAAAATAATTTTATAAATAAATTGAGGCCTGAATCGAAAAAAAAAAAACAAGAAAGTGGCATGCGCACCAGCGAGACTCAGATTAGCCTGGGCAATCGCCCAGTCTAATCAGAGTCTTCGCTGTCCGCATTCAGGTAGCTTAGACCCTTAGCTATGCTGTAAGCGCACAGCAAAGACTGATCAGACCTGGCGAAAGCCCGGGCTGTTCTAAGTCTTCGCTGGACGCACATGCCATTTTGTTGATTAAGTCGTGTCGCGGCTCATATTGTCTTTTATTTTGGTGTTGTGTCTCAAAGACATGTTTTGCCTTATTTGTTTATATGTCCAGGTTAATAGCTTAGATTCTCTTTAACTGAATTGTCATTTTCAAGTCCACATCTGCCCGATTCTGATGGAAACACAAAAAGTTACACTCTCGGCAAGGACTCTGTCAGAAAATATCGACACAATAATATGGCGGCGTAATCTGCACGGACGTCCCTGAAAATTTCTGACAGAGCCGACCCAGGACCGAGAAGAGGGATTTTATTGTAATTAATTACTGATCATTGCCTATCTTTCTACTTAACATTAAATTACTAACTTTCAAATTATTCTGTTTTTTATACTTTAGAAACTTCAAATTTGGAAATGTAACACTTGATCAGTTACCTTCGGTGGTATAAGGGTCATATTTGTCCTCTACAGCCCGTTTCCATTTCTGGGGTGTGTCGTACGGCAAAACATAGTTCAATGTTTCTTTCGTGTTGTCAATTATTTTTGGAACCATGCCATCTGATGAAACATACCTGAAAATGCAAAGGGAAGACAGACACGATTCTACTCATTGAAATACATGTATAGTAAATCGTAAAATATTCGTGATAACTTAAGATGTTAGGATACACCGGCAACTTTCCGCCAGTTTTACAAAGAGAAACAAACTACAAACTTTTGTTACTTCCTTTAAGTTATCTCAGCTATCATGAACATTGTGACAGTGTCTGGCATTTTGAGCCTTATGGAGCGAAAATCGGAAATCGGACTGATGGCATATTCTATTGATCATGTTGATGAGTTTGTTACAGTCTTTGAATATGCTACTGTTGATCCCTTATGCAGTGGTGCCATTCTGAAAATGTGTTGAAGATTTTGAACATGCATGTTGCTTAATGTGAAGGATGAGGCCCTCCCAAGGGTTTTGGGTAGCTGGGGTGAATGACCATTTATTTTCAGGGAGCTGGGGAGCACTAGCAATTATTTTCAGGGAGCTAGGAAGCAAGCTCTTAATTTTGAGGCGCTGGGAAGCACTGTCAGAATGTGATTTTCTAAATTGTTTTGGGCTTCTGGGGGGGGGGCGCAGCCCCCCAGACCCCCCATTTATACATGAATAGACATCATTTTAGTCATTCTTTTTAAGCAAAAACAACTTCTGATGGGCATTCAGACTTGCAAATGCTAGCATTTCGGGGTCTGACTAGAGGTAGAAATGACTGCTTTTACTCATCTTGCAGTAGTTGTGCTTGTTAATCAATTTACAAAGTAAGGTGTTTGTAATTGTATACTCATTCTCATGCATGTTCCACAGAAAGACATTGGGATGCTGTCCATTCTACTCTGAAATTGAATTTATGACTGCTTTCATTCCTTGTGCCCTGACAGATCACACTCAGGTCCTTCTGTTTCATTTAAACTACCATTATATCTTGTTCAAAGCAACATTTTCATACAAGCATCTTACCACCTGGTTCTCTTTCTCTCTGGAACAACATTGAACAGTTCTTTCACTATGTTTTATGGTTTGTTTAAATGTTCAATTATTTGATTAATAAATAAATAAAAAAATTCAGGTTGACAGCAGCATGAACAGTAAGATTTCAGAGCCTCCTGAAATTAAACAGCCCTTATATCTTGAGACTGGAGTTTTCTGAACTGTTCTGCAGCGTTTAAGTGAGTTAATATATACAAGATTTATTGGTAAGTTTGTATAAATAGTTCCTACTTTTTATCATAAGATTCCTACTTTTTCCTACTTTTTTCCTACTTTTTTAATGAAATAATTCCTACTTTTTTCCTACTTTTTCATGAAAAGCCACTTGTAAGCCTGCAGTAGCCGTACTAACAATGATTGTAAAGGTATGATGTAGGTTCCATAGGCAAGTAAATTGTTCTTATTTTGACAAACCTTAACCCTTTCAGAAAACAGAATGGCGGTCAGGAAGGTGAAGTTGGTTCGTTTTTCGTTTTTCGCTTTTCGTTTTCGCTTTTCGTTATTCGTTTTTCGCTTTTCTTTTTTCGATTTTCGTTTTTCGACTATAACTCCTATTTTGACATTCGCACTGAAGCCGAATATCGAAATTTGGCATTCGAAATCCTATTTTGACATTCGAACTCAGGCCGTATATATGGTATTTTGGCATTCGAAGTTCTATTTTGACATTCGCACTGAGGCCGAATATCGAATTTTGACATTCGAAATCCTATTCTGACATTCGAATTCAGGCGAAATATGGTATTTTGATATTCGAAATCCTATTTTGACATTCGCACTGAAGCCGAATATCGAATTTTGACTTTTGAAAACCTATTCTGACATTCAAATTCAACCCGAATATGATATTTTGACATTTAAAATCCTATTTTAACATTCGCTCTGAAGCCGAATATCGAATTTTTACATTCGAAATCCTATTTTGACATTCACACTGAAGCCAAATATCGAATTTTGACATTCAATATCCTATTTTGACATCCGAATTTAGGCCGAATTTGATATTGAATTCGAATGTCAAAATAGGATTTCGAATGTGAAACTTCGATATTCGGCTTCAGAACGAATTTCATAATAGGATTTCGAATGTCAAAATATCAAATTCGGCCTGAATTTGAATGTCAAAATAGGATTTCAAATGTCAAAATTCGATATTCGGCTTCAGTGTGAATGTTAAAATAGGATTTTGAATGTCAAAATATCATATTCGGCCTCAGTGTGAATGTCAAAATAGGATTTTGAATGTCAAAATATCATATTCGGCCTGAATTCGAATGTCAGAATAGGTTTTCAAAAGTCAAAATTCGATATTCGGCTTCAGAGCAAATGTCAAAATAGGATTTCGAAAGTCGAAATATCATATTCGGCCTAAATTCGAATGTCAGAATAGGATTTTGAATGTCAAAATATCATATTTGGCCTGAATTCGAATGCCAAAATAGGATTTCAAAAGTCAAAAATTGTTATTCGGCTTCAGTGCGAATGTCAAAATAGGATTTCGAAAATCAAAATTCGATATTCGGCCTCATTGCGAATGTCAAAATACCATATTCGGCCTGAGTTCGAATGTCAAAATAGGATTTCGAATGTCAAAATTTGATATTCGGCTTCAGTGCGAATGTCAAAATACCATATTCGGCCTGAATTCGAATGTCAAAATAGGATTTCGAATGTCAAAATTCGATATTCGGCCTCATTGCGAATGTCAAAATACCATATTCGGCCTAAGTTCGAATAACAAAATAGGATTTCAAATGTCAAAATTCGATATTCGGTTTCAGTGCGAATGTCAAAGTATGATTTTGACTGTCGAAATTCGATATTCGGCGTCAGTACGAATGTCAAAATAGCATTTTGAATGTCAAATTTCGATACTCGGCTTCAGTGCGAATGTCAAAATAGGAGTTAGGTTCAAAAAACGAAAAACGAATAACAAAAAGCCAAAAGCGAAAAAGCGATAAACGAAAAGCGAAAAACGAAAAACGAAAAGCGAAAAACGAAAAGCGAAAAACGAACCAACTTCACCTTCCTATGGCGGTCATATAATTTCAATTTTCATGTACTCTTTCACAAAATTGTGCACAGGCTCTCACAAGGACTTTTGAAAACATAAAAACAGATGGAAAGATGCTTTAGTTGTAGGACATATGAATGTAATATAGAGTTTATTAAAATATGGGATTTATAAACCTCGGGATGTTTAAAGATCCGAAAGAAACTCGTCCTTCGGACTCGTTTCTTTATCAGATCTTTAAACTTCCCTCGGTTTATAAATCCCATATTTTAAATGGGACGATTAATAAACTCTATATAACTCTGGTTCGCGACATCTCTTTTTCAAAGATCTATAATGCAAACATTCTTAAAAAGTGTAGATGATGAAAAATGAAACACGCCGATAGAAATGTTGAATCACTCTTTTCAGAAGACGCTTTGAAATTTAGTAGTCAGTGCGCGGAAAAACATTTGACTTTACGTGCAAATTTTATGACGTCACTTTAATTTCACGTTCCGTGACGTCAATGTCGCACCTCCACAAGGCTCAAAATCGCAGGAACTGTCACAAATGGTTATGATCTCTTTTAATGCATAAAAAGCTATGCACTACTGCCAAGAGGTGTTAACAATGGCAAACGATTCAAGGAAAACGACACTCACTTTCCTGGTTCGGGCACACTACCATGAAAGACACATCTTGCGACATCAATTGTGAAGCTTTTATTATTTTCATTATAATAATAATTATTATTAATGTTGTTGTTTGTTTACTTATTTGGTTTGGGGTTGGGATAGTTGGGTTTACGGCGAATTAATGATCGTAATATTAAGCCGATCCTTAAGCATAGGTGGGCGACAACCGGAGTTTCCGGAAAAAAATAAATAAATACAAAAAGAAACCATCTGAGCTTTTGTTGCTCTCCTTGCTTAAACCGTAAAGTGCATGCAATTTGGATGTTTTTTTTTCTATAAATATTAACACATACAGCACACCTACCAATTAGGAAAGAAATCCGATTTAGCCACATTCCATCTTTCTTGGTGAAGGGTACAAATAATCTGATGTCCTGGTTCCGGTTCAATGAAAAATGACAAGTAGTACAAATCTCCATTTACGTGGGTAACTTTCAGACCACAGTCTAGTTCCTCTTCTTTAACTCCGTATGCGCTGAAAGATGGAAAAATACAGTTAGGTCCCGATACCTCGAAATCAAAATTTACCGCAAATTACTGATATCTCAAAGTTACTACTGGTATCTCAAATTAAATTTTCTGGTACCAGAAAATTTAATTTGAGATACCAGTAGTTTGTAATTACACGAGTGGAAATTTAAAGAAAAATGGGAAATATGTCCAAACTATATACTTTGATATAAGAGGGTGCTTTGAGATATCCGTGTTGGAGATAACGAGAGTCAACTATATGCCAAAATATGACGTAGAGGGGGGGGGGGCAGATCGTTCACATTTATGTTTCTCTCATAACCTGTATCATAATTCCACATGTTGTCATTGTATGGACTGAGATGACATAAAAAGAGTTGTATTGTTTCGCATTATATACATAGAAGAATGGGAGCAAATTGTTTTCTGACAGAGCTGCAGAGTGGTTCCACTAAAAGTACATGTATTTTCAGTCATCTAACTGCATATGAGCCGCGACACGAGAAAACCAACAAAGTGATTGTGCGCCCAGCGCAGACTCAAATCAGCCTGGGCATCCGCCCAGTCTGATCAGACTCTTCGATAAGCGAGTAGAGGGTAGCTAAGGGTCTAAGCTACCGCGATGCTCACAGCGAAGACTCTGATCAGACTGGGCGGATGCGCTGCGCTGGGTGCACAACCACTTTGTGTTTTTCGTGGGGCAGCTCAAATTAATATATTATGCAAACAGCGCATTTATATATGTGCTTGAGGCTTATGACCGTTTTTTTTTCATGATGCGACATACATGTCTGCTCAGAATCGCAATGTAATTTTATTAAACTGAGATCCTACACCTTGTAGTGTTATAAATTACAAAACAGTTTTCATTTATAGAAGTTTGACTGTTCTTGGTATCTAAATTCTCTCAGTCAGGTATTAAATCCATTTGAAGAAAGAACTTTGATACAAGTATATATCCACACTTTAAAAACATATCGTGCATTAGTTTATGTTCGTTTTACATGATTTAATCTAAGTTGATAAATTCACAGCATCATTATGATTCATTTGATGTACATTTTAATGTTTTTAGCAATGCTTTCATGTTGTTCCAACAACGTATTTCTAATTGGTTTATACCAGGTGGGAAAAGAAAAACTTACTTGTGAAAGTATATCTTCCAAGTACCCCTCGGAATTGGAGCTTCGCCTTTGTTATATATTTTAACTTGCAGTGTGATATACTTGTCTTGGATTTTATTGAAGTTATCAACCACGCCAGCAGTTATCTCCAGATTAGATGCAATGTAATCAATAGTGCTCTGGTCAGACCAGGGCAGAAGCTCATCTGAGAAAAGAAGCATTTTAAGTTTAAGAAATCACCTCTTCAACAGTACAACTTCGCTAAAATTTTCATACGATTTATCTAATGCTGTTGTTTGTAGCTTCTGTAACGTTAACTTAATTTACGTCGGGCTAAAACAAAATGGCAACTATTTTGATAAGTATGCAAATAAACAAAAATCTATTCAAACTAATCAGAATTTATTTATAACAAACCTTAGAGCTTGTAACAAAAGTGATTTTAAGAAACTTCAAATCCTAGAGTAGAAATCAATAGTCAGTATCAATAGATTCTCAGTTTCAAGAAGCTGTTTTCTGTAAAATCCAAGTAAGGGGATCTGATTCTGCACTAGTAGGATGTGTGTACAGGAGTCCCAATAGCACTAGGGAAAATTTTGATATGTTAACAGAGCTATTATACAAAATTAGGGATCTTAGTTATTCACATAAACTCACCATGGGTGATTTCAACATAAGAGAAATAAATTGGATTGACTGTACAACCAGTGTTAAGTGAAGAACACATTGCCACGGTCTTTTTGAAATGTGTGCGTGCCTCCTTTCTGATTCAGCATGTCAAGCAATTTTACAAGGATAAGAGAAAATCAGAAACCGTCTCTGTTAGATCTAATATTAACCAATGAGGAAATTATGGTAAACAATATTTCATACAGCCCTGGTCTGGGAAGAAGCGATCATCTGGTTTTATTGTTTGATTTTAATTGTTATATAGAGGTTAGGAAGGACACTAGCTTTCAAAAGTACAACTTCTTTAAAGGAGATTATAAAGCAGTTACATCATCGCTGGAAGGTAAAGAGTGGGAAAGTAAATTATATGGCTTGGACTTCTCTCAATCGTGGTCTTGTTTTGCTGAATTTATTATCAAATTAATAGAAAAATATATACCAGTGAGCAAAGCAAGAGGCAAGGGAGATAAGAAAAACTTATGTGTAAATAAATCCTGGCTTATTGGAATAAGAAATAAACAACGGAAACGAACCAAATTCAAACACTGCATGACACAAGATATAAAGTTTCCTGAAATAAAGTTACCAGAGAACTGCGTAGAGCCAAATACATGTTTGAAAAAGATTTAACTGCAAGAATAAAGAATGAAAACAAACTCTTCTGGAGCTATGTCCGATCTAAAACCAAGACAAAGTCAACAGTATCTCAGCTAACTAATAATGAAGGAGAATTATCGAAAACCGATCAAGAAACAGCAGCTCTTTTAAACAATTTTTTTGCTAGTATATTTGAGGTTGAGGGGGATGGACCACTGCCAGAATTTGAACAACGCCATTATGAGAATGAACTTAGTGACATAATCATTACAGAAGAAAATATAGACAAGTCAATATGTCATTTAAAACCATCTAAATCACAAGACCCAGACAAGTTCCATCCCAAATTATTCAAGGAGACCCATTCAGAAAAAAAAACACCACTTAGAATTATTTTTCAAAAATCAGTAGAGGAACGAAAACTGCCAGAAGTGTGGAAAGCAGCAAAGGTCACTCCAATATTTAAGAAAGGGAACAAAAGAAGTGCAGAAAATTACCGACCCATTAGTCTTATATCAGTACCAGGCAAAATTTTAGAAAAGATCATACGAGTTGCAGTTGTGAACACATGGCTTCCAACAATTTATTTTCATCAGCACAGCACTGCTTTGTAGCAGGAAGGTCATGCATAACTCAGCTGTTAGAAACTATGGAAGAAATTACAGAGTCAACAGATAATGAGGAGGACGTTGACATGATATATTTAGACTTTTGTAAAGCCTTTGACAAGGCCCCCACAAAAAGCTTCTCAAAAAATTGTTTAGTTATGGCATAGTAGGAAAAATATTTATCTGGGTAAAAGAGTTTCTATCAAACAGGAAACAGTCCTGAATGGCAAAATATAACCAGTGGAATTCCTCAGGGGAGTGTCCTGGGACCTATCTTGTTTCTGATCTTCATAAATGACCTCCCAGACGCAATCAATGTATGCATAAAACTGTTCGCTGATGATGGAGAGATTTACAGTAGTGTCAACACAGAAGAAAAACAGAGAATTCTCTAAGAAAATGTTACTAAAGCAGAAAATTGGGCTCACACTTGGAAAATGTTCTTCAACAAACAGAAATGCCACCATCTGCACATTGGAAAACGCAATACAATTGGTACTTACACCATGAATGGAAAGAGCGGATCAACAAATATTGAAAAGGTGGATCATGAAAAAGACCTAGGAGTTATAGTAGACAGAAATCTAAAATTCAGGGAACACATCATATCAAAAGTGAATATTGCAAACCGTAATGTTGGAATCATCTTTAGGACCTTCACATATTTAGATACTGAAATGTTCTTAGATTTATATAAGGTACTGGTTTGCCCTCATTTGGAATATGCCTCACAAATATGGACACCAATATACAAGAAAGATAAAATCATAATTGAAAATGTACAGCGTAGGGCAACCCGTTTAGTTAACAGTATAAGACATCTAACGTACGAAAATAGATTAAAGGAACTAGGGCTGCCAACTCTTGAATACAGACGTGAAAGAGTAAACATGGTCCATGTATATAAGATATCAAATGGAACAGATCAGATAGAAACGGATACATTATTCAAATTGGCGAGTCATTTAACAACAAGAGGTCACTCACTGAAGCTTTTCAAGCCAAGAGAACGATTGAATACCAGACGTCTGAGTTTTAGCAACAGGATAGTGGATGCTTGGAACTCATTACCAGAGACTGTAGTAAGGGTACCCTCTCTCAACTCTTTTAAAAGTCGTCTAAATACACATTGGAGACAACACCCACGAACTCGAAAGTTTACCGCCACATGCTATCGGATGTACTACGAAACCGGATATAGACAAACATATCAAGATGCACCCACAGAAGCAGAGATTGCTTGAATTGGTGTCGAGGTTACAGTAAGCTACAGTAAGATATGTAGTAAGCTGTCTCAAACTCGCTGTAAGGTATGTTTTCTAGTTTCGATTCTACAACGTCAGCATAATTTTCGATGTGCTCCTCTTTTGTTTATAGTTGTTGAAAGCGAGAACTGAGAGAGTTATGCGATGTTGAAATTAAATGCTCAAAACGTTCCAACATTGAAATGGTTGTCTCTATGAGGCTTGAACTGAACTGAAACATCTTTATTTCTTTTATATATGAAGATCGTTTCTGATTCATTACCTTCGAATAACTCCACCACTCTGCTGTACTTGTTACCAGACCTATATAAAAATAAGATCTTAAAATAAACATCGATCCATTTGACAAGGGGCAGCAATTGGAACGGTACGACTATGCATAGGCATAGGCATACGGCGTACATATAACAGCTTTTGTATGCAATGAATGAGACGGAAACAGTAATGATGACGACAAAGTTCCAAGTTGCATGAACTTTGCAATGCCAAGGCCTGTTTATCAACTTCTATCCGCTAAATAACTTGAAAATAACTAAAATTGTTCATTTTTGCTTCAAATGCAAACAATTTTATAAAGTTATGATATTTCACCTTATACGTCTGCATTACGGTGGGTAAATGGTTTTCATTTACCTTGTTCGAAGATGCATTACTTTTTGAGTTCCCCATAAAACATCAGTACCAGTGATGACCTCATTCCAGGTTATTCCACCATCTCTGCTATACTCCACTGCAAGGCCAGGAAATGTCACAGAAAATTCCACTTTTCCATTGGTAACCCTGAAGTAAAATAAGTGATAAAATTTATCCTCATAGATACGTTTTCTTAACTGTCAGTACAGAACAGATATCGGTAAATCGGATGCCAGAACCACTCAAGGGCAGCAATTTATTCCAAACTTAGCGCTTATATGGTTATCAAATTTACTGCTTGAGATCCTCGAGTTCTTGTGATCCTCAGTTTAATTAGTCCTTCTTCTTTACATCAACTAAAAATGTGTTTATGAAATACTACGCCCCCAACCGCATGCTTGCCTCTAAAAAAGGTTCATCCCATAATGTATAAGTCATAAAGGGGTATAGCTACACATTGTATTTTTAGAATTTGCTATAAAGCTAAACAAGTCATTTACACCTTGGTTTGTAACTGTATGACGACTATAAAGATCATAGCTTAAGGGGTTCTTCAGATATTTTGTTCACAAGCTTGTTCCTATACAAATTGCCTATGTCCAAAAAATGTGAAACAACTCAAAGAAAATTTACTAAATACAAGTATATTCAAAAGTTAATCAGTTCATCTACACCTTAGTCCAAACCTGCACGCCAAATCTGAGGAGCCTAGCTTAAGCGGTTCTTCAGATATTTTGGTCACAAGGGTTTTCCTATATATAATGCCTATGTCCGAAAAAGGGGAATAACTAAACCAAACCAGAGGACCAATGGTCCTGTAGCTCACCTGACACTTGGTCCTGGTATATATTTTCATGCTTTTATACATGTATATAGCACCAGGGCAGGGGCCCCCTCCCTTGGGGATTAATGTTGAGTCCCAATTCTATATACCAAGCCACAAGGTCACTGGGCCTTTGTTTCTGGACAAAGATTTATGAAGGGTTTTTATCATGAATGGGTGTGGCGGCCACCATGTTCATACGACCATGACCATCTGAACAAACTTTGATTCCTTTGACCCAGTATTAAAGCTCCATATGAAATACAGTAATCGTTTGTATAAACTATGATGGGCCTGAGTGCCCAATGCTACATACCGGTACCAAGTTTCAAGGTTATAGGCCTTTCGGTTCTTGAGAAAAAGACTTTTGAAGAGTTTTTACCAAAAATGGGCATGGTGGCCATCTTGGTCAAGTGACCAAGACCATCTGAACAAACTATGGTTCCTTTAAACCGGTGAAGCTCCATATGAAATATGGCTTCAATTGACCTTAGTGGCCTCTGAGAAGATGTTTGAAAATGTTGACGGGTGACAGAATCTCAATGACCTTGTACAAAAGTTAAAGAATGACCTTGACCTTTAACGACAAAATATCTTCATCTGGTCATTTAGTCAACCATATATACCAAATATTGCACCTTAGACTTAAATAGTTTCTGAAAAATCCACTGTTTAAGCATTTTCCCATATAAAAGACTACATAATGTACCAAAGTTGACAGTGTCATAAATTAGGTCAAGGTCAACACACGATCATTTGTATAAACTATGATGGGCTTGAGTGCCCAAAGCTACATATCAAGTTTCAAGGTCATACACCTTTTGGTTCTGGAGAAGAAGATTTTGAAGGGTTTTTACCATATACGGGCATGGCGGCCATCTTGGTCAAGACCCTGAGAACAAACTTTTATTCCCTGATCACACTTAGACTCCATATGAAATTTTGCTTCAATCAGACCAGTGGTTTCAGAGGAGTAGATGTTTTGAAAATCTTGATGACGGACAGACCGACAAAATGACCTTGACCTTCAGTGACATAATATCTTCATCTGGTCATTTAGTTGACCATATATACCATGTATTGTACCTTAAACTTAAATAGTTTCTGAGAAATCCACTGTATAAGCGTTTTCCCATATAAAAGCCTAACGTACCAAAGTTGACCTTGTCGTAGATTAATTCAAGGTCAACGCATGGTCATGATTTGTATAAACTATGACGGGCCAGCATGCCACATACCAAGTTTCAAGGTCAGAGGCCTTTTGGTTCTGGAGAAGAAGATTTTTGAAGGGTTTTTACCATATATGGGCATGGCGGCCATCTTGGTCATGTGACCCAGACCCCGGGTAAACGTACCAAGTTTCAAGGTCATGTAGCCCAGCCCCCCCCCCCCCCCCGGTATAAACTTTAGTTCCCCTATCCCACTGACACACCATATGAAATTTGGCTTCAATCTCCCCAGTGGTTTCAGAGGAGAAGATGTTTGAAAATCTTGATGACGGACAGACCGACAAAATGACTTTGACCTTCAGTGACATAATATCTTCCTCTGGTCATTTAGTTGACCATATATACCACATATTCTGAGAAATCCACTATATAAGCGTTTTCCCGCATGCCCAAAGCTACATGCCAAGTTTCAAGGTCATAGGCCTTTTCTGGAGAAGAAGATTTTTGAAAGTTTTTTAACCATATATGGGCATGGCGGCCATCCTGGTCATTTTACCCAGACCCCGGGTACAAACTTTCGTTCCCCCTTCCCACTGAGACTCCATATGGAATTTGGCTTCAGTCGGCCCAGTGGTTTCAGAGGAGAAGATGTTTGAAAATCGTGACGACGGATAGTCCGACGGAATGACCTTGACCTTTAGTGACATGTATCTTTATCTGGTCATTTAGTCGACCATGTATACCAAGTATTGTACCTTAGACTTAAATATTTTCTGAGAAATCCATTGTTTAAGCGTTTTCCAATATAAAAGCCTAACGTACCGAAGTTTACCTTGCCGTAAATTAGATCAAGGTCAACACAAGATCATCATTTGTATATACTTTGTTGGGCCTACATGCCCAATGCTACATACCAAGTTTCAAGGTCATAGGTCTTTTGGTTCCGGAGAAGAAGATTTTTTAAGGGTTTTTACCATATATGGGCATGGCGGCCATCCTGGTCATGTGACCCAGACCTTGGGTATAAACTTTCGTTCCCCTATCCCACTGAGACTCCATATGAAATTTGGCTTCAATCGGCCTAGTGGTTTCAGAGGAGAAGATGTTTGAAAATCTTGACGACGGATGGTCCGACGGAATGACCTTGACCTTTAGTGACATAATATCTTCATCTGGTCATTTAGTCGACCATGTATACCAAGTATTGTACCTTATTTGTACCTTAGACTTAAATATTTTCTGAGAAATCCACTGTTTAAGCGTTTTCCAATAAAAAAAGCCTAACGTACCAAAGTTGACGATGCCGTAAATTAGGTCAAGGTCAACGCAAGGTCACGATTTGTATAAACTATGATGGGCCGGCATGTCCAATGCTACATACCAAGTTTCAAGGTCATAGGCCATTTGGTTCTGGAGAAGAAGATTTTTGAAGGGTTTTTACCATATATAGGCATGGCGGCCATCTAGGTCATGTGACCCAGACCCCGGGTATAAACTTTCGTTTCCCCATCCCACCGAGACTCCATATGAAATTTGGCTTCAATCGGCCCAGTGGTTTCAGAGGAGAGGATGTTTGAAAATCTTGACGACGGATGGTCCGACGGAATGACCTTGACCTTCAGTGACATAATATCTTCACCTGGTCATTTAGTCGACCATGTATACCAAGTATTGTACCTTAGACTTAAATAGTTTCTGAGAAATCCACTATTTAAGCGTTTTCCAATATAAAAGCCTAACGTACCAAAGTTGACCATGCCGTAAATTAGGTCAAGGTCAAAGCAAGGTCATGATTTGTACAAACTATGATGGGCCGTCATGCCCGATGCTACATACCAAGTTTCAAGGTCATAGGCCATTTGGTTCTGGAGCAGAAACTTTTTGAAGTGTTTTTACCATATATGGGCATGGCGGCCATCCTGGTCATGTGACCCAGACCCCGGGTATAAACTTTCGTTTCCCCATCCCACCGAGACTCCATATGAAATTTGGCTCAATCGGCCCAGTGGTTTCAGAGGAGAAGATGTTTGAAAATCGTGACGACGGATGGTCCGACGGAATGACCTTGACCTTTAGTGACATATATCTTCATCTGGTCATTCAGTCGACCATGTATACCAAGTATTGTTCCTTAAACTTAAATAGTTTCTGAGAAATCCACTGTTTAAGCGTTTTCCAATATAAAAGCCTAACGTACCAAAGTTGACCATGCCGTAAATTAGGTCAAGGTCAACGCAAGGTCATGATTTGTACAAACTATGATGGGCCGGCATGCCCGATGCTACATACCAAGTTTCAAGGTCATAGGCCATTTGGTTCTGGAGAAGAAGATTATTGAAGGGTTTTTACCATATATGGGCGTGGCGGCCATCTTGGTCATGTGACCCAGATACCCCGAACAAACTTTCTTTCCCCCGACCTAGGTAGGCTCCATATGAAATATGGCTTCAATCGGCTTAGTGGTTTCAGAGGAGAAGATGTTTGAAAATGTTGACGACGGACGACGGACGGACGGACGGACGACGGATGCCTGGCTATACTATAAGCTCACCTATGAGCCTAAAGGCTCAGGTGAGCTAAAAATCATGAAAAAGGATCAAAAGTTAATCAATTCATCTACACCTTAGTCCAAACCTGTACGTAAAATATCAGGATCCAAGCTTCAGTAGTTCTTCAGATATTTTGGTCACAAGGTTATTCCTATAGAGCATGCCTATGTGCGAAAAAGGGGAATAACTCAACTAAACATTTACGAAATATACTCAAAAGGAAATGAGTTCATCTATACCTTAGTTCAAACCTGTATGCAAAATATCAGGATCCTAGCTTGAGGGATTCTTCAGATATTTTGGTCACAAGGTTATTCCTATAGAAAATGCCATGCCCGAAAAAGGGGAATAACTAAACCAAAAATTTACGACATATGCTCAAAATTTATTCTGTTCATTTACACCTTAGTTCAAACCTGTATACCAAGTATCAGGACCATAGCTTCAGCGGTTCTTCAGGTATTTTGGTCACAAGATTTTTCCTATATAAAATGCTTCTGCCAAAAAAAGGGGAATAACTCGACCAAAAATTTATGAAATAGGCTCAAAAGTAAATCAGGTCATCTACAGCTTAGTCCATTAATGTATACCAAATATCAGAATCCTAGCATAAGCGATTCTTCAGATATTTTGGTCACAAGTTTTTTTCCGATATAAAATGACAAAGTCGAAAAAGGGGCATAACTCTTGAACGACAAGACTGGCGGAGTAAAAAAATACTGGTCCACTTATATTTTCATGTACATGCCACATTTAAAATTTCAAGATCCTCGCACAAGCGGTTCTTGAGTTTCCCAGCTGCCAAGAAGTGTTACGGACAGACGGACGGACGGACGGACGGACAGACAGATAGGCCCAAACCAATATGCTCCCTCAACTTCTCCGAAGTTGGGGGCATAAAACGGAATTAAAGAAGTTGGGGGCATAAAACGGAATTAAATTACTTGAGAATAATTATTTGTAAGAGAAACTCTGAAATTTCTGGTGAAAGAATTTCAGTTTGTAATGCCACTGTATGCCATGCTCCGATACAAATGACGTCAATGCTGCGATACCAATGACGTCATAGATCTGTAATCATAGCAACTAAAATTTCATACTGATGTCAAAGTGACGTCTTTGAGACTAAGCAGAAGAGTTGGTAATTCCATAGTTGCTATGGTTACTGATCCATGGCATCATCACACTCATAATACGAGACGAGCATGGTATACAGTTTATGGCATGCTCCTCTCGAAATATAAGTGAGATGCTACCTAAAATTCATTCATTGGAAAAGAGTGATTTTCTCAAACTTATAATTCATTCTCAAATTAATTAATTCTCTGTTATTAGTCCCCTATCTTTGCATCAGTAGTCGGTTGATCCTGCGAAAATTGTAGAGAAGCAAAAATTTAAATCAGTCCTCGTGATGTGCGTCCTCACTGCTCGCACATGCCCTTGTCTCTTAAGTCGCATATAAAGAAAATGGAGAGTTGCTTCCAGTGAAAGTGCACGTATTCACTTTAAAAAAAAAAAGATTATTTTATTACCTTGCTCCGGGAAAAAAGGATTATTTTATTACCTTGCTCCGGGAGGAGGCACCCTATAACTCAGTCCTATGGCCTCAAGTCGATTTAATTCCTTATATCCCACAGTATTTGCAAACTTTTCCCATTCCAATTTTTCTCGACGCTTTCTCTCCTCTTTAGTGATGCCCTTTTCTTCAAAATCGGCCTTGTGCCACGCCCTTTCGGCCAAGGCAAGAAGGCGGGGAAATAACATCTCGTCAATATTCTGCTGACGGGGCAGTTGTCCGTCTTCGGCATTCCGCACAGTTTCGCTCCATAGGTGACCTTGCATACCTAAATGTAAATGGATAGTTCCGTAGAGGCCGAAATATGCCTATATACTCATAAAGAAACGGTCGCTTTAAAGACGCAGCATTCTGCTGCGTCTATAAAGTGACCATTTCCTGGTGAAAAGTATTGCCGTCAATGGAAATTTTATGTTAATTGTCAGCTGCAGAGTCCTTTGTGTAAATTGTCAGTAGCAAAGTCCTTTATCTAAATTGTAAGCTGCAGAGTCCTTAATGTAAATTGTAAGTTGCGGAGTCTTTTATGTAAATTATCAGTTGCAGAGTCCTTTATGTCAATTGTCAGCTGCAGAGTCCTTTCTGTAAATTGTATGCCGCAATTCTTTATGAAATTTGTCTGTTGCAGAGTCAGCTGCAGAGTCATTTATGTAGATTGTAAGTTGCAAACCTTTATGTAAATCGTCAGCTGCAGAGTCCTTTATGTAAATTGTTAGTTGCATAGTCCTTTATGTAAATTGTCCGCTGCAGAGTCCTTTATTTAGATTGTTAGCTGCAGAGTCCTTGGTGTAAATTGTAAGCTGCAGAATCCCTTATGTCAACTGTCAGCTGCCGAGTCCTTTAAAGTCTAATTTTCGGACAGAAATGTCAGAGGAAACAATAAAGCAAGAGATCAGGCCCCGAGTTTATAAAACTTTTTTCATGCTCAACTCAACTGAGCATGAAATTTTACCTGGTAATAAATAGCAAATTATTGATAAGTTCAATTGTTTTCTTGCTCAGTTTAGCTGAGTATGAAGTTTTCTCAGCTTATGAATATGAAAATGCCATCATTAGGTGGCATTTTCATATTTATCAGCAGAGAAAATTTCATGCTCAGCTGAGTCGAGCACGAAAAACGTTTTATAACCTCGCGGCCAGACTTTTCCTTTGTCCGGGCTGTACACTGTTTTTTTATCCACCGACGGTAAGTAATATCTCTCTTTTTTAATTTTTTATATTTTGTAGGTATTTGTGTTTTAGAGACTGAACGGCTTCCGCTAATCATAATCTTTTTATGTTAAATGTTGTTTCTTTTAACAATTGCTCAAGTGTTAATAAACCAATATTTTACATTAGATGCATGATTTTTTAGATTAGGGGAAGCCAGTTTTATAGTGTTGTGTCATATATGTGCACTATTTTATGTTGTATATTTTGTGATAAGTAATGCATGTATAGTTTTAGTCTCTTATAACTCTCTCAAGAGTGGCAATGTACATTGTATTTCTTAACATTTTAATTTGCTAGTCTTATGTATGTACATTGATGAGACTCAAATAAAGATTACTACCGTACAAACTCGTCAAAGTTCAAAGATGGACGAGCCCATTCGATGACATTTTGAGGCGCGACATGACGAAACAAACAAAGTGGCATATGCAAGACTCAGATAAGCCTGGACATCCCCTCAGTCTGAACAGTGTCTCCGCTATCCGCATGGAGGTAGCTATGATTCTTAGCCAAACTTGTGCCGCACAGCAAAGACTCTGATCAGACTTGGCGGATGCAAAGGCTGATCTGAGTCTTCGCCGGGCGCACATGCCACTTTGTTAGTTTAGTCGTATCGCGGCTAAAAAAATTGAACTGAGGTATCCAAATATTTCTTAACATACAGAATGCAGAGGAATTTTTCAATACTGCCCGAGAACGAGGGCATCAATTCAAAGGCAATAACCCTGAGGTGCATTCAACAAAGAGAGCGCTCGCGAGTTCCCAGTTTACTGGTGCCGATTTATAGAACTCGGTATCAGTCTCTCGGGCGCTTGAGAGTGCCCACTTTGTAGAGTTGAGTACACTTGAAGCCATAGTTAACTCTTTCGGCGCCAAATTTTTCAGACGACAAATTTTCGTCTGCTCAAATCATCAGACGACAGATTTGTAATTGGAAATTTTAACAATCTAAAGACATTTTTCATAAAATCAGGCTTTTTAAGTTCATATTTGAATGGCAAACAGTGTAGATCCTGATCAGACGGCTCTTTTAAGAGCCGGCTGATCTGGATATACGCTGTTTGCAAAGTCGCATTTTTGCGCCGAAAGAGTTAAAGTATAAACATGAACATATGTAATTTTACATTGTAAACTGGTGCGAATGCTCATTTTTTTAGACTTTATCAGTTTGACATTGAATGACGTACATAAAAAAAACAATAGGTTCTGAATAGTAAGATCCCTTGGCAGCAAGGAATACATCAAAGAACAGAAAATAGCAGACTCGGTTTAATTGAGTCTGTTCATGACCAGTAATGAAATGTGCGACACCAGCCACGCCCCCTAGCACCGGCTTAAGCGGAGCTCTATTTTCAAAATAAGCCTTTCAAGCAAATTATACTAATCAAAACAGTTGGCCAAAAGAAAGCGGATTTCAATCAAAACAGCTGTTCAGTCTTACCAAATGCATATTAAGATGTCTTACCAATAACATTTTCTGGCTTCAATAAGGGGTCACATTTGGACATATCTGCCCCACAAACGTCTTCTTTTGTCAATGGTTCCCCACTTCGTTTAACGTCTATATTGTCATACAAAGCGTCAGGCAGGAAACCGAAAGTTTTTCTTGTGTCGGTATATCGAGCCGCCCAGTAGAGTCCCCGTTCCTCCGGATCTGGTTCGTGAGGGTGATCAAAATATAGATGAGTTGCTTGAGACATCACTACCTAAAGAGCGAAATACAACAGAATAATGTGAATTTTTCCATATAATGTGAGCCGCGGTATGATAAAACCAACAAAGTGGCATGTGAGCCCAACGAAGCCTATGATCAGCCTGGGCATCCGCCCAGTCTGATCAGAGTCTGCGCTGTCAGTATGGAGAAAGCTTAGACCCTAAGCAACCCTTTAAGCGCACAGCAAAGATCTTATTCAGACTGGGCATAGCCCCAGACTGTCCTGAGTCTTCGCATGGGCACATGCAACTTTGTTGGCTTTGTCGTGACGCGGCTAAATCATATTTACATGAGGTCGACTCTCGCTGTCTCTCTCAAACTAACATGCCATCAAGCTTTTGGGGAAAAATTAATAAAGGAATTGAGATACTATGATCTGAAGTATGAAACATCTACAGAAAAATCATCCGATATAAAGACAGGTTTTACTGACTTATGCAGGTACTTTGAGATATCAGTGTCTAAGGCCCGATTTCACGTCGAACTTAGTACTTTTTTATGTCAAATACTTCGACACACGTCCTTATTACTATTCCTCTTATTTTAAATTGATATCTCAAAACATTTTTTGGTTTCTTGGCTTTAAAGCTTTGGACTGGTAAAAATTGACTGTATTTACAGATACACGTATGTCGAGGCATAATCTAAAGATAATGTAAAGTCGGAATAAGTGACATTTAGTTGCCTTAATTGTTGATGAACACACGGCTTTTATTTTGCATAAAACTTATAAAGATCTGCTAATGCATATACAGTCAACTCCCGATATCTCAAACACTGATATCTCAAAGTATCTTCCTATATTGAAGAATATATATCCTGTTGTTTTTTTTATATTTCAACTCCTGATATCTCAAACTAATGATATCTCAAAGTAAATTTTCTGGTTCCAGAAAATTTACTTCGAGATATCATTAGTTTCTACTGAAGTTCAACCTCGAGGTATCGAGAGTTGACTGTACATTAACATATTCTGGCAACTGACAATAGTTAACACATCAATACACAATCCACAAAACAAAGTAATTTCAAACTTTGGCAATACTTCTATTTATTTGTATGAGCCAAATACAATCATTTGATGATCCAACTGATTTTTCACTATTTATTTATCAGATATTTCAAGATAGCATATGCCTATATGAGTCAAACGACAGGACGTGGCTTTTGCTTTTATATTTGTCCTTTCCTAAATCCTGCACATAACTTAGGCGCTTAAGCGCTGTCAGTGGTGTTGTATGGTACAGACGTGCTTACTCAGATATTATCACTTAAGGGAAGAGTCATTTATTACCAGGTGGGGGGCCGGGTACATTTAGGGGGGGTCGGAATTTTTTTTGGTGATGTGCTGGGGGGGGGGTCGGAAATAAAAAAGCCATGGTGTAGGGGGGGTCATATATTTTATTAGGCATATTGGGGGGGGGGGGGTCAGAATTCTTCCATCGGTCTCCATTTTTAAAAAATGTCTCAGCTTCTGGGGGGCTTTGCCCCCAGACCCCCCCATTAATCTTAACATTTCAGTCTTTATTGTTTTAATTTTGGAAACATAAGGCCATTTACAATTGTATACCAGCTTGTCATTAGCAAAGCTGCTGTAGCTTCAGGGGGCTGCGCCCCCACACCCCCTCCTGCCTATTATTATTATTAACAGTTTATTTCAGCATTCTACAACAGTTTTCAAGAAGCCCATTAGCATAAGGAGTCGGTAAAGGAGTCGAAAGAATTGCAGACAAAATTTAAACAAACCATTAATCTGCATGTTTAACTAACAAGTCAGAATAAGTAAATGTTCTTTATGTTTCATACAGGTTTTGATTGAGTCTGACATAAAATAGGTAATATGGTGTGTGTGTGTGTGAAGGGTAGCTGGGATGTGGGGTGGAGTAGGGGGGGTCATAAACTTTTTTGTCACCAGTCTGGGGGGGTCGGGGAAAAATTCTGATGAGACTGGGGGGGTCGGAAAAACTTTGGTGACTCATATGAAAATGTACCCGACCCCCCCCCCCCCCCCCCCCCCCCACCTGATTATAAATGACTCGTCCCTAAAATGACTGCTTTAAACCAAATGTACTTGTTTCTTTATGATCCGATATCATATTAAATAATTATGTAGTTCTAATATCCCAAACAGGCACATGACGTCGTAATGATGTCGCACTTACGTCGATGCGACGTTATCGTGGTCAGTAAGACGTCATTTCGACGTCATGAGCCCGCTGGGTCTGTACTGCTTGTATCGGTGAAATCAGATCTGAATTCGAAAGCACTTATCATTTACTGATTGGACAACTTACTTTATAACCAGCGTTGGCCAGTTTGTACGCTCTTTGAGACGCCCCCCATTCCCAGATATTGTCCCAAGGATAAGCTGTCATGTCTTTATTGCCGACCTGATCAAGAGGAAAAGGATTGCCATCTTTGTCCATGAAGGCATCTTCCCAGCCCATCAGTCCAAGATTCCTTGCCGCTGCCAGTTTTGCAACTCTTTCCACAAAATATTTCTTTAAACCTTAATAAACACAATTACAAATTAAAATCTTAAAGAGCTCCTTCAATAGCAGAGAGCACATTCAAAAGAAGAAACATGGGTCATACTTCGAAGTTTGGGCTACTTAAGCCTAGTCAGTGACCCTGACTTGGTGTGATGACGAAAGGCAGAGAAAAGGCAAATTGTAATAAGGTATCAAAAAGGGGTCTAAATGATTTAAAAGCGATGATCTAGAATCAGTCTGAACCGATCAAAAATATTAGATATCTCAGAATATATCGTCTGTTTTCAAAGAACAAAAATAAAATATAATCTGCACCATGGACGACGTACAGGGAGACGTTCTATGGCCGCCACACGGCACAATATCAGCTGCAATGCAGTGAAATTAAAATCTTAAAGAGTTCTTCCAAGAGCAGAGAACCCATTCAGAAGAAAGAACATGGGCCATACTTCGAAGTTTCGGCTACTCCAGCCTTATCATGATATGATGACGAAAACCAGAGAAAAGCATGCTTTAATTTCTTAATTTTAATGAGGCAGTCGAATAAGGATAACTATCAAAAATGCTCCATATGACTTAAAAGCGAATAAGAGACTGAACCAATCAAAATTTTCAGAATTCTCAGAGAATATCATCTTATGTCAAAGGCGTGGCTACTGTCTTTATCATCTTATGTCAAAGGCGTGGCTACTGTCTTTGTTATTATCATTAATGAACCGCGACACGAGAAAACCAACAAAGTGGTTTTGCGCCCAGCGAAGACTCAGACCAGCCTGGACATCCGCCCAGTCTGATCAGAGTCTTCGCTGCCCGCATGGAGCTAGCTTAGACCCTTAGCTACCCTTTAAGCGTACAGTGAAGACTCTGATCAGACTGGGTGGAAGCAAAGGCGTGGCTACTGTCTTTATCATCTTATGTCAAAGGCGTGGCTACTGTCTTTGTTATTATCATTAATGAACCGCGACACGAGAAAACCAACAAAGTGGTTTTTGCGCCCAGCGAAGACTCAGACCAGCCTGGGCATCCGCCCAGTCTGATCAGAGTCTTCGCTGCCCGCATGGAGGTAGCTTAGACCCTTAGATAGTTAATCTCAGTTGAAAATGTATACATGCTACCACATTTACGTTAGTACGACTTTATTTGAGCTTTAGCATATAAAACATGAAATCAGCAGTAATGTTTGCCTTTAGGAGTATCATAGCTTGGATTTGCCGCCAGGAGCTAAGTACATTTTGTATTTTTCCCATGCGCCTTTTGCTACCTCATCTCCTCTAAAGTAAAATTTTCATCATACATTGTTCATCAAAATGACGTAAAACATGGAATGAAATGATTCGAGAATAATTATCTATTTTAGAGCATCTGAAGTTTCTGTTTAAAGAATTTCAATATGTAATGTCATTGAAAAATTGGCGGAGCATGGCAAACAATGTTTGCCATACTCCTATACTAGTGACATTACATGTATGTTACCATAGCAACTATGGAATACAAACTGTTGTTCCTAGTACCTTGGCAGAATGACTGCTCACTTTGACATCAATATGGACTTCTGGTACATGTAGCTACAGTAACAGATATTATGACGTCATTGGTATCGGAGCATGGCAAATAATGTTTCCCATGTTCCATCAATTTTCAATCACATTACATACTGAAATTCTTTAAAGAGATATTCCAGATTTTCTCAAACAAATAATTATTCTTAAGGCATTTAATTCTGTGTTTTTACAACACAGAATTAAACGTCTTGAGAATAATTATTTGCCTTAGTTTGTGAATAATTGTTCTTAAGACATTTAATTCTGTGTTTTTACAACACAGAATTAGATGTCTTTGAAACATTATTTTGTTTGAGAAAAAGTAATTCTGACTTACCTTTAGGAGTATTGTATTTCGGGTTCGCCACCAAAAATTCTTTACATTTTGTAGAATTTTCCCATGCACCTTTCGCTACTTCATCTCCTCCAAAATGAAACGCGTTAAGAAAATTAAAAGGCTCAGTCATTTTATGATACTTTACAACTGTATCCATCACTTTAGCGATAAAGTTATACGTCGATTCGATGCAAGGATTAATGGCATTGTCCATCCATTGTTGGACAGAAATATAAAATGAAGTGTCAGTTGGATCGATCAGTCGGAACTCCTCTGCTGCGGTCCTATTAAATAATGACTTGAACCTGGCTTCCATGGATTTTATGGCAGCGTGTGCGTGTCCGGGCATGTCAAATTCTGGTATCACTTCAATAAAATTCCGAGAAGCCTCATCTAGTATTCGTTTGTACTGATTCTCATCGAAGAATCCAGATCCTGATGAATGGATTGTTGGCCCGGAACCCCATTGTGGGATAATACATTTGGTCTCTGTGATGTCATGGCACCTCTTTGCACCTACCTTAAAATACAAAATTAATTAATGTGACCAGATAATTTCAATTGCAGAAATAAATCAAAGTTGAAACCTGAGGCTTCGAATGCATCAAAATTGTGCCGTTTTTTTTTTTAAATAAAATTCTCTGACAGCCCTTAACAAGGCCAAAAAGTATAAAATAAAATGTATTAGTTCGAGATTTTCCAACTGTGCTTCGCCCACGCCAAAAACTGACGACGCGAATGAAGTCATGCTGCATTGCATGTTCGGACAGTGTTTCAACGTTCGCCATGCCGAGGGTTTTCATCGTTTCGAGAATTTGAACAACAACAACAATGTCAGGACCTGGTATGATAAGGGCCATTTTTGGCCCCCACTCAAATTCTCTTAAAATTGCATGGTTTCTATTGCTTATCATTTGAGCGTGTGGAAACAAACAGAAATAATATGTTTCACTTTTGTTAAACACTCAGAATAACATGATTTCTGACATGCCTATGTTGGTTCAATAATATGAAGGAAAATTGCAAGAAAAACTGAGTTTAATCATTTTTCCTTTAAAGAAATAAGTCATTTATAATAGTCTTTGAAAGCTCTTGATAATAGGCCTTTGATGAAATGCTTATACGTTGGGTACCACGGCTAATTACCTGTGCACTGCACAAGGCCTGTCAAGGTACCCCACCCACTCAGTTTGCAAGTCAAGAGACGCTAACCAAAAAATTCCAACAGATCAAAATGAAATGTGTACCAAATTATTCCTTGTGTTCTAACTAAGAAAATGAATACCAACAACATATGTTTATTTTGTCTATGAGCCGAGATATGGGTGTTTTTGTGTTGAGAAAACAGGGAAAATGCTCCGAACGCTGCCACTTTAGTAACAAAAATCTAAAAATAAACATTGAGCCCGGTCTCCAGCACATTTAATATTTTTATGGCATGTAAATATATCAAAATTATGTCCGCATATAAAATTTAAAATGTGCTGGAGGCCGGGCTCATATATTTTGAAAGCCGCGAAGGCTACCAAATTTGTCTTTTTCGTCAGAATCCGCTGGGGGTATGGGTATGTTCAAGATTAAAAACACAAATATTTTATGCAAGAACTGGTTGATTTTGTTTTTGCTGTTACATTCAAGGTTAGAACTTTCCTATGAATGCATTTTATTTATCGAAATAGAACTTTTGAAAAATGAGTTTTCTGGGGGCCAAATATGGGCCTTATCATACCAGGTCCTTTGACCTGTGGAGAATGACGTCAGAAGTTGCACACTTAGATAGACGCGTGACAATATCATTCTAATCCAGGAATGACAACACTTATAAGAAACTATACTAAAAGAAGGATGGATTTCAAACAAATTGTGCGATTTTCTCCGCAGCAACAAATTCAGAAATAAATCTACACATAAAAAGAGACATTTTTTAAAGTGGTATCGGTAGGTCAAATACCAACTTTTAGAATTCTCATTTGATTATATACCGACTAGTTTTGCCGCCGCTCCGTGTCAGAATATAAAATACGAGCTGGACCCTGAATAAAAGATCAGTTAAGACATAGGCCTATGCATATCGCATCAACTGAGCGGCCTAAGAACGTGCACTTTCTTGACATGTGCATACCGCTGTTTAAATAAGTGTAACACAGTCCCTAGAGGCTCTTGGTCATGATTACATCAACTCGGCTGAACACGAAAGAGGCCTTATATGTAGCGCTTTTTAGTTTAATATTAATTTATGAAGTAGGCATAATTACCTGTGTAAGTTCAGGTATATCGGGAATGTCAAGTCGCCAGCCTTCGTCATCTGTCAAATGTAGATGTAATTTGTTCAACTTATACGCTGCCATGGCATTCATTAATCGTATCAAGTCGTCAGCATTATGGAAATTCCTAGCTACGTCAACGTGCAGACCACGATACTGAAAACGAGGCCAGTCATGGATATCAATTTTAGGCAGACCATCTGGGAATGTTGACATCAAACTCAGCAGAGACTGAATCCCGTAGAAGAGCCCGGCTTCGCTTTTACTGGTTATCTCTATATTATTTCTTACAGGGTCCACTCTCAGTCCGTATCCCTCGTTTTGTGTTTGAAGCGTATCAGTGGAGAGTAGAATGGTTTCAGGCCGGCCAGGCAAGCCATTCCATAAAATCCCGAAGTTCGCTGTAAAGTATAAGAGAAATTTGAGCCGCGACATTAGAAAACCAACAATGTGGTTGTGCGCCCTTCACAGACTCAGATCAGCCTGGGCATTCGCCCAGTCTGATCAGACTCTTCGCTAAGTGCTTAAAGGGTAGCTAAGGGACTGAGCTACCTCCATGCGGACAGCGAAGACTCTGATCAGACTGGGCGGATGCCCAGGCTGATCTGAGTCTGCCCTGGGCGCACGACCACTTTGTTGGTTTTCTTGCGTCGCGGCTCATTTAATTGTATCGATTCAAACTAATATCTCATTAACCAGCAGAGAATAGAATGGGGAAATCTATATGAGGGTCGTATAAAAACTTATCAGCCCAGCATGCTTCTTGTTGGTCTGCGCATAGAAGCTTTTACATAAAAGTATATTGGGGTCTTTTACTAGATATTTGAAAAAAGTCTTCTTAAACAGCCTGTGATAAAAGGTTTCGTTTAAATAGATTTTGAAACATAGGGAGGATAGTCGATTTTTGCAAACCTAATGTTTTTGATCAAGATTAACGTGTAAGAGCTATGTAGATGCAAATCTGTTCAAATCTATACTCAACATTTTAGGCAGACCATCTGGTCAGGCCAAGAACATTTTGAACAACTCTCGCAATGGCTGTAAATATTCAACATAGGAAAGCGATGCATCCCTTCCCACATCTCTCCTTTACAAAATAGTTTTCTTCGTAAACCTATTTTGGTTGAGAGAAGTAATGCCAAGCTTAGAGTACGCTCATATTTCACAAATATGTAAATCGGTCAACACATACAGCAAAAGTTCACTTTTTTCAAGATATTCTCCGAATATTCCCTGTTCGCTTCAATAATCTATTAATCTTCTGGAAACTTATAAAGTAAAACCAGAAGCCTAATATAAGACGACCTAAAGGCGCAGGCTTATACGATTTTGGCTATTTGGCCGTTATGAGGATCATTTCACAGTCTATACCTACAGAACGAGATAATAATAATAATAACACTTACAAGCAGTCCGCCTGGCAAGGTCGTTTGCTTTCCAGTCGTTGGCCATAATCGCTACTCTCCATGAAGGATCCACTAATACTTTACGTCCACCGGTCTTGATTCTCATAAATACAGGAGTTGGTATAACTGGTTTGCCTATTGATCCAGTATCTTTAACATGCAAACGAGTCATCCTTACTTGAGGTGTAAATGGGTTGTATCTGTCAGAATGATATCTTTTCCACTGTCTTACATTGTTTAACGGTTCTACAAAATTTAGATTTGATTCCGTTGACTTTGCAATTCTAGGTTCCAAGATTGGTATGGTCGACACGAAGTACCAGTTCGGCATAAAATCAGTTCTCGATACTGACCAGAAAGCTGCTTCGAGTTCAATTTCTCTCGTTTCGCCCGGTCCTATAACCTTAAAGGCTCCTACAGGCTCTAGCGCATAGAGATCTCCTCCATACATGGAAATTCTGACATTTTCTACTTCCAAAACTGTTGATGTTGTTTTCGGAAATATCGAAGGAAATAGCAAGTATGTGCTGTGAAAGAATAACATCCATCCTGCTGACGGCACCAAAACAAAACCTGGGTTGTGTAATTCTAATTTCACAGTATGTGATACTGCGCTGTTTTTGAGATTATCGACTACTGTTACACAGATAGAAATATCTCTAGCAAGGTTGTCTAACTGATTCTGTGTTACGCCAACACCTGGAAGCATTCCTGCCTCAACTGAAAACAACGTATTACATTTCATTTTAAATACAGTTTCGTAATATTCCTTTTAATCATGCATGTCAATAATAGTTTTCAACGAAAGTGATTATAAAAGCCAGTTCAGAACAAAACAGCATTGGATTTGCCGTTCATTTACGAATTCCATGCAAGCTATTCGAATCCCATGTATTGTATTGTTCAGCTAGGTATCGGATATCATAATGTTCACCACTGGATAAATCCCGTACATGGTATTTGAATCTTATGCATTATATTGCACATCATGGTACTGGGTAGCACTGGATTCGCCATTCGATGAATACCATGAATGGTATTCATATCCAATACATGAAATTGCATAGCATGATGTCGACTAGCATGGGGTTCATTATTCATGCTATTCAATATACATGCATAGTATTGCCTAGCATAGTTTTGGATAACGTGGGGCTCGCCATTCGACGAACCTCATGCTTGAATTTGCTCAGCATGTTATTGACTAATATGGGGTTTGCCAGTCGATTTATCTCATGCATACCAGTATTAAAATCCCATATGAATGGTATTACTCAGCAAGGTATTTGCTAGCTTAGGATTCGTCATTCAATGAAATTCATACATGGAATTTGAATGCACAGCATGGCAGTGGGTCGTGGGTCGATTTTTTTTTTACATTTGATGAGTCCCATGCATGGTACATGTACTCGAATTCCATTATGGAATTGTTCATTACGGTATTGGGAAGCATGTGTTTGTTGGCTATTCGACGAATCTTATATAAGGTATTTATATCTCATGCATGGTATTGTCAAGCATGAAGCATGGTATTGGCTAGCGTGGTATTCACCATTTGATGAAACCCATGCCTGGTATTCGAGAAGCATATATATGTGTTACGCCCGGTAAGGTATCAACTAGCCTGGAGATAGCGCTTCGACGCGTTCAACGCATAGAAAGATACCTTTCGACGAATCCCATTTTTGGTATTCGAATGTCATGCATGGCATTGCCCAGATTGATACTGACTAGCATGTGATTTGCAATCGCCGAATTCCATGCAGTATAGTATCCCATCCATGATTTTCCCAGCATAGTACTGGAAGTATGGGATTTTCCATATGACTAATCCTATGGATGGTGTTGCCCACCATCGTATTTGCTAGCTTACGATCGCCATTTGACGATTTACATGCATTGTATTGGCCATCATCATATGCATGGTTATTCCACCATGGAACAAACGCAAGCCAATAACATGCTGCGCAGTAACACACAGGGGCTTCCTTTGGACGTCGTGTGACTGCTGGGGTCTATTTTACGTCTACTGCAAGATCGATTTTGCGCATGTGCAAGAACATAGGCATAAGCTATCAATGTGCGTCGCATGGGCAATGGCTAGTAATATGCGTGCTAACGCACATGCACAAGAACTATGTCTTTGTAGGAAGAAGAAGGTAAACAGTAGACAGGATGCTATAGAAATTAGAAAGTGAACAGCACACAGTAGAGAACAGATGACATACTGTCAGCATATGCGCATGCTCTAAGTTGCTCTTGCGGATGTTAAAAGTTCTGTCACAGTACAGTGCACAGGAAACAGCAACATTCTCAATTATGGACATATTCAGAAACGACGTTTGTGGTGTCTTCACTGGTGCCTGATACGTCTGTGTTAAGTTATAATTTCAACTACAATTTCAATTGTTCTTAAACAGTACATTAAATTAATAACTAGCTATCGTTTTCGAGAAAGCAGGAGTTTGCAGGATTGAAATGTGTTTTCCATGCATACATGGTTGGTCCTCATTAACTCGTCTCAATGGGGCAGTTATAACGAGTACCACAGTTTATGTTTTGAGAGAACCTTACAAGGGATGTTTTATTTTTTTTTTTTTTTTTTTTTTGATTTTGTAAAAATAAATAAATTAAGAATTAAAAAAAAGAAAAACGGATTCTATTGATTCTTGGTTACATTTGAATGAAAACAAAAGCGAACCAAAACTGCTGAAGGTATAAACGTTCATTGGTTGCCTGTCAAATATTTGTTTGACGTTAGGCGATTGCCATGAAAACCGTTTTCGATTGCCACCGTCCTCTACCCTGTCATTTTCAAATCGATATAATTTCGTTTATGTACAAGACAGGGTCAACTGAATACGCACAGTCTATCTAGAATGCATTCAATTTATTTGTCTATCGCGGAAACGAACACAACGTGTAACAAACTTGAACATGTTTGTCTATTTTGTTGTTTTGGGGGTTTAAAAGTTACAGATATTGCGTTTACATAGAGCCGCCAGGGGCTGAGGAAACGAAATTCGTTCAAATGATCCAGGTCGCATGACCAACATGGCTGCCACACCCATTTATATGCAAAACCTTTTAAAATCTTCTTCTCCATAACTAATTGAGTTAAAGCCTTGAAACTTGGTGTTTGTAGTATTGTGTACCCAAGTACTAAATGTGCCTACATTATTCAATTGCGTCATATTGGGAATGGGAAAGTGCTAGTACAAAATGCTAGTTAATTTCATGGAAATTATTGAGGATTTTGGCATGGAAGTAGGTATTAACAGGCATCTTAATAATGTAGGCGGAGCTTATTGTACATACATAATTCCATGTTTCTGCATGCTTGAGCAATGCGCTCTCTGGTAGTACATAAATACAGAACATCTTTATATCATTCTTCCTTGTATCTATTAGAGTAATTAATAGAACACTATAGGGTGAGGGAAATAAAATTTGTCCAAATGGTCCAGGTCACATGACCAACATGGCCGCCAAGTCCATATATGGTAAAAATCTGTAAAAATCTTCTTTTCTGAACCAATTGGCCGATGGCCTTGAAAATTGTTATGTAGCATTTGGTACTGGAATACTACCAAGAGTAGCAAATAGTGACCTTAGGCTGACCTTGATTTTTCCGGAAAGGTCAAATTTGTTCTCTGGTGCTTTTATACGACAAAGTACTCGAACTTAAGAGTCGATGAAAATTATATATGGAAAAAATACTAGAACAAGATTTCATGGAAATTGTTTCAACGATTTTGAATGAAAATTGGTATATACTGCCATCTAAATGAGTACATGAAGATGTGGGTACAAGAGGTCAAGGTTATTCTTTGACCTTTGACCATGGTCTCTCATATTTAAAAAAATTAAAAACATCTCCTCAAAAACCACTGGGCCAGTTGTAACCGTTTTTTATATACAGCCTCCAGAGATTGGGGAAATGAAAATTTGTTCAAATGGTCCAAGTAACATGACTAACATGGCAGCTACGCACATACATGTATATGTTAAAAACCTCTAAAAACCTTCTTCTCCAGAAACAATTAACGGATGACCTTGAAACTTGGTATGTACCGTCGGGTACTCGATTACTATTAAGACTGTTCAAATGACGACAATGGGTTACCCCTAGCCGTTTTTACAGCAAGGTCAAATTGGCTTTCTGGTGCTTTTAAAATTCTCCCTGTGCTTTCATGCCAGCTTTAATTATTATTACAAATCTATGACAGTCCATTGCCAGTCCGTTTGAATGCAATCACTAGTACTTCGCAGAATATAATATCAACGAAACGCGGCCTATATTTTGGATACAATAATCGGGACTTTGGTTCGATCACTTTGTCAACTTTAGGACATCAGAAAATTTCAAACGAGATGCCAGAGTACTTATGCCTTGAAGTGTGTGGATACGAGGATTGTTCAGAAAGTTCTGATTCTCACCGCATAACTTTGTTTAGCGGCATGCTGGGGGCAAATGCTTTGCATGCATTGAAAGCACTATATTTTGCCTTTACAGTGATACCAAACCCTATACAAAGATACATTTTCTTATTGAGGTACAACGCATTTTATTAGGCCCCAGTCATACCACTGGCTTAAAGTTGTTGTATGTGAATTTATTTTTAGTGTGTCATTCAAGTCAAAAATCATCGTAAATACAAAACTATTTTTGTCAGCTGTTTGTCAATCGTTGCCGTCAATATCCATTTAAAAGTTAGAAGGGTAGAGAACGTTTCCGATTCATTCCTTGCAAAGCAATGCGCAGTTCTAATGACGTTATTGAAATCGTCGTCAACGTTATTTTCTAAGGCTGTGACAACTTCGTTTTTTGCATTGATTTTAATTTATCGACAACTTCGAATTGGAGTATGCAAAACTTAATAGACAGAGGGAATTTGCTACTACATAAAATGCAGATAATCCAAATTCACGGGACAGTATGAAACCTACATTAAATATAATTTCCGCGATATTTACAGGAAACAGTTGCCTAGGGTTTGTGTTTAAGTAGCAATGACAAAAAAAAATAAAGATTGCTTATATATGAACTACGACCTTCTAAAGTAAAAATTTGCAGTCGCTGTAGGGTATACCTCTTTCAAAGACGTTCAAAAATATGTCCTTTAGAAAATATACACTGCGTTTGCAGAGTTGTCTTGACATATCACAGCTCTATATAGTTTCGCTATCAGAAGTTCTGTCTTTATGATGCTTATCAAAATATGACTTCACGATCAGGGGCCGTATTCATAAAACAACTTAAGTGGTTGCTATGCTGTTGCTAGGGCTAAAACTGTATGAAGAAGATTCCCTACAACCATGAAATTTGCTCTGGAGGAACAGTCTTACAAAGACTGTTCCTCCAGAGCAAATTTCATAGTTGTAGGGAATCTCCCTTATAGAAATTCAGCCCTAGCAACAGCATAGCAACCACTTAAGTTGTTTTATAAATACGGCCCCTGAACTTTCTGAACATCCTTCGTATACCGCCCAAGGAAATAACTCTGACATGGAATTACAGTACCGTGCCAAAAGTGACTTAACCTTTTTTTTTTAAATCCCATTGACTTACATGTATTTCTCAGTGTGCAAGAAACGTTATTGTGTTGCTTCTGCTGAGAAGGCCGCAATAAAATATATGTGGTTGGAAAGGTAGATAAACAAGGCAATATACATAGAGGATCTTACAAGAGCGCTCATGTATTATTAAATTTATTAAACGAGTTGGGGAAAAAGCTAAGATGCGAGGCTCTGTCGAGGATCTTATCGTTTTCACCAACGAGTTTAATAAATTCAATAATACAGGGGCACGAATGCAAGATTCTATTTATCATATGACAGTAAAATCACATTTTATCAGCAAATTTTGCACTAAAACGTCATGATTTCGCCATTAGGAAACGCGACGTTTTATGGACGTCAACGCATAACGTTACGGCGTAATTTGCATATTTAATCCACTAGTGGATTATCAATGTTAATGCATGGCTTTATTACATTCTCAGATGCGACGTCATATGATAAAAAAATAATAATAATACTAATAATCATTGGCATAGAGTCTTTATTTTATGAAAGAGAATAATTTATACGACGCTTAAAATTTAGAAGCACAGCTTTTTCATTAACGTCAATGGTGACGTAGCCGAAAACCCGACAAAAATCAGGACCAGTTGCATTAAAAATGCTTCAAATCAAAAATGCGTAAATAAAAAAAGAATACAACAAATATGTTTTTATTGCTATAATGATTCAACTTACTGACAGTTTTTTTCATTATCATTATTTCAGTCGCAAAAGCAGACGCAACGTACTTGATTTTCTTGCTTGGCCAAAAACACACGTTAAACACATGTTAAAGTCTATGAAATTTTAGAAAAGGTTGACTCACTTTTGGCACGGTGGTGTAATTATGTCCCTGTTTTTAAAGGAAATAAAACCCAGCTGTAAGTGATGCAATTAATATAACATTCTGGTTAAGGTGTCTGCTTGTCTGCGGAGTGAAAATGACGTTAAGCCATAGAGGTGTATCCAAACACGTAACCCAGTGGGCACATGATGTCGAAATGACGTCGTCCTGACGTCGATGCAACGTGACTACGTCGCATCGACACCAGTACGACTTCATTAAAACACCATGTTCCTGCTGGGAAAGGGCCCTAATCAAGACGCTTATTATTACCGTTTTGTGTGTCCGTATTCGATTATGGCCTGGGCGAAAATGGCATGATCTGTTGAAGGATCGTAAAACCCCAATTCTAATGCACTTATAAATATAACGCGACGTCTGATTGGATAACGTCAAAAATTTGCGAGAGTAGGCTATATTCTACGATATATTATTCGCAAATCCGACGTCATTATAAAACGTCGCTTCTCATTGGCTGACGTTTGGTTTTACGCTGCTGAAAGCGCTTGCAATGGGTGCAAAGATGTAACTTTGAAAGGGGAAAATGTGAAAGAAAAAGTGCATTAGAATGGGGATAACTATATTGAAAATTGTCATTTGGGGAGGTAAATCGTCGGTTTTATGGTCTCAAATTCCGTTTTACGGCTCCGCTGGCGCGTCGCCGTAAAACGAAATTTCCGACGATAAAACCGACGATTTACC